>WEKX01009336.1:0-18937 GCA_013390025.1 Pitta sordida | reverse complement strand
TCAGAGGGGACCTCATTGCTGTTTACAACTACCTGCGGGGAGGTTGCAGCCAGATGGGTGTAGACCTCTTCTTCCAGGCTGATGACACCAGAACGAGAGGGCACGGCCTCAAGCTACGCCAGGGGAGGTTCAATCTTAATGTTAGGAAGCGGTTTTTCACAGAGAGAGTAATTGCATATTGGAATGGGCTGCCCAGGGAGGTGGTGGAGTCGCCATCCCTGGAAGTGTTTAAGAGAAGACTGGACAAGGAACTTAGTGACATGGTCTAGCTGGGGGGTGTAGGGCTGGATGACCCTGGACCCCTTCCGTCTCGGAGTGGCCTGCTAGAATGTGAGGGATCTAGGTGGTGTTACGCTCTGGGATGTGCTCTCGGACTCTGTACGGGTGTTAGGTGGTGAGTTGGACTAGATGATCCTTGTGGGTCCCTTCCAACTCATAATATTCTGTGATTCTGTAATATACATACTGTAGACAGTACCAAAACCCTCATGGTTTTCTCCAAATAGCTCTCTTAAGATGCCCCTGTTACTGAGATCAACCCAGTATCTGAGCACTTCTGTTCTCTCTGACTCTAACCAGACATAAGGTGTCACATAGCTGCTCAGGGCATGTAAGCCTGACAAGTATCTGGAATTTCTACTTTATGACGCATAGCTCTAATGGAGGGAAGATTAGAGCACTGAGCAGTGCAAACGCAATATAATTTTAGTGAGCTTTCAGTGGAATAAATAATTCTCGTAGTGAACATTACTGCCTAATACTCATTCCGTAGTTTACAGGCAGCATTAATACATGTTATTGATTACTTTAGTACAGTGGTAAGTGTCCCTACCTGGCATGTGGGAGACCTGGGTTCGTTTCCCTCCAGGGAGACAGTGTTAAGAGTTGGACTCGATGATCCTTGTGGGTCCCTTCCAACTCAGAATATTCTGTGATTCTGTGATTCTGTGATCTTCTTCCTAATGCTCCTTGATTTCTGATTGAACATCAATCTTTGCAGGTAAAAAATGCACTCTCCCTCTCACTGGATGCAACTGAGCAGCTGTTCAGTACCAGGCGACACTGGTTGTGCTGCTGCGATTGTCCTCTTCCACACAAGTCTTTTAACTTCTGTCTGTGTTCCTGCCTGTGCTGCTTGTATTTCTTCTCAATGATCTGGTTTCACACACTTGATGCTTGCAAACAGAATCCATGCACATACCCCAGTAGTCATTAGTTATGCTTGCTTACACTTTTCAACAACTTCTCAACGTGGCCTGCTAGACTGTGAGGGATCTAGGTTGGTGTTACGCTCTGGGATGTGCTCTCGGTCTCTGTACGGGTGTTAGATGGTGAGTTGGACTAGATGATCCTTGTGGGTCCCTTCCAACTCATAATATTCTGTGATTCTGTTGTTCTGTGATTCTGTGAACCCTGAAACGGCCCTGCTCTGTTTTGCAGCCTTTAAAGTTTGCAATTAGTAGAGGTGAAGGATGGGTTTCTGGTGTGGTTTTATTTGGCTTTTTAAGTCCACTACATTTTCATGGGAAATAAATATTTCTGTGAACTTGTGGACACCTACAGAGCATAATGCTTAATTCATTTTAATGTTCAAAATAAAAGAAATTGGCTTTATCTTCACGTATTAGGTTTTCTTTCCGGCTGTGAAAGTCTTTGAAAAGCAGCCCCAAGGAGATGCAAGATTTCCTCCCGAATAGACACATTTCCAAATTTTTCTGAGCCTGGAAACTTTAGCAGCATCTGCAATAGGAGAGAGAGACTAGGACATAAGGCTTGCCAGACAAGCTTAGGAAAAACACTATTTCTGTAGCTAACCAGAGAATCTATATTAAAAACTGAGGGGAAGACAGCGCCAGCTACACCCACCCATAATTTACACTGTGATAGAATATGGTCTTCTGAGTCGTAGTGTAGAGACATGCTCAACTTAGCTGCAAAGAGAAGGACAAAGGGCCTGAAGCTAAACCAATAAAAATCGGTCATGTAAAACCCCAAAAAGATTCAGTTTGGTTATGCTGCTGTGTGTGAATGTAAACTACTCTCCAAGAGGAGATCTTTCAGAGTGCCTGGAGCACACATTGGACAGCTTACTCCTGGTTTACACATTAATAGATATGATGAAAATGGGCTTGAGTGTGACCTAATGCATAGCACATTGGTTCTGAACATGATGCAGTCTCTACTGGCAGAAGCTGTGCATGAAAAGCAGCTGCAGGTCCCAGGATTGGGTGCACTGGGTGTTGCAGCAACATTTGTCTCTAATACAATGGAACACAATGCCCCCCTTTCCCCCCCTCCCCGTACACCGTGTGTGTATTTATATGGTGTATGTTCCCGTGTACTGTATTCCTTTTCTCAATTTATCCCTGCTCTTTGTAGCCCCATCTATACACCAGAAATAATTTTCCACCTTCAGTCCCGCTGGTGGTCCTGGGGTTGCTGCCAGTGTCTCTCCCCACACAGGGTTCCTTCCCTGCTCACTCAGACTCTTCCAGTTTTGGCTTTTTTTCCATTTCTCACTCTCTTTGTCAGAAGCTGTTTACCTCCGTCAAGAGCAGTCACATCATGAAATTATTTGCCCAGCTATTGCCACCTGGCTGCTGCCTTCTTCTGGTTCAGCTTGTCTCAGCCGTCTCTTCTGCTCCCAGATGGACTTATGAGTGGTAACAGCTCTGTGTTTGGAGTCAAATAGCCATTGCCTCTGTACATTTGCACCCTTTCACTCCTGCAGTCCAGGCACTATACAAATGGGGACAGGGGAGGGATATTGACGTTTCTAAAACTTGAAACATATTTTCCCATAAAATACAGTGTGTATTAGAAATAATTTCAAGTTTTCCTATAGATCTCAAAATCAGCTAACATTCTCAAGGCTTCTGTTGATAGCTTATTGTTTTATTTTTATTTTTCCCAGTCTGTGTGGAAAAATTTATGTTTCCCTTAATGAAAGCCTGCTTCCCTTTCCTAAGGTAAAACACCCACCTGTGAAATTTGTGCTTGCAGAAGTTGCTGAGATTTGTATTGTACTAGCAAACTTTTTCTGCTTCTTGCTTAGTGAATTCCAAAAAGAAGTGTTAATACAAGGTCAGATCATCATCTTGCTTTGTAATGAGACACATAATGACCCCAGGAACAGTAATATAAAACACATCTATGTAAGAAAAACTGGCTTGAAGAATAACTTCAAACTCTGATTTCCTTCTCCCTGCCTAAATCAATGAGAATTACATCTATATTTAAAAAAACCCAAATCAAACACCATACTAAGGAAACATTTCCCCCAGTTGTTCTTTTGACTATTGTTTTTCAAAACAACAAACTCTAAAACGAGCAGGGAATGATCTGTCAAAGGTGATATTAGTCAGATGTGTTACAGAGAGAAGCTGACAGATTTAGGTGTGTCCAGCCTCAGGGAGAGAAGATGAAGGTGATGTGAAAAACGATGGAGAGAGAGAAGGCAGAGTCAGACTTGTCTCAGTGGTAGACAGCAAAAGGCTGACAAGCAATGGACACAAGTTGCAATATGGCAAATTTCCAGTCAGTATTACGTGAATTTGTTCACACTGAGGGTGGCAAAACAGTGCAAAAGGGTACCAAATAGCCTCTTGAACACGTGTAGAACTCAGTGATCTGACTCTAGGCAACCTGATCCAACATGGTAGTTGGACATAACTTCAAGGTTTGAGCAGGGATTTGGACCAGATGATGTCTAGAAATTTCTTCCAAACTAAATTATTCTATGACCCTAGGACAACTGGGAGACTGTAGAAAAGGTATAGATGAAGCTCTATTTCTCTCATAACATTTCAATTGTTGGAAAGCTGGATCAAAACTGAAACTCTTGGCTGCAAAGACACTCAAAGTTTTTTAGCAATGCAAATGTCACTGAGTTGTTACTATTAAAGGTTTGTCCAGGCAACAACTGGCAACTTGAGTCAACGAAATTTTGCAGGATGGGTGTGTGAAGGAAAAGGACTAGTTCCTAGGACAGAGGAGGAGGAAAGCTCTGGAGAATTAGCTCATGGTACTGCCTGCTGCCAGGGAAAGTGAAGAATGGGGAGTTAGAAAATTTATCTTCCTCTCCAGCAGCATTTACCTCCATATATATACTCCCAGTCAGCTAGCTTGGCTTTAATGCCCTGTGCCACAGGCACAAGCAAGGCAGCACAAGCAAGACTAATTTATGAGCCTCTGTCATATTCGACCCGGAAGTAACAGGAAGCTATTTCCTATTTCTGAAACTGCTCCTTACTCATTTGATACTATTCTACACTAAATTCTCTTCCTAGGAATGAATTGCCTAAGAATCTTTATCATCTTGTTATGTAAAGATTTTATTGATTTGTGGTGGGAAATTCAGAAATGCAGAAGCAGAGAAATGCTAGAAGCAGACTTGCTGGTGGGCCTACTTCTGAAAGCCCTCTGCTTCCCTTTCCTCATGCTTGTTCTGAAATACATAGTCACATAATCACATCTGGTGGCATTCAAATGTGCTGCAAACTCCGTCTGTCTCCATCCTCACATTTAAGAAGACAAAAGAATTGCAAAAAGTGTGTGGCAGAGAAGGTCATGGTTTTAAGCTCCAACTAGGGAGGTTTAGACTTGTCATTAAGAAAAAGTTTTTCACTGAAAGAGTGATCTGGTATTGGAATGCTTTGCCCATGGAGGTGGTTGAGTTCCCATCCCTGGAGGTATTTAAGGGTAGACTGGATGAGGTGTTGAGGGCCATGATATAAATGTTATAGCTGCTAGGTTTTAGTTGGATTATAGGTTGGACATGATGATCTTCAAGGTCTTTTCCAACTTTATCAACACTGTGATACTATGATGCGGTGACAAAAAAATTGCAATCTTTGCTGCCAAGACACAAAAAAAGGTGGAGTTCAAGTAGATCTGGGACAACCACGATAGTTATGTTGAGGCAAGAGAACTTTCAGATATTCATTCTCCTTGTAGAAGACTCCAGTAAAAGATTTCAGACTTCACCATCAAATGTCATGCTAGTTCAATAAAAAGCAACATTTTGGAAAATTATTTGCTCTTCAAAGTGGAAAGGCCTAACTTTCTGGAAAGGTAGATTGTTTGAATGGATCTTCTTTAAGTCAATTAGATAAGCTAGCCACGAACTGAAGATTCTTTTTTTTTTTACAGCTGAAATCACAGAATATTCTGAGTTGGAAGGGACCCACAAGGGTCACCAAGTCCAACTCTTAACACTGTCTCCCTGGCGGGAATCGAACCCGGGTCTCCCACACGCCAGGTGGGGACACTTACCACTGTACTAAAGTGGATGATCTACTTAATTCAAGGCTTCAACATCAGATGGCCTTTTTTTATTATTCAGAGTGAACCTCGGACATTAAGCATTGTGGCCATAATAGCAATTTACTGATTTGCCCCCAAGTTAAAAAATCTTAAATTTCTCTGAAACAAAAGTAACTGGTCATCCTGATTGTACTTCAGTTTCAATAAAAGTGTGTAAAACAGGAAAGTTCTGAGTGTAGATCTGAGATATCTTGTTTATATGATAAAAAATGTCTGTAGATTTTTGTTGGCCAGAAAACAAGCATTGACATGAGGACCTTTTCCCATACAACAACTTATTTATTTTCAGACTATTTTTAAACAACCATACCATTCATTCTCTATTGCGATGATAAGACAAAAATCACCCCAAAATTTTTTCTTGATGATGTCTGCTTTAGCAGTTTCTTACAGGGTATTTCTTAGAAAAAAATGATATCTGTTTCCAGTAAATGTCCCACAGAAGGGAATAGACTGATAATTGTAAAACAGAGAATATCTGCTTTACCTTAACTTCTGAAGTCTCAAAAATTTTATTTATAGTTCATAGCTCTGTATTATCTCTACACATATATCAGCTTACAGTTTTGCAAGTTTTCATGAAAGTCTTTAAAACTCAGGCCCTTCAATAGTTGTGTTTCGTTCTACACATTCCCTTGTAAGTGGACAGGGTTATTTGATTTTTTTCTGTCTTCTATTTCTACTTTTGCTTCTCAAATATGGGAAAAGAGGAAATACAGTCTCCTTTGCAACTGCTCACAAGATGGTTCTCCATTTTTTTTATCAGGATTAATAACTAAACTGACATTATATCTTTCTGCATCCACCAGTGGTAGGAAAGAGCCAATCCATAACAATAAATGCTGACAAAACAGAAAAAACATTGATCATAGTAGTACTAATGAGTGTAGATGGAGGCCAGAATGGCTATTAAAACCAGTAAATGTGGGAATAGACTGAAACCCAACCTCTGCCTTTACAGACAAAGGTGATTTTTTTGTATCAATTTTAAACACAATCTAGCATCTCATTCTTTGAATACCTCTCCACTGTCAACTTTAAGGAGAAGACCTTGGATTCTTGTCTTCAAATTCATATCATGGCTGAAGAAATGGAGGTGGAGTTTGAAAGACCTTATTTAGGCAGGGCCCTGCCAACAGTATAATATCCTTGTGCTTTGTGTCCCTGTTAAAATGTCTGGGATGGACACACACAGTTAAAATTAATATTTTTCATCCAATCTTGATTCCGGACATAGGTATCCTCTCCAAAATCATATAGAAGGTGTTTGGGAGAGCCTTCACCCAGTTCTCATCATGTTTCCCAGCTGATCTGTTCCACTTTCTAAGTTTATGGCCAGAACTTTTTCTCCATGAGGAGAGACAGGACTCCTCAGACAAAAGGAAAGTTTCTTCTTTCTCTTGATCTCCACAGCTGCCTCTTGTAAGAAAAATGTAAGACCAAAATAAAATAGCTGGCATAAATATAAAGCTGCTGTCTGTTTTTTGTCTTGCTGCTCATGAACGTTTGAGCCGTTTTTATTTTCCGTAAGTCAGACACTCCTTTTTACCTAGTATGTACTTTGGAAGTAAGGCAGACCTTTTCTCTATCCATGAGCGTAGATCCCTCCATAATACGATCTGCAATTCCCTTTAGCAATTGCTTCTCCCAGTAGTGCTCACCTTGACCATGCAGATGTCAGCGACGGAGAAAAGCTCTTGAGCCATGGAAACCTTACATGTGTGCTCCTCTTAGCTCAAAAAGCAGCCTGCTTACACTCAAGACCAGGGAGTAAAGCACTTTCCTCATGTCCTGCAAAGAGGACATAAAAGGTCAAATTTTACATTATTACTATGATGAAATGCTGCAGACCACAGTAGAATAATTCTGAATTTTAATGTATTCTTGTGAAACAAACTGGCCTATGGCCTTCTCAACCAAAAGCTGGCTAGTGACTCTAGGCAGTATAACAGAGTTAAAAGCTAAGAAAATTAACAAAAATGAAACGGTTGAACTATGAAGTCTTTACAGTATTTTTCAGCATGACACATTTTTTTATCCAGTTCTGATAAATAATGGTCGAAATGATGTACACACATGATTTTTTCCAAATTGCCAGTGGAATTGGTTCAGACAGCAAAGATAGTGGTCTGCAGGCTGCTGTACAAATACTCACATCTGCTGTTTTGTTATATGGAATTGTAAAACCTTCTAGTGCAGTCAACAAATGCAACTCCATAAAGGAAATCTGGAAAACGCCGAACAGAGTATATGGCTGAGGTTAGTTCAGGTGGTTAAAGCATGGTGCTAATAACACCAAGGTCATGGGTTCAATCCCTGTGTGGGCCATTCACCTGAGAGCTGGACTCGATGACTCTTGTGGGTCCCTTCCAACTCACAATATTCTGTAATTCTGTGATTCTGAGTACAGTCTGGGTTGTCAAATACTGCATTGGCTTGCAAGCTGGACTGCCGCTCTGCCCTGCTTTCAAGTTGCACCGAACTCAGAGCTGGACATACTGTCAGCTCAACAAAACCATCTCATCCTTGGAGGTTACCTCCTTCACTCGTGCTATATCTTTCTCTAGATGAGTTGCAGAGGGATGAGAATGTTTAAATGGAAGGTGAATCACTCCTACACTCAACCAATTTAATAAAGTAGAAAATATGAATGAAGCAGACATTTCAATAGCTTTGACTGGTTCTGCATAGGGATTTAAAAATCAGGAATGAATCACTGGGCTTGACATTCAGCTGGGAACAGCTATATATGGAAGAGGGCACCGAGATAAAATGCTCCTGGAAACCCAAAATGGGCCATTTGCTTTCTGAGCTATCTGGAGACTGTCTCTAAGGTCAGCGATTTCATTACTTAGCAATCTTAGCCATTTGTAGCTTTGTGGCTCACTACAGGTAGGTCAAATCTGGTGAGCTAGAATGAATCCCTCTGCCAATACTGGTTGTTTCTTGAATTTGGCAGCAGGCAGGTGGGAAGAGCACCAAGGCTATTCACAGGACCTTCTGAGAGCTGTCCTTTTGATGCATGAGGGCACCAGTATTAGAAATACTTACATTCCTAACTTCCATCAGAGTAAGAAGCCTAAATAAATGCCTTGATATGGGCTGAATGTCTCTGGAGTATTTCCTCTGGTCATGGCATCTACCCCTTATTAGCCATATGAGCAAATTACACCTAACAATAATCCTGGAGGATGGATATCTGCACCATGCTAGTATATATGCTAGTATATATTTAACCGAAAGGATCACATGCAGGGAAAGATTAACATGGAGGTATTAAGTCTGTGGTCTAGGATAAAACCAATGAACAGCATTCCCTGCCGTTTCTCAAAGCAGAGCACACCTCGTAATAACATTAAAATTATGTCCGAAAAGAGAATTACAGGAAGGAATTGGTAAGGCTCAAGGGTGACTTTCCACAGCTGGCTCTTCAATTTAAGGCTGGACTACAAGCATAAACTTCCTTGGAAAGAATCTTAGCCCAAGATAGATAGCTGAGAAGAACAAAGAAAGATGCTGGGCAGCAAAGAATAGCCCTTTGCTCAAGTATTCATGCACAAAACAAAGATAGACATTGTGAAGTCTTTTTAGTCTTTTCACAGCATGATGTAAGTCTTGAAACAATATTCCTGGATACAAATCAGTAGATTGCAGCACATACGATGTATCATATAACAACAACTTCTTATGTTCCTTCCTTGAAAGTGAATTGAAGAACTTAATTTAAATTTCCAGATGAAGGCCTGGACCCATGTTCTGTGGTTTTACTTAGGACATTTTAAGGGATAGATTTCCAGATGAATAGGAGGACCCTCCTCAGTAGAGGAAGACCAGATTAATGAACAAATTGAACTTATGCGAGTCCACGGTGCCTATAGGGATATATGCATGAGTGCTAAGGGAGGCCACTCTTGGTCATTTCTTCAAGTTTGTAGCAAATGAGAGAGATTCCTGAAGAAGGGAATAAAGTGCATGTCTCTCCTATCCTCAAGAAAGGCAAAGAAGAGAATGTGAGGAGTGAAGCCAGTCAGTTTCATCTGTATCCCAGGGAAAAGATGGAGCAAATAATACTAGAAATATTTCCAAAATATTGAGGACAAAAAGGTTAGTGGGAACAGCAGCTTTGCTGTACAATGGACAAATCCTTCTTGACAGACCTTTGTGGTGATTTAACTAGTTTGATGGATAAGGAAAGAGTGTGAATGTTATTTATCTTGATTGTAAAAAGGCTTTTGATACAGTCTTTCATAATACACTGACAGGGAGGATGAAATGCAGCCTAAGTGGACAGTGAGGGCAGTTGAAAACTGTCTGATACAAGAGGCTGGTGAACAGTGTCACGGAGTCCATTTGGAGGTCACTAGGGGTTGATACTGGGGGCAGCACAGTTTCTTACTCATAAATGACCTGGATGATGGGACAGAGCATCCCCTCAGCAAGTCTGCTGAAGTTACAAAACTGTGAGGAGTCATTGATACAACAGAGGTTTGGGTTGCCATCCAGTGGGCTCTCAGCAGACTGGAGAAAATGGAAATTCCTGGCCTTCAGAAAGAACAACTCCATGCACCACTGAGCCTGGGGGTCAATTGGCTGGAAAGCGGCTTTGCAGGAAAAGATCTGGAGGTCCCGGGGTACACAATTTTGTCAGCAATTTAAGACAGAAATATTCCCTTGTGGCAAAGAAAACCAGCAACATAATGCCATTCAGAGAGAAGCATTATCAGCAGTCAAAGGAGATGATACATTTCCCTCTACTCAGCCCTTGTGAGACAGATCTGGAGTGCCAGGTCCAGTTCTAGGTTTTCCAGCACAAAAGAGACACTAGCTGACTGGGGCTAGTTCAGTCACAAAGATGGCTAAGGGACTGGCATATCTGACAAACTGAGACAACCTGAGAGACCTGGCAGTTCTCAGCACAAATATTAATATCACTTTACAGACCACAGAAAATTATTGACTCAACGTCCTTTTGTCAACCTTCTGTTTTCTTTTGGAAGGACTTGTGTCATGGCTTTGGTGTCAGAGGTTTATTTTTACATGTTTACCGAGGAAAAGTTTTAACTGTTTTATTTTTTTCTTTCCCTCTGTCTTTCCCCTTGTGCCCCTAGCCCCACCTTCCTGAGTGGGGAACCAGAGAAAATGGGAGGACTCATCCCGAGGTTTGAGAGCCTCCTCGGTTGAGTCTAAACAGAACTTAGCCCCGGGAATTCCCCGGGAGAGAGAGAGAAGTACCTTTTCAGAGGCAAGTCTGGAAAGTCAAGAGGTTGAGTAAGGGGAGCGGACATCTTCACTGCCAGAAAAACAAGAGTTCTCCCACCAGGAACTGCTCGTGAGAACTCTGGGAGTTGTAGTCAGAGTCTCTGCCCCCGAAAAAGGGGGGCAAGTAAGCCATTGAAGAGAGCAAGACCTCAATTCCCTAACAACCTTGTTTCCTGGGCTTTTGCCTTTTGGAATGTTGGGAAGAGAGCCTTTAAATACTGTTGCGCACCTACAACTCCGGACTTTTCCCTTCCTTCGGTCATAGTGAGAGCTTGCTGCTGGTGCTGCTGGTGCTGCTGAAGTTCAGAGTTTCTGCTTTTCTTGCCTCGGTTGCTGTTTCCCTGTGTTTTCCTGCCTGGCTGCTNTATATAATTATATATATTTCTGTCAATAAAGTTAGTATTTCTCTAACGATCTCTCGTCCATTTTTCTTTGAAAACAATCCCATTAGTGTCCAAACCAGGACAACTTGACATCACAGTGTGTAAGCTGTATAGCACTATATAGACTAAGTAAGCTACAATGAACAGTTACTGTTTGAAAAAGGAGAATTTAAAATTTGAGAAAAGAGAGGAGGAGTTCATTAGTCATAGGGCATACAGGACTTTCCAACTTCCTCTTTGATCTAATTCTGTCTGTTTCATGGCCAATTATCTATGAGCATTATCTTTCCCATGAACACATGATGTTGTCTGCATTACTTCAGTTTCAGATACAAGAGCCTTGTAAGGGTGGGGAGACTTGTTTTGCTTTCTAGTTTTGGGTGGAGAAGGCACCAGCTCCAGCTCATTGGTTTAATTCTCCAAGAATTGGCTGTACTGAATGACACATACCTCTGAGTACAGTCATAGCTGGGTTATACCATATTACTTTTCACTTAAGCAGAGACACTGAGACACTGAGAGACCCAGCATGAGGCTTTCAGTGGTGGGGGGTTTGGGAGGTATTTTTCCACTAGTCTCTCAGTAAAACTGAAGTAGTACTTCAAGATAATTTATGTGGTAGAGGTTTTCAGAATAGTCGACCAACCTTTTATTTAACTTCTAAGCCTGTCAGAAACTGGGATCTTATAACCATAATTTATTCATTGGACAATGGTTTGTATACCTCATTTCTTTCCCTCAAGCATCCGTAAACCAAAATCCTGACATATTGAAATGATTTTAGAAATACCAAATGGCTAATTATATTTTAAGGTAATCTTTAGTAATCACATTATAATAAACCTCTGAGTTTTAAAAAGCATGTTCTCTACTAGTAGTTGAATCCCAGCACTCTTTCCATAATCTCCATTGCTAGTTTTGTATTACATGTGATAAGACCTAATTTTCTTGCTCAAAAATATCACTGGCATTAAAAACAAGAGGAAAAGCCACTCAAAAACCCTGCTTGAAGTAGTCTTAATGTCAGTATGGAAAATTATTGATTTGTCTGAATGCCATGAAAACTTAAACAGAGGAAAATTATGCATCTTTGTATTTATTGCCATCCCATGTGAGAATATGCTCTCATTACCCAGCAGAAAAGTATTTGGTGTGAACACAGAGTCTGTATGAAATCCAACATTACATTTCACTGGAGAAAGTGTCTGACAGTCAGACTTTTCTTCTTGTAAAAATGGATGGTCATGTCGCTGTGTGAACAGGTATTTGCTAACTATAACCGTACCTTCATTCGCATCTCCTCCACTCACCAAGAGAAAAACCCAGCAGTACCTAAAAACATGTTTTTCCCAAATTTGTAGCCTCTCATATCTACCTGAGACAGAACAATCCCTGCAGTCCTGGCAAAACAGTGAAAATCATTTTTAAAGTACATATTTATCTTAATGGATGCTAATATGTCACTAATTACAATTTTTTTTTTTGGTTTTTTTATGTAAAATGCAAACTGTAAGGAGAAGCCAAATGTTCAGGTGAGAAACATCACCTATCTGAAACATGGCGTTCATGGGCTTTACGAAAAAGGACGGAAATAATGGAGAGAAGGTCACATGTATCTCAGGGAGCAATTATAGTTGTCCATTTGCATAATACCATCATCTTGCTGGATATTTTTTCTGCCCTCTTGGTACTGGCAATGCAAGTGACTAATATATTTAGTGTTATGAGAACTCTGCAAAGCAATGAGGCAATGACATCACCTTACTCAAGTCGTCTCCTGTGTCCTCTGAGGAGTCAAAGGTCTCATGTACACTCAAAAGAAAATCCAGTGACCTAGTCTGAAATTAAAACACTTTCCAACATAAACAAAACTAAAGATCCAGTATTTTTACAGTTTTGACAAACTAATTTGAGACTTAACATTTTGGCCCTCACTATGAATTAGTCATTTTTTATTTTATTTTTTTGGTAAGTGAAAGAAAAATGCCAAATGCTGTCAGAGTATAAACTTTTTTGGTATGAGATTTCTCTATTAGATGATGTTTCCTACACTGATCTTATGCTGCCAACAACTAAAATACCTTTTAATGTGTTCTGGCTTTTAAAGTATAGCACTGCCTGTGTTCCATATGTTTACCATTATCCATAGGCTCATCATTCCCCTTTATTTTCAATAGAGGCAGTTGTGGAAGGAGGCCAGATTGTGCAGCAATATAGTTCCGGTAGTGAAATTAGCAACTGAACCATATTCCCAGAGAAATAGTCCTGTTCACTTCTGGCCAAAAGCCTATTTCCAAAAAATGTCCATAGAAAAGGAGTTGTATGTGCAGGTATTTTTGAAAGAGCATGTAATTTGTGCATAATTACTGTATGTGCATCATATACACATCCACAGAGAACACCTCATGTGCAGCTCAGATCTTCACCAGGTTGGGTAACCATTAGTGACTCCATTTTACAACGTAAAAAACCAAGGTACCAAGATACAGAGATGCCAAGTAACTTTCTCAGAGTCCTATAGTGAGTCTGAGCCAAGCTAGAAGCAGAACATAAGGCTGCAGCTCTGCAATGTCTTGTCCCCAATGGCAATAATGGCTGGACATATTTCTGTGTTTCATTCCATCCCCTGCTCTTTTCCCAGTTTACAAGCTGCAGTACAGTGCCCCTGCAGCTCTGCCAGGACAGTTTTTTGTGGGGAAGGGCTGTGAAACACATCAGGAAAATGGCTCTAAGAAAAGCTTTTAGTTTTTAAGGAGGCTGTTTTAGGGGAAAGAAGGCATTTTGCAAATCCAGGCCCCTCACCTGATCTGAACATTTTGTCAGCAGAGTCTGCAAGCAGGGTGAGGCAACAGACAAGAGAGGACAAACAGGGATGCCATAAGCCATTATTAGTATATCCAAGGGCTAAACTATCCATACATGCTGATGACATCCATGTGGTACTCTGTAGAATGAGACAGTAAATTATCAAACTCTCTGTCTGCTCTCTAACATACTCTTCTTGTATTCCACTTTTTCTTAATTAACTAGTTCTTAACAAAAACATAAACTTATCCTCTTCCCTGAAGATGGAATATTTATCCTCTGCTTACCCTATGTTTTGTCTTTGTATAAGCAGTAGAATGTTGCTACTTAGAGATGAAACCTAAGAGTTTTTTCAGCAGGGAAAAAGTATCTGTGGCATAAATAGTAGTTGTTGGCTTTGCTGGAAAATGACACTGCTTACATGCGTCAAAGAAACAGTATTTTTTGTCTTTAAGAAACTGACTGAAGGTCACTTTTATGGGTGTTACCCAGATATGAGTTTTAGTTCACAGGTTCACAGGTAATTCTGAGTTGGAAGGGACCCACAGGATCATCTAGTCCAACTCCCAAGTGAATGCCCACCCCGAGATCAGGCCCACAAGTGTGGAACCATGGGCGCCACACTCCATCCATCCAAGCCTCCCACCATCTAGACTGTGTCGCTGAGCTCCTCATCCAGTCTTTTCTTAAACACCTCCAAGGGTGGCAACTCTACCACCTCCCTGGGCAGACCATTCCACTGAGGGATCACTCTCTCTGTCAAAAAACTCTTCCTAACATGCAATCTAGTTCATTCATCCCTTCATCTTTTCTTCCCAGATGAAATGAAAACATCATTTACAAAGAGCTGAAGCCTGAGATCTTGCAGAGGATACAAGCAGAAAGCCCAGTAGATGGACCATATATCCTGGGACTCTATTGAAGGTAAACTCAGGTCATCAAATGATGAGGAGGTGCTGCCTCACCCCCACCTGGCACCAGCACCACACTGCACAGATGCCAGTGTGCAGAAAAGCATGTTGGAGGTGGCTTCTGGATGTGTGCCGTGTCCAGAGGTGGAGTGGTGGCATGGTCTTCAGACATGTATCCCTGGTGTAAGATACTTCCTTGACACCCCTCTAGCACAGGAGTAAGCAAGCCCAGAATTTTCTGCTCTCCTTCTCTCTGCCACCCACATGCTCCTCACTAGTCACATGGCCTTCAATACCTCCTGTAGCTCAGGAGTCCTCTAAAGCTTCAGGTACTTGTCCACCTCTAGATACACCCTTCAGTAACTGGGAAGGAACCCCAGTATAAACCTACTGTACCCTCTGTGCCCATCATCTCTTCTCTCAAGCAGAGAGAAGTTACTAGTTCAAAGCCATGGTTTGTGTAGAGTTCAACCCACAGAATGGTAGGGAAAGATGGTTTTAAGATGTGCTGGTTGCTCTTACTCTGGTCATTTGGAGCCTGTTCAGAACAAATCTCTGCCAGCTTACATGACTTTGCTTGTTTTTTGAGTAACACAGTTATCATGTGGGATTTTATTACCTGTTCTCCATGGCTCACCTATCTTCTGCCGCCCAGCAATGCAAGGAATGCTCCCCTGCTTTTCTGCATTCATACTCAATAGTTCAACCTGGAGTTATGAGCATAATGTTGACATTTCCCAGGAAATCAGCCTGAAGGATCATGACTGGTTCCATCTGGCCTTGAAATCAAGGAGAGTATTAAAGATTTTTCTTAGGTGAGTATAGCCAAGCTGTCTGTTCTGTCTGGATTTCTTTTTTTTTCCCTTCTAGTGAAAAAATTGGGTAATTCGACTTTGTTTATTAAACATTCAAAATAAATTTTCATTTAATATATGATCAGCATATATTTAACATATAGGGAATATATACTTGGAGGTGTAAATATAGTTTTATATGTGTGTGTCAATATAAATGCATTTAAATACATAGCAGGATAAATTATGATTTAATATAGGTCTTTATATACAAGCCAGGATCCTAAAGCTCCTTGACAGGTGAAATCAAACAAAGAACATTCTTATCTCCCCTGGAAGTCAGCATGAGTGAGGGCTGCTTGCAGATACTGGAGAGACTAAATACTCTAAACAGAGTGCTCTGACAGCTTTCCAACTTTCCTAGTTTCATGTAGCTTTTAAGCATGCAAACACTGCAACAACCCCAAGATCCAGGATTACAGAATTGGTGGAAAAGGAGGGTGCACATGGGTGAATGGAAGTCCCATTTCATTCTTTATTGACAAGTTCACACTAATCATGCTATGTCACTGCGTCATCTTGTGTATCCTCAAGAATATGAAATAAAAGAGGCTAGAGCTGGGTGAAGGATGTGTGGAAATAGGCAGTGAAGCAGAGAGGAGAAGAGGTATTTATTTTACTGTGTCCAGTACTGGGCCCCTCAGTTTAAGAAGGATTTTGAGATGCTTGAACCTGCCCAGAGAAGGGCAAGGAGGATGGTGAAGGGGCTGGAACACAAGCCCTGTGAAGAGTGGCTGAGTGAGCTGGGGTTGTTTAGCCTGGAGAAGAGAACACTCAGGGGAAACCTTGTTGCTTTCTACAACTACTTGAAAGGAGGTTGTAGTCAGATGGGGATCAGTTTCCTCTCCCAGTCTCTTCTCAGTGACAGAATGGGCTGTGCAGGGAGATGGTGGAATCACCATCCCTAGAAGTGTTTAAGAAAAGACTGGATGTGACACTTAGTGCCATGGTTTAGTTGATAAGACGGTGTTAGATAACATGTTGGACTTGATGATATCAAAGGTCTTTTCCAACCTAGTTAATTCTGTGATTCTATGATTCTGCTTTTGTCTTGCTCTATAGGCATGAAGCCTGAACACTGCCACCGATGCACAGGTTTCTCACCTACTCTGCCTTTTTAATCTATGCTTGTAGGCACAGTGGAATAGTCTCAGTTGCCCAGAACCAGGAAGAAAAATTGAACAGAATGATTCATCATTCTGGATTCTGGAAAACAAAATTCCAGAATTTTGTAGAAAAGATAAAGTGGATGAAAACCTCCAGTACCCACCATACTTGACTTGATCAAAGAAACACCATGCAAATTAAGTAATTAAGTATTATGACAGACATGTGACTTGAATACCTTACTTCTTTGGATGTGTCCCTATTTTTGAAGGCAGTAAAGAAGTCACATGTGACATCTTGTGAGGTGATCTGAACACTAAATAGATGTTCCAGCTGGTTTCAAATGCTCTCAGCTGGGTGTGTGTCATGGTTTGACCCTGGCTGGATGCCAGAGATTCACCCACACCATCTCCTGGAGGAAAAAACTGGTAAACATAACAGGCAAACAGGGAAAACAAGGCAAACTACAAGTGAGAAATATAAAGGATTTATTTCTTAACTAACAAGATCAGGGCTTAATGTGAGAAGCATCGTTTTAAAGGCAACCTTTTCCCCCCCACCCCTCCTTCTCTTACAACAGATCTCATATTCCCTTTTTTTGACCAGGAGACTAAGGGGGAACAGGGATAGGGGTAAATCCAGGCCTGTTGGTGTTCTGACCAGATTTGGGGTAGGAACCATCTCTCTGCCCTTCCGTAAAGTTCTCTCTCATGAGAGGAAAAGTCTTTCATGACCCTTTCCCAAGTGAGATCTCGACCCAGGGACGACAGTTCTTCCATCCTCTGTTGTCCAAGAGTCATAGCACAGGATGCAGTGTTTTAAGTGCTGTATTGCTACTTCATTATAAGCCCATCCCAAAGTACATATTTCAGATCCTACCACAATGCAATTCTGTCACAAAATGTCTGTCCAAATGATCTATCTCTGTCAAGCTCTCAGCTCCGGCTCTGTGTTTCTGGGCTCCCAAAACATCTGCAGCTGTTGCAGCATGATTATCCATCTTCCATTGTAGCCTCAGGTGGATTCTGCATCACTGGTTTCTCTCTCTCTATTCCATAGGTTTGCACCATGATCCTTTCCACAAACAGCAGTGGGATGCCTGGAATTCTTCCTACTCCTTCTCTGGGCGGCCTAGTCGGGCCTTCATTGCTTTCAGCCTCTCCACACAGGCCCTGTTCCAGCACTCTACATATTGCTACTAACTTTTTTTTTTCTTTCATATGTTGTTCACGGAGGTGCCGTTATCTGCTTTTCTGCTCATAACCTTCATTTCCATAGCAGCAACGGGAGGCCCTTGCAAGAGCTGAGCTGTTAACCCCCTCGCTGCCAGAGGAAAACAAACCAAACCATGACAGTGTGTTTGCTGGAAATGTGACCTTTGGAGTACGTGGATCCTTTTTCATTTGCTCCAAATACTGCTAGTGTCTTTGCTCCTTCGTGGTGGTACTCATGGTACTTATGTTAAACACAGAAAAAAATATAGAAATAACGTCTTTGAGGAAAAAATCTGAATTGCTGGATGAAGAAGACAAATATATTTTCCTTTTTATCTCCACATGCTGTTTCAGTGATGATGGCAGCAAGGCTGCTATAAGGTCTCTCCAGAGCCTTCTCTTCTCCAGGCTGAACCACTCCAACTCTCTGAGCTTATCTTCATAGGAGAGATACTCCAGACCTCTGATTGTCTTCATGGCCCCTCCTCTGAACTTCCTCCAGTAGGTTCATGTCCTTCTTATGCTGGGACCCCAGAGACGGATGCAGTACTCACAAGAGCAGATATGAGGAATCATCTCCCTTAGCCTGCTGGTCACACTTCTTTTGATGCAGCCCAAGATGTGTTTTGCTTTTTGGTCTGCAAGTGCACATCACCAGCTCCTGTTGAGCTTCTTGTCCATCAACAACCCTAAGTCTTTCTCCCCAGGGCAACTTCCAATCCGTTTTCCACCTAGCCTCTATTTGTGCTTTGGATTGCCCTGACCCAGGTGCAGGGCCTTACACTTGGCCTTGTTGGATGACATGAGATTCACACAGACTCACCTCTCAAGCCTGCCAAGGTCCCTCTGGATGACATCCCTTCCCTCCAGC
This sequence comes from Pitta sordida, assembly GCA_013390025.1. Classification (NCBI taxonomy): domain Eukaryota; kingdom Metazoa; phylum Chordata; class Aves; order Passeriformes; family Pittidae; genus Pitta; species Pitta sordida. The sequence goes on along the minus strand of WEKX01009336.1, from coordinate 208 downwards.
ATGTCGACCCCATAACACAGCCTGACCTCCCTATCACTCACGCAGCTCGCCAGCACCTACAGGCAATATTCAGTTGTGCAGCACAGCCACCTCCCTCTGACTCCTTCACAGATAACACCTCAACATCCAGACTCCATCCAAACCATCCTTTCATTAAATAGTGCCCTGACCTTTAAGGGCAGAGGAGATTGTGTCCAAAAGAAACACC
>WEKX01009334.1:0-14831 GCA_013390025.1 Pitta sordida | reverse complement strand
GCAAGAAATCAGGAATTCAAAATCAGAGCAAGAAGTAAAAAGGGCAGTAGGAGAAGATACAATGGAAATTCAGTCCTCGGTCACAGAATCCCAGAATCACACAGAATACTATGAGTTGTAAGGGAACTACAAGGATCATCTAGTGGTGGGGAGTTGGACTAGATGATCCTGTGGGTCCCTTTCAACTTGGAATANTTCTATCCAGTCCACGTTCTATGAGTTTCTCCTGTAGCTTATTATGGGAAACCATGTCTAAGGCTTTGCTAAGGTCCAAGTACACAACATGCACGGCCTTTTTATCATCAGCCAGTTAAGTCATCAGATCATAAAAGGAGATTAGGTTGGTCAGGCAAGACCTGCCTCTCTGAAATCCATGCTGACTTATTCTAATGTCATGGTCATTTTGCAGTTGCTGCGTATTAGCACACAAGACTATCTGTTCCATGACTTTGCCCAGGACTGAGGTCAGGCTGACAGGTGTGTAATTACTCGGATCATCTTTCCTGCCCTTCTTGTGGATGGGTGTCACATTAGCCAATTTCCAGTCTTGTGCTACATCTCCAGTAAGCCAGGACTGAAGGGAGTCACTGAAAACCAATACCCTCCTTTTCTTTTTGATACTAGAGGTTGTGATTTGTTTAGTGGAAGAGGTAGTTTCTAGCAATTTACCAGGTGGAGTGCCTTTTTCCATATCATCCTCCTGATCCCCAAAATCCAGGACCCAAACTTGTTCTGCAGGCTGTCCTCCTGTTCAGCCATCAGGCTCAGGCAATCCCTGCAGGCAGGAGTCTGGACAACCACAGCCACTGACACAGGGGTTGTTTGGGTCTGAACCTCCTTTGTGACATCAGCCTGGGCTTTCATCTATCTGGTTCTAACCGTTACTGACAGGGAGAGGGTTAGGAGGACAAAGACAAGGAGAGACACCGCCTACCAAGATATCGTCTGTGACCCTGCCAAGCTAACTGCCTCTAAGTCACTTACTTACTCAAAGCCCTTACACTTTAATGCCCCTGTTTGCTTACTCCTATTTGCAGTGCTCCTGAGAATGTTAATGGCTTAAATACCTGCAGGTGGGAAGCCGCAGTAGGGAACTCTCTTCCCCCTCCAGGTCTCCTAGAGATGCCCAGCACAGTAATCCCTTGGTAACTGCCCATTGGTTAGGGAGAGCTCGCCTGGCTGTTGCAAGCAGATCTGTTCTTTTTCACTGTCTTGGTTTAAGACCAGTAAAGGGGCTGTTTATCACTCCTTGGATGAGAGATAGTTAGAGATGTAACAGGGTTTATTTACAAAAAAAAAGGAACAAGGAGTATAAATGGGAAATAATGTATGCACAAGTGATACCAACAGCAGTGAATACAGAACTAGGACTCCCCCCTCCCAACACGCGACGGGCCCACCCCCAATGCAACGGAATCCCTCAAACTCCAACCCTCACCAAAACACCAATACCCAAAAGAAAGTCCCAACGACTATAAAATACGGATAAAAATGGTAGTGATGTCCACAGGCTATCGTCAGGGAACGACGGGCAAGGGGTAACGGATGATGCTGATGTTCCATGGATTTAGCTGGGAGAAAACAGCAGCAGCAGTGAGAGCAGGAGCAAGAGCAGCAGCTGTGTTCCCAAAGCTGAGAGTGAGGGCGAGAGAGAGATTGTCTCTTGCGCCATACCTTTTAGAACCTTCTCCAGTCCCTCCCCTGCTAGTGTCCTCTCTGCCGATCTTATCTGTCTTCTGCTAAGTCTGGAAGAGCCGGTGGTCCACATCATCATCATGGCAGCCTCCAGATGCTTCCACGTGACTGCCACTGGCTCAAGCAGGGAAAAACTGGGCGGGTGTGCCACTGCCGCTGTGCTGCCATTGCAGCCCAGAACCTGTCTGCTGTGCCACTCCACTTTGTGCCACCAGCACCAACGTCCCGCCTGTGCTTACCCTGCTGCCTACCACTCCCTGAGAGTCAATGGGAGCAGTGGCACCACCACTCATGGGCTCCCTGGAGTCTACATTGCTGGCTGACCCTGCACTCCTGTGGCTTGCAGCACTCTTGAGGCAGTGAGGGGAGCCAGGGCATGGGGAGGTCTGCACTGCACCACCATGCCCCCACCCTGGGATAAAATAGAAAAAATTCAAAAAGGAAAGCAGGTACATATGTATTAACCAATGACATTCACGCAGCAGAAATTGCTGAGAATGGAATGCAGGCAAGGGAGCACAGGCAGTTGGCAAGCTGGGTCCAAAGTAGTTCAGAAATAATGAGCTTGATGCAGGAATTACTTTATTAAATAACGTGGCATTTCTTACGCTGCAAGTCAGAATTGATCTCTGTGATGATTCCTCCAGACCTCAAAATCTATGAGTTCAATTTAAATTAATTAGAGGCACCTATTCAAATTTGTAAGAAGACAACTTACTACCTCCTCAATGAAGAAATCCTATAGTATTTAAGGAGGACAAAGCTGTACAGTGTTGTGCATATTTAATGTGATTATACACATTAAATAATTACTTAAGTAAAATTGTATGAAACTGAGATAATGGAAAATCATGTGACTGTTTTTGAATTCAATACAATATGTATTTGTAACGGGTTTTACCCTGGTTGGATGCCAAGGGCGCAAACAGTCACTCAGTCCCAAAATAATAAGATGAAATACAAAGGGTGGGTTAGAATAAGGCAGTTTAATGTAAGCAAAAATAAAGCAAAGCAAAAGCGCGTGAAGAAGCAAAGCAAAAGAACTAATCTCTGCTTCCCATCAGCAGAGGTGTCCACATCCAGGGAAGCAGGGCTCCTATGCATCTTAGAAGGCAGCCATCGAGAACAATGAATGCCCCCCATCCTTGGTCTCTTCCTCAGCTTTAGTATCTGAGCTGATGTTATATGGTATGAAATACTCCTTTGGTCAGTTTGGGTCAGCTGGCCTGCTCCTGTCCCCTCCCAGAATCTTGTCCTCAGTTGAGGGGAAGCAACAGTGCGCCCAGCTGTAGTCAAAACACTTGTGTGTTATCAACACCCTTCTAAAGCACAGCATTGCGAGGACTGCTATGAGCTCAGACAGACCCGATACAGCACTGCTATGAGGTTTTCTGCTAAGTTTAAAAGGATTGCTTTAAAAAGCTACGAAAAAGCTACAACTTTCTTATTAATACCACAGGTATCATATAATCATGCATGATTGTTTCAGTAAATGAAACACTTAATTTTTTTCTTAAATTGGTTTTCTTTACTCTATATAGTGCTGTAGTTTTGCTATGTATATTTTATATATGCTAGAGCAGTGATACACAGGCCTGAAATCTACTTACGGTTGTATAACTGAAAAAAGAGGTTTGATAGCAGCTCTAGATAAAAGAATGAAGAACAAATACATGTGTTTATTCTTCAAAAGGACTAACTGAAATCTGTATGAATCAGTTTGGAAATCTGTGCAGACTGATTTTCTTGGATACAATGCACACAGGCTATTCTATGTGATCGTAAATTCAGTACTTGTAGGTATGAAGTACTTCGGCAGAGCATACCTGCTGATTAAAATGCTCAATAGATGCTTGATAAAAAGCTAATTGGTAAAAGCATAAAACAATGTTCAAAGAACTATTACAAGTACACAGAAGGCACCTATGCTTTGGTTTCTTGAGAGCTTGGTATGACAGCTGGATTTCAGTCCTTCAGGAATTGGACAATTTGACTGTCCCATACCACGGTGATCACCACTACACACTGTTCTACCTAGATGCCTGCCATACTGCCTAAGAACCAAAGAAGCCTGATTGCTGCACCAGGTCCTGAATCATCTCCATGGTTAATTTTATGGACCTAGACTCCTAATGGTGGAAGAAGCAGACTTTGGAGTGGTCTAATGTGTCTATAAAGAAATTAATAACTTCCCTGAAACTGAAGCAAGTTGGCCCAGTTTCCGGTATGTCAGTAATTTGCTGTGAAATCATAATAAATTGACCTGAGTAATACATAATGAAAATAATATTTTCTAGAATTATTTATTCCTCCAATATTTGGTTCTATTAAATATGTATAAATAGTTTACTGAATAGGTCAATTGCAAAAAATACAGCTTTAGATTTACGACTTCGGAGTTCATTAATATTGATCAGAAGTGCCTCTTCAATGGTCCTATGATTTGACCCTTATGAAAAATTATTATATTTTCAAGTTGAATAGAATATAAAATTAGTCTTAAATTTTTATAATTTTCTCTGTGTGTCATGCTTTTGAAAGAACCCATAAAAATAGATAAGAACTGAATTTGGATTTAAGGTTCAATATATGAAGCATATGATGGTTTTGAAATCTATACCCTAAAAAACATCTCTCTATTTATTAAATTGATTTTATTGTTTTTCTATTAATTAGAATGAAACATTGGTATCCAAAAAACTGTTACATTGAAAGAAAGGGATGTGGTTTTTCTATGTGTTATCTTTCTGAGGAAACTGTGTATTCACTTACTTGCTGATAATTAAAATTAATTATGAACAAGCTTTTTAAGTAGATAGAGTTTTTCTCTCTTCATTATATTTTAATCAAAAGTTTTGGAGAGTTTCCTTTTAATATAACAGGGACATATCCTCTGGTTGCCAGATAATTAGATTTTTATGTCTGAAATTATGCAGAGACTGATTTAAGATGTGATGAAGCTCTTCAAGTTACAGTTGTCTGGTGCACAGTTGAATTACCATCCAGCGTCTGTGAGAAATGATATGTCTACCATATTAGACTAATTTGCTGGAAACGTCACCATTTTGTGTTACCAAATTTTGTAAATATCATCTTTATCTATCATCATGCAATATTTTGGTACTGCTTATAGAACAGTTCTCATTTCATTTTCACCTTTTCTAAAGAGTTTAATTTCACTGTTATGTATTTTTATTTGGTTTTGTCTAAATCTGCACAGCAGCCTTTTATAAGTTAATTAATGTGGGTTGGTTTCACTGTAAATTATTTGACAGATCTTCTTTTTGAGAAGGCAGGATTAATATTTTTCCTTTTCTCATGCTTTCTATGAAGAAAAAGGAACTGCCTGTACTATTGTTGTAACTAAAACAAGGAACGAAATAAGGAAATTCAAGGATTAAATCTCATATTAAATATTGTTAATAACTAGCTGTCTATTTGTCTTTAACCTAATGTGTAGCATTATTTTCTAATGAGAAAATCTTAGATCTTCAAAAAGAAAATAGAGTAACATGGAAATCTGAAAATACACATATATAAATTAAAAAGTAAACTGGGACCCTAAAGACAGGCATTTAAATCTTTATTCAAAATGTTTCCTTTTCTTCTGTGAAAACTATGTGTAAAAAGTAATGATGAGCAGGGTTTCCTGATAAATTGCTTTGGTTTAGCCAATGAAAATCACAAAACAAATATCCCATTTCCCAAGGCTTATATGAGGTGGAAATTTTGGTCCATCTTCTTTTGTACTTCATCATCTTTTGTACTTCAGCTATTAATACTAAGGAATTACATTCCTAATGAGAATGCAATGTTGCAGTTCAAGCTGATTTATCTTATTAAGTTGAATTCAGGAGGTGGATTTTATCCCCTTTGTACTTTTTTCACTATTAAGTGATTTCTCTCTGTCATGGAATATCCACATAGTATCTCCTTTCACTTAACTACAGTAATACCTCACTCTTCGTGCGGAACGGGTCTCCTGGGAGTCTCACAAACTGTCTAATTCACAAACACATGTGGGTCATTAGTATGCATACAGGCCACGCCCACCACTCCACCCCCAACCAATCAGGAGCATTGGGGCGCATTTTCTGCTCCCCTCCACAAGCTCTCACAACACAGGGGAGCAAAAGGAAGTGTTTATGAGCCCTCTCTGCCTGGGGAGACCACCTGGGGAATCCCTTGGCTTCTCTTCAGCCAACCTGTTCTGCCAGGTTTTTTATTCAGTTTCTTACAGATTATTGGACACTCCTTTTACACATTGTGATAAGAGATAAAGTATAATTACAGAGTATGTATATTTATGACAAAAACATGTATGATGCCTTTATTCTCAACAATTTTTATCGCTGAAATTATGCATTCAATGTAAAATAGTCATGAAATGTAAAAAGGAAAAATAGGAAAACAACTGAGAAGGAAAAAATCAGGTTTGATAAATAATACATTACTTTTAAATGTCTTTTTTCCCCTTCATTTTGCTCTTTTTATGCCTTTTTTATTATACTTTTTTGTCTTCATTTCTAAATGGATAGTTCTTATTTTCTGTGTGGATTATCCAGAAGAGGGAGCCATGGGCATGCACACTTAAACTGTATCCTGCAAAATCATAGTCATTAAAGAATAAGCAATGTTTCTTTGATATTTACAATGCAGTTCTTCTCCAAACTAATGATCATTAGGTGACCTGTGCCCAACATATTGTAACATAGCAGGAAACACTGTGTTCAAACAACCTTGTCAGGACACTGTAAACACCTGATGTTCATGGCAATTCTAGAAATCATTAGGATACTCTTACATTGGAGAATTTAGCATAGATAAGGAGAACATTTGATGCTATTTCCATATCTTATATGTTGAGCTATCTTCATTATTTATCTGTGTGGTCAAGGCTTTAAACAACAAACTGCTTTTTTTAAAATCATGAATTTTTATGATAAGAAATGCATTTGAACTTTTAAATGTCTAGCTACACTGTATAGGCAGGCCAGCCATATTGTATGAAAATTGCATGCTAATTGCATTATTTTATAGATCAGCATTATATTCAGGAATAAGTTGAACTGTAAAACTTTATGATGTGTATTTTCCTTTTAAGATCAACACTTTAAATTCAGAGGAAGGGAAGGGTAATATCTAGGGCTTAGCATAGAGACTGAGATCCACAGAAGAACTTCCTATTTAACCCTCTTGAAATGCAGAAATCTGGACTTATGTGTTCATGAAAAGAGACTTTTTTTAACCTTGGAAGACCATGGTAGAGCTGTTGTCACTGTTCATCCATGCATAATTGTGGTTTCCATTCCTTTGCTGACCTGAAGAAAATCCAATAAGCCGCTGATTCCCTGAAAATTAAGGCTTTTTATAATCCACAGTACCATACCAATGGTTTGATAGTCCATGGTATGTATAGAAAACTTCATTTAAAGTGTGTGAGTTCCTTTATATATAACTATGTATGTGGTAATATAGTTTGTCCAATCAATTCCTGATGAGATGTGGATTCATGTTTAGATTTACATTTTCACCAAGCTTGACAACACCAGTTAAATAGTTTTTCACTATATTTCAAAGAATATAATCCACTGATTTAAAATCACTGCTTAGCCTGATAGGTACTAGATATCAACCTGCAATGGTGCATATGTGCAGACTCCTTGCTTCCTGAAGCACAGCTGGCTGTGGCCACTCTGGGTTCAAGCCCACAGCTGCTTCCCTATTGATATGCCAACATGCTTGGCAAGGAGATTCAGATGACTGTACAAACCCTTTACTTACAAATCATATCACACATCAGAAGTTTCTTTTTTGAAAAAGCCCCATTCAGAGCCTGACAATGAAGATGACTGTGCGGTTAAAGACAAGGGGGTGGCAGTACACCAGTCACCTCTGAGACTTATTCAGAAGGGCTTGTTTCTGCAAATTTCCATCTGCTGTGAAAACCATTGCTCCTAACAATGCTAATGTGTATAAAAAATTTCCATTTATGCAATCTCCAGTTATCTCAGAGTACAATCTTGACTGTGGCATTGGGTAACAGGGCTATTGAAATTGCAATACAGAAGAGAAGAAAGGAAAACTGTCAATATGTTCTACTGTCCAATCTGAAAACTAATGATAGTTTACAATAATCAGTAAATGTTAAAAACATTGAATAGTTTTTTGAAATATTAGGGACAATCTTAGGATTTACGAAATATTAGGGACAATCTGAGGATTTACCTCCTCCTGACTCATTTCCCCTTCATTCTTTATGTGAAAATGTGGACAGTGAAATACTTAAAGTAAAATGCTTGCCTAAGAGTTTTATTCCACTCTTGTGTGTTAGTTGATGTGTTTTCTGAATACTCATTACCTGCATCCTGCCTTGTGTTCATGGGACTATGTAGATAGGCAGACAGTTATTATACCAGATTCCTACTAAATGTTTTCTATTTAACAGTTTGTAAAATGCTCCCAGAGACTGTGCATCGTAATTAAGCAAAACGCTTTTAAAATCCATCCTTAGTCAAATAAAAAGGTAAGCGCACTTTACGTTCCCCTGATTTTTAGATTTTTAATGGCTACCTAACCCATTGTCAGAAATGTTTTCTGAAACAGAATGCCATTAAAAGTCTTATTTTACTCTGTAGCCCACTTAAAACTGAAAGCCCAGATGATAACAGCAGCACAGAAAAAAAGCTTTGAAGAATATTTCTGATTTTGTATTAATTTATGCATAATATGGAAATAGTTGTTCATCAGGAGTTGTGTGAAGTGTGAAATCTGGTAATATTCAAAATACTAACAGATTTGAAAGTCTATCAAGAATTCCTAATGGCTAACCGTATTTTTTGCTTAGCAGTAAATATATACCATATATATAAAAATCTATTATGACATATGAAGTAGCAAAGGGAAAATCCATTTCCAGCTTCTTCTAGTTATGTTCAATCCTTTAGAAAATCTTTATAACAGACTCTGTCTGAAATGATTAAAAAATCAATAATAAACTTATTTTTTGAGAATTGTGTTTTGATAACCTTTCCACAAGTACTGTTCGAGATATCCTTCACCACTTGCCTGGCTGCATTATCTGTAATTGTCTTTTAATGGACTGAGATTAAATTACTAGAAAAGAATTGCATCACCAGGGAGTAGGGGTTGTCAGATACCAGTGAGATGTAATACATCAAATGCTGTTGTGTACAGCCTTATCTCACATGCTGTTGGTTAGTTGGTTGGTTGGTTTGGTTTTTTTAATAGAGCTTTTGACCCCTATTCTAGTTCAGAATAGGTAAAATAATGAATGCAAAACTACATACGGTTCCACAGAATTAGTGAATCAATGAGAATAACAACATAATGGATAAAAAGTTCATGACCTGAAAAGCAGATACTGCAAAGTTCCTTTTTAGCAGAGCTTATGAGGTTTTTTTCTCCATAGCTAAAGACAGAGTTCTGTGGGAAAGCATAGCAGAGGTTTTCTTTGCCATCAAAAGTTATTTATTCTGTTCCTCCAAAGTACTCTTCTACTAAATTGCGAAAGCATTGAGTTTGACACAGCCTTGACAAGTTCTTGAATGCCTGAATTTTAACTTTGGCTAAGGAATTTACTTTGTTATTTGGACTAATTAACAGCTTTATATTTTGAGTTTCTTATCTCCTATATAAAGATATTAACAGCTAACATTAGAAGATACATATGGGTTGACAACATTTCGTTAGGGCATTTGGACAGTGGTTTGGTATTGTCCAGCATGTCTTCATTTATGTAATTTATTTAAACTATTTTACAGATGAGTTTTAGTAATTGCCTCAACAAGTGATCAAGAAAAGAGCTGGTTGACAATGCACCCCAAATTTACTGTCAGGATGAGGTAACTGCCCAAGATAATTACTGTATGTTGAAGACATGAGTAGTGTCATAGGCCAGGTGAGGGTCTGGGAAATAGAAATGGAGTCTTCCTCCATAGGTTGGTGCTGGCTAAGGCAAGAGTCTTCTACTCCGCTGACGTTTTTGGCTGGACCCTGAGCATGAGGGAGAGGAAACCCAGCCTTCATACTGTGAGATATGCTTTTCACACAGAGGTAATGTGCTGAAACACAGAGTGGATGGCAGTGTGGAGTGACTGCTCTCACTGTGACCAGTTTTCCTTTTTTTATAGGCAGAAGGTCTCAGAATAAGAAAATATATATTATGGAGGAGCAAAGTCACATGACACCAAAGTAATTTGTTGTTTAGTGAAAAAAGAAGTGAATATTTTCTTCACAGGTTAGGGAGCATGCTAGGAGTGGGATAATTATGTTTCCTAGGCCGTAGCCTTACCATTTCTTTTGCTGACAGAAGCTGAGCTTTCTTACTATTCTCCAGTGTTCATGTTCTTCAGGATGAATAGGAAATTTGTTTTGGCACTACTTTATATGGGTGCAGTGGAGGGGAAAACCTCTGTGTAACATCACCATTTCCCAGTGCTCCTATGCATGGGATAGAGTTTAGCCACGTGAGTTTATTTTAGGCCTCCTAAATTTAAAAAAATAAATATTTATTTATTTTATTATTATTAAATTATAATGATTAAATTAAATATAATAAATTAATTGTTTAATTTATTATTTTATTTATTATGATGCCCATCGCTCTGTTGCTTTACTGGTGACATACAACATAAATATTTGCCCTTAATACTTAGACTGTTCTTGATTTTAAGGAAAGAAATAACTTGAGAAAACATTTCTTGACTGGACGATCTGTGTAACAATCTAAAATACAGTGGATGATTGTGATTTTGTCTCAGGAGTGATTCTAAATTAAAAAAGCGGAGGTCTCGAGAGCTTAAGATATGAATCGGGGAGAGAAAACATATATTCTGATTCTTCGGAGAAAAATATTGGCTCGGTAGGCTCACTACTTTTTATCAAGTACTGCAAATTCATGTATATTTAATACTGTTTTGACTTTTTTAGGGGTCAAATTGTACCATCAAGTTAATTATTTATAGAACTGAGAGAGAAAAATTTTTGAAAGATTCTTGAATTTTTTTTTTGTTTTGAAATTACAGTATATCCCTGCTACATTACAACCCCTCCATTACCCTGCGTATTTGCGAGGAAAATTTCGCATAATTCAGTTTCATGGATCTGCGAGGTTTCCCAGGCGATGCATGCGCAGTGCCTCTGCTTCACGGAGGGGTGGTGCTGGCGCTCCCTGTGGGGCGGGACAGGGCCGGTCGCGCAGGGAGGGCGCGTGGTTTCTCCGGTTCACAATGGCATTTGGAGCCCTGTGGCACTGTGTCCTGGTCCCTGACCAGGTCCTGTGTGTCTCTGTGCCCAGTCCTTACAGGGGAAGTGTCACGCCACAGTCTGCTCCAGGTGGCCGCTGAGACTCAGCGCAAGAATGCCGACCAGAGCTCAGGGACATTCCTTCCCCGCCACGGAGGCAGAGTGAGAATGTGGGGTGGCAGCAGCCAGGTGGCAACTGCAGAAGCGGTTGGGATGGTGCCGACCCCGTGACCGCGTGGTGCTGACAGCCCCGGTGGGAGCCGGGATGGAGCGGGGATGGCCACTGAGGANGCAAATGAGGGGGTATAACTGTAGTTATTTGCACAATTCTGAATTAAAAAACAGTTTTAGGCACATTAACACGTAAAATATTTGCTGTGTATGTCCAAGGGCAGAGGAGATGATATGGATTCTGCCATTGATCTCTGTAGTTCTAGGACTTGTCCTTTGGAATCTTTGAAAAATGAAAGTCAGAAGCTGTGAGTCTCTGGAGGTTTTGGAAAAGTATAGTTTTTATATTTAAATTAATAAGATAGTAGTTCTTGAAAGGCATTAATGAGAATCTGGGATTGGCTAAAATCACTGAGAGTTCTGTAGTTCACAATCTTAGGGCCAAAGTTTCATCAACTATGAAATTCCCTAGATGTAGCTGTTGCAAATATTTTAAAGAGAAAGATAACGAACCCCCAAAATGAATGACATAGTGATGTGTACAGCTGTCATTTTTCATCTGATTTGGTAGTTTATAGCCCTGGAAAATCATGGTGCAAAACAGGTTTTAGAAGTCAGCTATTTGTTTCAATAAATTGAAAATATCTCAGAGGAGGGAGAGAAATGTTATTTTTGTATCAGAAAAAAGGAAGTTATCAGTTATCCATATTATTGTGGCTTGTACCTGTACAATAGAACTCAGCTTGGAAACTGAAAAAAACCTATCTCAGAACTCATAAACAAGTTTGAATAACCTTCAGAAATCTATATTTTTTCTTTTTGTAAATACTAGGCTGAAGAAAAATGGGAGAGATTTATAGTACAAGTTTGATTTATGTTTCCATTTATTTTACCCATGGAAAGAAGAGACTGAATCTTAAAATAAAATAAAATTTATGGAATTAAGTCTGAGGTTAGTCATAAAGCCAGCTACTTTGAAAACTCTCCTCTAGATGACCAGCTGATACAGTTGCTGAAACTTCTGTGAATATTCTGGCCGTTAAAGACTGTTATCCTTCAAGAACTATTTCTGAAGGAAACAAATTTGGATTAATGCATTTGAAATAGTTGTGGTGTTAATATGCATTTGTTCTTATCCAAAGACAGAAATAAATTAATTATTTTATCAAGTTGAAAGATGTGCTGTGTATTTCAGGGATGGTGAAGTGCATTGAAATATACTACTTTTAAACAATTGCTGGTCTGTTTTTTCCTTAATTTCTTCATGATTATGGCTTCTAGATGTAGATTGGCATATCTTTTACACTTTGAGAGGCAAGATACACTTGTTTTTTGAAGAGGACACAATCAAGACCTAGGTAGTGTAGTGACTTGACAAACTTGCAACAAGTGAACTGCAAGTTGAAATGTTTGTTTCTAGAAGAGTACCAAGGTCTGACATTTCTAGATATGGAGAATGTATAGGAAATATTCTTTTCCTAGATATTTGTTCCACACATTAATCACTTTCATAAGGTGGATGCCTTAATTATATTCTTAATATGATTAGATGAATTTTGCAAACAGCATTTTTTTGTCAAACAAGTCCACAAAGACAGACTTATTTAGATGTGATTCTTTCTTTAAAAGAACTGCAAAACTAAATGGAGATTTGGTAAAAGAAAAAGAATTAAATTGAACTGGATGCGTGGAAAGAATTCAAGCAAGATTATATATTAATTGGATTAATTTTTGTACACATTTGTGCAGATTAAAAATTGTGTCTCTATGTATAATTTTATTATTACCTCCTTTTTATAAGATTGTAGGTAGAAGTTAATACTGAGAATATTTTAAAAAAGCAAAAATGATGCAAGAATGATGTCATGTTCAGCTCCTAATAGGCAGGATTCCTTGGATACAGTGAGATTATAGAAGAATAAGTGAAGAAGACACAGGTGGAAATGTAAGTAAGTCTTAAATTATTTAAGAGCCTAAAAATGAGGTAACTGTATCAGTTTTACAAGACTGTAACCACCAGCAAAATTAAAATAGAAGATGGACTGACATAACTAGCAAGATTAAAAACACTTTTTTGAGTGTTCATAATAAGAACAAAGATGCATGTCAGCATTTGCCGCCAGCTTAGTATCATCTGCAAACTTGCTAACGGTAGACTCAGTTTCCTCATACATCAGTAAAGATATGAAACAGTGCTAGATCTAGCACCGATCCCTGTGGGACTCCACTAGTGACTGGCTGCCAACTGGATGTGACACTGTTCACCAACACACTCTGTGCTCGTCCATCCAACCAATTCCTAACCCAACACAGGATACTCCTATCCAACCCATGCTCTGAGAGTTTCTTCTGAAGCCTACCATGGGAAACTGTATCAAAGGCTTTGCTAAGATCCAAGTACACTGCATTCATGGCCTTTTTATCATCAAGCAAGCGAGTCACCAGATCATAAGAGGAGATCTGGTTGGTCAAGCAGGACCTACTTCTCCTAAATCTGTGCTGACTTGTTCTAATGTCGTGGTTATTTTGCAGGTGCTGTGTGATAGCACAGAGTATTATCTATNCTGGGCTCCCCAGTTTAAGAAGGATGTTGACCTGCTTGAAAGGGTCCAGTGAAGGACGACAAGGATGGTGAAAGGACTGGAGAACAAGCCCCATGGGGAGCGACTGCAGAAACTGGGGTTGTTCACCTTGGAGAAGAGGAGTCTCAGAGGTGACCTCATTGTTGTTTACAACTACCTGAGGGGAGGTTGCAGTTGAGTGGGTACGAATCACTTTTCTTAGGCTGCCAGCACCAGAACAAGAGGTCATGGCCTTAAGCTACGCCAGGGAAGGTTTAGACTGGATGTTAGGGAGAGGTGTTTCACAGAGAGTGATCTGTCAGTGGAATGGTCTACCCAGGGAAGTGGTGCAGTCACCATTCCTGGAGATGTTTACTAGATGAGGAGCTCAGTGACATGGTCTAGATGACAGGAGGCTTGGATGGATGGAGGCTGTTGCCTGTGGTTCCACACTGGTGGGCCTGATCCCTGGGTGTGCGTTTGCCTGGGAGTTGGACTAGATGATCCAGTGGGTCCCTTTCATCTCGGAATAATCTGTGAACTTGCGAACCTGCGAAATGAAGTGATATCATGAGTAACTATTTGTCAAGGTATGGGTGTTTACAGCACTGTAATCTAGGACAAAGAAGCAATGAAAATGGAGAAATTGGATGATGGGAACAACTTGGGAACAACAAAACTATTGTCAATGCATGGAAATCCCTTTTAACACAAATTTTTTAATCCAAGTGTTTTCAAATTATTTATGTCAGCAATTTAATTAGGATCCATTAACACTTTATATGGTTTGGTGCTTTGCTCATTGGTCATAGAATTTTGGAATGACACAGCTTGAGACTGCTGATACGTGAGGCAATTGCCCCCTATTGACTTTTGGGATGTTGCAACATAATGCATTATAATGCTGTAGCATCATGAAAGATGCTTTCCCTGATAGCATTTCATACAGTCAGAAAATGCATCTGAAGAAGAGAAGATATTTTATTATCCACATTTTTTTTTGTTAAGTGAGGACAAGTAAAGGTATTTTGATTTTTAAAACAATCAGAGGAGGACACAATAAACAGAGACCTATATGACTAGTCAAAAATTCTACAGGAAAACTTTTATGAGGGTGTCCTGGTTTAGGTTTTTTGC
>WEKX01009333.1:30103-46310 GCA_013390025.1 Pitta sordida | reverse complement strand
TCTTTTATAGTATTAACTCCCCTCTCATTCCACCACCCATACCAGTAACCTGAACTCATGGTATCTACAAATTCCATCTCCAATTACAGATGAACACCCTGAATCTCACTTCAAGACTGTCCGCATGTAGGCTGGTGATGTAAGCAATCAGAAGTTTTGGATGGAAGTTCAGCCTGAGGTTTATGTTCAAGAATTTGCATACACTACAGATATGCCCCTCAGGCTGTCCCCTGTCCCATTCATGCGACAGGTTCAGCCTGGTTTCCTTGTTTTCTATTCAGTGGCTTTTCATTTCAGAAGCTTCAAGCCCCACATGGAGGCACCACTTTATCAATGTCAGACCATCCCTCAAAGACAGCACCCCAAAGCTTTCACTGTACCAAATCATATGCTTACCCTCATTACCTAAGACTAAAACCAAAGGCAGGTAATGCACTGCAGGCAGCAGTCCCCAGTTCTGTGATTGTGTAGAGCATGATTAGCAAGTTACATGAGGATACAGGTTCACAACTCAAACAAGTCCCCCAGAATCGAACATTGCCCAGTTGGGTTCAGAATGGACATCCCCACTACACAGGTGGCTAAAGCTCCTCAGAGGGCTTAGCGAAGTATTGGGGCAGTTTGTATGGGTTAGATAAGCATCTAGAGTCTGTCAACTAAATGCAGAGATAGAAAGAGAAGCTTTTGGAGTTAATCTTGGGGTAAGTAAATTAAATATGGTTTTCTTACATTTCCCTCCACCTCTGTCTTAACAGCAGGCAAGGCAAGGAATAAATGCACCTTTCCAGGTGGCTTCTCCTGGGCCTCCCTGCATGGACGACTTCCCTTGCCCATCGCCAGTTTTCTTATAACCTCTTATGTATCCCCAGGGGGAAATCACACTTACATCTGTGAGGGGGAAGCAAGAGCCACCTCTGAAAAACTGAATAGAAAAAAAACCCTGGAAAAGCAAAGACTCATTTCCAGTATTTCCTCTCAAATAGTAACTGCTTCTAAAAAGAAGGTCCCAGTAAATCTAAAGTAGAACTTTTTAAAATTCAGTTTTTAACTAGTTCCCACTTTTTCTGTGGTAGAAAACACTACGTACTGATCAAATCACATCACCTGTAAGGGTATCTCCTATGTAATTTGGGGAAACAAAGTTTCAGGCTCTCGAGGTTCAGCATCAGATTAACATCACCTTAGGAGGTGACAGCATTGACATTGGCCGCACGTCAGCAAAAGACAAATGCTGCAACTCTAAGCATATCATCCAGAAAAGGGCAATGTAGCTGGTGAAAGGTCTGGAGCACAAGTCCTGTGAGGAGTGGCTGGTGGATCTGGAGTTGTTCTCCTCCTGGAGTATGTTCCAGTGTGATTTTACCAATCTCTACAAACACCTGAAATGAGGTTGTAGCCATGTGGGGATCAGCCTTTTCTCCGAGGCAACCAGCAATAGGACAGGAGGGCAGAGTCTCAACCAGGAGTGGAAGCTTAGGTGGAACGTCAGGAGAAGTTTCTTCCCAAAAGGAGTGATCACACATTGGAATGGACTGCCCAGGGAGGTGGTGCAGTCCCCATTGCAGGCGGTGCTTAAGGAAAGACCTGACACGGCACTTTGTGCCATGGTCTACTTGACAAAGTCATAGATTGGANTGGGACGGGACGGGACGGGACGGGACGGGACGGGACGGGGGCGCCGCGGGTTCGCGTCCCCAGAGGTACCTGAGCGGAGCGTCGCCCCCGCGTGGCATTGACATGGCCGGGGGGGCCCCGGGGTGGTGCTGCCCCTGCCCCGGTGACATGGCTGAGGGTCCCCGGGTNGCAACCAGCAATAGGACAGGAGGGCAGAGTCTCAACCAGGAGTGGAAGCTTAGGTGGAACGTCAGGAGAAGTTTCTTCCCAAAAGGAGTGATCACACATTGGAATGGACTGCCCAGGGAGGTGGTGCAGTCCCCATTGCAGGCGGTGCTTAAGGAAAGACCTGACACGGCACTTTGTGCCATGGTCTACTTGACAAAGTCATAGATTGGACTTAATGATCTCGGAGCTGTTTTCCAACCTAATTGATCCTGTGACTCCATCTTTTTTTCCATGGGGCAAAAAAGCCCCACAAACCCAAAATACCACTGCTACGGTGAAATCTACTTTTTGCTACAAATCCCTAGAGAGGCGGTGATGTACCAACTCTGCAGCATCCTGGTTAAACTGGAGTCCCCATTCCAGCGCCTGTCCTTTCGAGGTGGGGGCTCACCTCGGATACAAGCACACATCGAGGGACAACTGCCGACCCTGTCGCCAGTCCCACCACAACGGGATGCACAACCCCCCGCTGCCGACCGGACGACCCGCAACACCCCCTCCGCCCGCAGCACNGGGCTGCCGCCGCTCTCAAGTCGCCTCTTCTTCCGTGAGTTTTGTTTTCCTTGATGGGAGGGAGAAGAAGCGTGGTTCAGCCGTGATTTTTATTATAATTCTCTCACTAGAACTAACAGAGTCGTGTATAGAGCAAAGGCGACACTGAAATATTTTTAAGATGGGAGTTTTTAGGTTGATAGTTTTGAATGATAAGCTAAAACACCAGAAGATCAACCTCAACGTGAGGGTGGCAGAGCACTGGAACAGGCTGAGCAGGGAAGTCGTGGAGTCTCCTCTGGAGACATTCCGAACCCACCTGGGCACGTTCGTGTGTCACCAGCTCCAGGTGACCCTGCCTGGGCAGGGGGGTTGGACTGGATCATCCCCAGGGGTCCCTTCCAACCCTAAGTGTTCTGTGATTCTGTAAAGGGTGTTTGGGCAGCAGAGGAGTAAGTAATGAACCATAGAATCACAGAAGGGTTTGTGTTGAAAAGAACCTTAAATACTCCCTGGTTCCAATGCCCCTGCCATGGGCAAGGCCGCCTCCCATTAGACCAGGTTGCTCAAGGCTGAAGACCTGCAGCCGAGAGATAAATGTGCTCTGCAAGTATAGTAACTTCTGATTAAACAGAATCACTTTGTTTTGAGAGGTACCTGTGTTCAGCTGATTGCCATTTAATTAAAAAGCTTAGCTGCTGTCTGTGCTGTTTGTGCGGTGGTATTTGATACACCTGTATGTATATTTAATCAGTGACCAGCAAGTCAAGATAAAAAGGTATGCTGGTAACACTTTCAAGTTACAAAGTAATTTAGGATAATAAGGGCTGAAGAACTGTTTGTGACTGAACTAAACCAAACCATGCAGTAACAAGAGGTAGAAGCAGCAAGGAAATGAAAGGTAATACCAGAAGGAGCAATTTGAACTGTTTATTTTGCTTACCTCTAGATCAACGTTGCCCATTAGAGATGAAGACCTGGTGCCCGCATGGGTAGTTCTTTAGGGTACTACTTTATGCAGCAGTCACACACTTAAGGTGTGGAAGAAATTACAAGGAGAATAAGGGTGAAAATTCTAATACTCAGTTTGTCAGTTTGAATAGTTTGTGTAGCTTTAGTTATCCTGTATCAGAGGTATGATTCTGACAGTAACCTGGTTTACCTGGCCATGAGTTTGAGCTCATGCCTGAGTTTGTGCTGAAAACGATTTGTATTGTAAATGAGGAAGTGATCTCAAAGGAGGAGTCACTGTACAAGGTAGGGCTGGAAGGGGCCTTGAGGGATCATTTGTCTACTCCTCTTGCCCCCAGAGATGGCATCAGTACCTAAGCCTGTAGCTATATACAAATTTTCTAGCTGTCTGTGAACCAAAGAATATGGAGGGAACTATTGTGAGACGTGGCCCAGAAAACAGAGACTTCTTTTCCTTAGATGTAGTTAGTTTGTGAAACTATTTGGTGAGGATTTTCAGGACTAAACATGTGAATACGAAAAGCAAGTTGAGAAACTTGGAAGCAAATTCTACTGAGGACCATTAAAAACAAGTTATCAGCATGTCTGAACTGTAGCTTGCTGGAAATGGGGCAAGTGTCCTGGGAAAATTATCACTGCCTGTTTGTCATGTCCTTGTGCCTATGATACAGTCTGTTGTTGAGAACGGCCATAAGTTGATGTGTCCTTGATTTAACCTACTATAACAATTTCTTACATCAAAAAACTTACCTGTCCTTACTGTTTGGAAACTTTCATTATGATGCTTGTGCTAAACATGTCTTGCCGTAGTTTAGTTTGTTTCTTCTTGTCTGTCTTTGTGGGGGGAAAAAGTTGAATTTCATGCGGTTTTTTTACTTTTTTTAATTTTGAAGTGTCTTGCACTGAGATAAGAAATGGGAGAGAAACTTTGTAATTCCAGTTTCCTTAGGTTTGACTGAGCAACAGGTTTGGTTTCCTATTCTTCCAATAAGCAAACTGCAGAGATTTAATACAATTTATAAAGAAAAAAGGATCTAGCTTAGTTACTACCAGTCATTTCTGAAGTGGTTGAGTAGCTGTTCTCAACAGAAGTGTTCAGAGTGCCGTATATCTTATTTAATTTGGTTGAGTTGAGTACTTTGTCCAAATCACTGTGGATGGTATATGTACTGATAGCAGAAGGAGATTGTTACTGAAGTACTGTCTTTCAGAAATACGTGCTTGAAATGGAGAAGCCTTTTTTGCAGCTGTTAACTAAGCTAGAGTTGAAAAGCCTGTTAGTACTTGAAAACTTGTGCCTCAGAACAATCAGATATAAATTCTGTTCTGTTATGCACATCTGATTCTTGCCATGTATCAATACATTTAGAGCAATCTGTTATTTGCCAGAAAACTTAATATACACAGAAAGTAAGTTTTCTGGATGTCTACAATACAGTTATATGGTTGCGTGTTGAGGGACTTAATTTACAAAAACCAAGTTTCTTCTGATGAAATACATTGTGAAGTCAGATACAAAAAGTAATATAAAATCACGCATATTTGCTGACACCTTCTGATGTGTTTTGCAAAATGTTTCTGAAACATAACCTTGATACTGATCCACATAATTAGTTTGTAGGCCAACCAAAGTCTGAGATTATATAAATGTTGTTTTAAGTAAATCAATTAAAACACATTTTTGTGAAACAGCACACTAGAAATCCAAAACTCACCTATTGAGCACACAGCAATTCTTTAGAAAACTGGGATGGCTCTGACCATTTTTATTCTTTGGTTGCTACACAGTATATGTTTTTTCTTGTACAACAAGTGATCAGAGGACTGTTGGTGTCTTGCATGTCTGCTGGGTTCAGTAGCACGAGCTGTGCCAGTAATTGGAGTATTGGACACTGGGCAGCTTTAGTCCTGAGTGCTGATGGGATTATACAGCTCCAGCTCCACACCTCTTAGTGAAGTGGTAGAGAACTTTTTAGTACAAATTTTTTATGCACTGAGTGGCTTTGGAAAAGGAGGTGGTTGAAGTCTGCTACCTTAGAGCATGGAAGAATCATGAAAATAGTGCAACAGTGTGTGCCCCATCATATGGTGTCTTCTTCTGTGTCTGTAACTGTCTTGTCAAACAGGCATTTGCTCTTGAATTTAAAATGTCTGACTCCAATTCACCTTTCCTCTCATTTGAAAGGTACGGGAGGCAAATTTAAGATAAGCTGATTTTCTGTAAGTTTATGGTCTCCCTGGAAAATCAGGATTTGCCAAACTGTCTCAATACTAGGTTGCTCAGAAAGGAGTCGAGAAGGGAGGGTTAATCTCAACAAGTTTTGTCCTTCTCCCACATTCTGGTGGAAGAGTGTATTATTTCAGGACTACTGCTAATAAGCATTATTATTTTTAAAATGGTGAGGCTGCTGCCTGCAGTAATGCTTTATGAAATGTGTAAGAATTGAATGCAAACCTCTGTGGTTTCTTCTACAAAGTAGAAGAGCAGACTTTCTTGTTTGACTGAAATGCCAGAAGCATTTAACTGTACTTTGCAGTTCCTGCCTGTGCCACCCATGAAATACTGCTCTTATCCCAGAAGAGGTACCCAATACAATAGATATTAATTTGCATAAGAGGCTGTTTTCTAATTATGAGCAGTTTGTGTGTCCAGGGACTTTTGATTAGTGATGAATTGAAACTAGTGAAGAATATGAATAGCTTGAGGGAAGACAGACAAAAATGAGAAAATTACAATAGAAATTGACAGGAATAAGATGAAAGCAATCTTTTTTAAAAGTATTCTGTTTAAAGCATACCAGAGAAGGCTGTTTTGGGCCATGTAATAAGGAATCATCTGTTCATTAACAAGAATTACAAATAATTAGTTACTATTAAGACAAGTAAGACAGAAGATGAATTGAATTATTTTCTGAGGCGTGACTAGGAGAGAAGGATAGGGAATATGTGGAGATACCTCTGCTTTCTTTACTGCCGTATAAGGAAATCACCAGAGCCTTACCTGTGGAATATGTGTACATTCAAAATTTTGATTATTTTTCTTTTAATTTTGTGTAAGTCAATGTAAACTCACAGAAAATAAGAATATTGAAAAGAAAAAAGGAAGAGACGAACCAGGATTAATGTTGCATACGATATATAGTGAGGCCCCAGGTTCCGCGGGTCCATGGGTTCATGGAGGAGGTGCAAATGGTGAAAGCAAACGTGAAGACAGCAAACCCGTGAATATTCAATTAAGCCCTGCCCATAGTCACACCTCCTCCACTAATGAGCGGTCCCACAAGTGTGCCATGTTGTGCCACAGGAAAGTGAAGCAAATGCCTTTTGCTCCTTCCTGGCAGGGGAGTACCAGGGAATTGAAGTGAGGGAGGCTCCCTGCAGCCTTACTGCCCCTGTGGGAAGTCCTGGGCTTCGCTGCTGCCATGGAGGCAAGCTTCTGACCGCCCGCAAGGCTCTGCCGAACTTCCATGCAGCAGCAATGGGCTGAGGACCAACCATGGGGCTGTGCCGAACCTCTGGGCGGAATACAGGAAGCTGATACACCATTTTCATGGTGTATCAGGCAGATCTGCCTGCCCCGATATGGTGGCCGATGGGGGAATTGGCAAAAAAAGCAATTTTTATATTTGAACCTGAGGGGTTCGAGGCACTTGGGGCTTGGGGGGTTGAATCCAGGCACCCATTCCCACCCTGCAAGCACCAGGAGCTCAAGCTCTGTGCTATACCACTGGGGGCAGGCGTCATGTGCCAGGAGCTCGGCTGGGCTACATCTCACCAGCCTTGGCCCCGCCATTCCCAGGAGGGTGCTGGTGTGAGTGACAGCTGCTGTAGGTGACCGTGTGACCGCCCCACAGTGCTGGGGGTGGCTGCGTGGTGTCTGCTGTGCTGCTAACTGGAATTTCCGCCCCTCTATCCCCACCACACAGGAAGTAGGAGCGCAGTGTTACACAACTTGCTTCCTTTTTCTTTGCTGTGCCACGGGCAGCAGCAGCGAGTTTGTGGGGCACTGGTCTCTGCCCTGGCCACCCACCCCCTCCCTGCCAACTGCAGCACTGGTGCAGGCCACTGGCTATGTGGCCCTGTGGGTGGGGCACCACTGGCCTCCGCTGTCTCCGCCGTGGAGGAGGGGATCTCCCTTGGTGCCAGCCCCTCCTCCTCCCCAGGAGCCATGCTTGCCCACCAATACAGAGCCTCAGTTACAGCTGCACTCCCTGGGAAGCAGTCTTCCCGGGTGCTACTGCACCCCCCACCTTCAAACTTGAGGTGGTTTAAACCTGCCACCCCTCACCACACCCCCCCGTGCCCAGAAGTGCTGCCTGTCCCAGCTCCATGGTGATGATGGTGATCCCCCTTTCCTTTAAACTGTGGATTGGGGACTGCAGGGGTCTGGAAGCATCCCCACTGATCTGAGGGTGGGTTGCACAGCTTGTGGCCCCCTTCCATGCTCCCTCCCTACCCCACCCGTGGTGGCTTCTGGGCGAGGCTAATTTACATATTCATGAGCTCATTACACATTCATGAACTCGGTGGGGTCATGGTGTTATCTGCGCATGTGTGTGGGCCCACTTTTCACTGAAAAATAAACCGTGGACATGCAGACTGCGAATAGGTGGGGACTTACTGCATATAAAATGTGGAGAAAACAAAGCAACAAGCTCTTCAGTATCAAATTCTGCCTTGGACCTGTTTTTAATTCTTTTGTGGCAGAGGTATTGGTGACTTTTTTGAGGTGCCATATCTTGGGGTGCAAATCTTTATCTATGTCAGGTTGTAAAAGCATAGAGGGTCAGTTCTTTCCAATTTGTATGACCCTATTCAAAGACTTATTTTCTGTATCAAAACTGATTGAATTCATAGGATCTATCCTGCAGCCCACGCATGTGCTGTGTACAAGTTTAAGGCAGGTTATTGTAGTCTTAATTTAAAATTGATCTTTCAAGTGGCTTGTTAGATTTTGTATCTTGAAGAGTGTCATGGATATGTAAGAGAATCAAGAATAGCTTTACATATGTGCAGCAAATTGGAAGACTTTGATCAGCCCATCCTGGGCAGCTAGATGTCCAAAATAGCAACAGGGCTCTGTGAAAGTGCAAAGAAAAACTGTTTCCTTTGCTGTTCATGCAGGACTTGGCCGTGTAATGCAGAACAACGAAAACTTCTTGTCATAGGCAAAGTTCTTGTAAGCTAGCTGCATTAGTAACTGAATGTGGAAGTTTGATCTGCTTTTGTGTTTGTCTTGCAATACAGTGGTCTTCTGTTACTCACGGGCTGTTGGGTCTGCCCTTCTTCATGCGAGTCGTGGAATCTGGGAGGATAGCAAACCCGCTAAGTCTTCAAGTATGCCATGCCAATAGCCACGCCCCCCTCCCCTGATAAGGTCTAGAGGATGGTCCTGAAATTGCAGCTCCCTCTGAAATGCCTCATTAAAGTGGATGAAATGCCTTTTGCCACATCCCACCTCCAGGAAGGGAGCTGCTTTTCTGAGCACAGAAACCAGCTGGGAGCTGGGAAGCTGGTGCCCCCCCCCTACCCCCGGGATCCTGCCACGGTCCTTTCTCTGCCGCATCTGTGCTCGGTTTTATTGGGGTTTCTGGTTGCTGGTGTGTGTTTCTTGTGTTCAAACACGTCAGAGGCGCCACGCCTCTCCAGAGCAAGACTCTGGGAGAGGCTTGGAGAATGAGTTCTGTGCTGGCTGGGGCGCCGGTGGGTACCGTGGCACCGTGTGACAGGAGCGACAGCTGAACAGGCTGGGATAGTCCCTGCTGTTCCTTGTAATCAGAACCCTAACTAGTTCACTTCACTGTGTGGGTTTGGGTTTTAATGTTTGGCTAACATTATTAACATGTCACAGAATGACAGAATACACCAAGTTGGAAGGGAGCATCAAGGATCATTGAGTCCAGCTCCTGGCACTTCACAGGAACATCCCCAAGAGTCACACCATGTGCCAAATGCTTCTTGAACTCTGTCAGACTTGGTGCTGTGACCACTTCTCTGGAGCCTGTTCCAGTGCCCAGCCAGCCTCTGGGTGAAGAGCCTTTTTCTAATATCCAACCTAAACCTCCCTTGACACAACTTCAGGCCATTCCCTTGGGTCCTGTCACCATTCACCACAGAGGAGTGATCAGTGCCTGCCCCTCCACCTTCTTCACTTCCAGTCGTGTGTTTCAGCCATTTTCTTGTGCCAGTTTTGGGAAATCTTAGAGCCATCTCTGAACTACTCAGACTAAGCAACACAACTGAGAACTACCCAATTCTTGAGATGAAGCAGAAGTTAGTGTTCTGGCCCATGCAGGGAGCTGAGAGGGCTTGCAGAGGAGTCCCAAGTGCCAGGGCTGGCACAGGGCAAGTGAAGGGAGTGGAGGAAAGAATGCTGACTGGGGTGGACTGCAAGATGGGCTCTCTGTGCCTTGTGAAACTGCACTGTCTGCTCACAAAGCCAAGACGTGGCATGTTGAAGGGAGGGGAATGAAGTGTTTCAGAGTACTATCTGATGAACAGATCTGGGCATTTTTCTCAATCAGAAGTGATTCTTTTTCTGTCTTTGCTTTTCTGTTCCACACCGCCTTCTTTCTTGTGATTCCCTCCCTCCCCCCGCCCACAAAAGAACATACAAATAATCAGTTCTCATTCAGTTTGTAGAATAATTAAGCTGCAGAGGACTTTAATACTAATGTTGGAGAGCCAAAATAGTGCATAATATTGGCACTAGGCCAGAATTGGGACTTTACAGTTTTATCAGTGAAGCTCCTATTTGTCTGACAGTGAGCTTGGTTGAAATTAGTCATCTTAACTATTGATTGGCTTGATAGAAGTAAGGCCAAACCTGTGTCTCACAAAAATCTGAAGATAACTGTCCCCTGAGTTATGACCTCTGAGCTGGTACAATGCTCACTATATTTATTGGTGAGAACTACCCTACTAGTTTTGTAGTTGTAGCTTGAGAACCATTCTGTAACTGGAAAGAAGGAAGGAGCACTCCAGAGCCTTTCCAGAGCCTTTAGCAGTGTTTGGTTGGTGGCTTCTGAAAAGTGCCTACAGAGCTGCCCCACATATTCTTTTCATACTTTAAAATGGAATGCCTTCAGGTGAAGGCAAAAACCTCATTATAGGCTAATGGGTGTATATCTTAAGACTGGATCTGTTGATCAGTGCTGTCCTTTGATTTTGCTGGATGTTCCAAATATAGGATACTGCATTCTACTGGATGAGGAGCTTAGAGACATGGTCTAGCTGGGGGTGTTGGGCTGGATGGTCCTGTGGGTCCCTCCTGGCTTGGAGTGGCCTGTGAGCCTGTGAGGGAACTAGGTTTATGTTCACCACTCTGGGGCGTGCGTTCGGTCTCTGTACGGGCGTTAGATGGTGAGTTGGACTAGATGATCCTTGTGGGTCCCTTCCAACTCATAGTATTCTGTGATTCTGTGATTCTTTCCATCAGAAAAATTTTCTGAATTAATTGTAATGTGTGAAAATGTGCAACTTTTAGAATGTATATATCTGTTTATGGACATTAAACCATTGGAAGAAAATGGTTTAATGAGTAATACTGCTTTTCTTAACGTACTACTGTAATGTATTGAGTCTTGATATATGTATGTTATCCTATTCATTTATTCATTTTATTTAGAGCTCACTGTGCCAGAAATGTAAGATAAATCTCTATTTTTTTTTCTGTTAGATATTAAGGCTGATCTGTACCACTACAGCAATGCAGAGGAAAAATATAGGAGCCTCAGGACCTGAAAAGTACACTGAGGCATTTATTAAAAAACAGATTGAAGAGTTCAACCTAGGAAAGAGACATTTAGCCAACATGATGGGAGAAGATCCAGAAACTTTTACCCAAGAGGATATTGATGTAAGTACAGTTGCTCTGTTGGAGAAGTAATTTACTGTAGAGTTTTGGATATTGAAAGCACTTTACTTCAGCATGAGCCCCTCAGCTCTCTGTGAATTTTAATCAAACTGTCAGAATAAGGAAGAATGCTGCTATACATTGCAAACACTTCAACTGTGACTGTGAATAGAAATTCTACCTCTGCTACCATGTGAGGTCAGGCTTCACAGTCTTGAAGTGTAGACTATATCTTGCTGAAGCACAGGAGGTTCTTTTTAAAAGTACTAATGGATAATCCCCTTGATCTGAAGTTATAAGAGGCACTGTAAAGGTTTATGTAGCATTTCAAAATGTTTATCCACAATTTGACCTGCTGTGTATATTTAGAATTTTCTTATGTAGTGTGGTGGCTGCTGGTAATGTAAATTAAATTTTATAGGATATTTTACAAGCAGCACACTGGTTTTGCCTAAGGATTTTAATATTGACATGAATTTAAGCTTATATCAGTATCTGCAAACATACAATTGTATTGTCATTCTCTCTCATGACTGGCAGATAAGTGGCCTTCTCTTTCTCCCTGTCATTTAGGCTCATGTAAAGATATGCTCTCTTTCACTCAGAAAAATATTCCGTTGCATGGATTTTTTTTTTCTCTTACGTCCCACCTGGTCTTCACTTCTGTCATTTCTCTCTTATTTTATCACACATCAGAGGTAGAGAGGCGAAATGTCATTTGATGACATTCACTTAGGTGAAGCTGCATGAAGTCTCATTGCTGGAGTGTTCTTTGTGCTGCAACAACACTATTACTATAGTTGTGGCAGCCCAGTGTATCATCAGGGCACTTAGAGTAGACCCTTTGAAAAGGCCCTCGGTAATGTGACAAGTGCAAAGCGAGACATGCCCGTGGTTTAGGTTTTTTCAGGGTGAGGAGACCGTTTGTTGCCTCTCTGTGGCAAAATTCTGTCTGCACAGCTGTGTCCATGTAAGTCTTGACAGCATGCTTATGGTGAGAAAGGACTGCATCTGTATGTGTTGGTACGGGCTGATTTTTAAACATGTTTGCCAGGCTTCAAAACTAAATTCTGAAAACTCTGAAAATAGGCGGCAAGGTAGAGACACACACAGAATTAATGGCTTGTTGAGAAAAAGGCTGAAATGTGACTTGAGTTTTACCAGGTATTAGAAAATCCATAAAGGAAGCTTGATTTCAGGTCACAAATCCATAGGAAATCAAGCTTTATGAGTACAAAGCTATGCACTGATACTGTGTCTACTTTCACTCAGAGTCCTAGGTATTTCTCTTCTCTTCTACTAACAAGTGCCACTGCAGAGACACTGCCAGTCTTGGTGTAGAGTGGGTAAAATCAACAGTCAAAGAATTCATCAAGGTCAGCAGGAATAGCAGGCTGTTTCTTTACACTGGCTTTTTTTATTTCCGTGCAAACTATAGAATTTCTTTTTCATGTATTTTTCAGATGTTTTTTCTTACTTTTAATGACTTTTATCTTTTTGGGTTACTTTCTTGTAAAGTAAACGTGCACAGACCTACCATCAGAATACCTCCCTTGTTAATACAGTGCAATGATGATGCTGATAGTTCAGTTTGCCTGAAAGGTTAATGGTAGAGGAATGCATTAATCTGTAGTCTGGCTTCCTTCTTTGATGGGGTCTAGGGGGAAGGTTTATAGAAAGGAAGACTGCGAGAAATTCACAATGATTGTATCTAAGTAGTGGTTTCTTCTTTGTGATTTTGCAGCATTGTGATCATTTGCACAAAATTACCTGAGCTCTAGCAGACTCATTATGGAAGTTAGCTTTTACAAATGCAGTGAAGGTGACAAATACAGGACTGCTTTGCGGATGGGGAAGTGAAGCCAAAAGAGTAGTGTTTTGTTTGGTGCTACCAGGTATCTGCAGTACATGTTTGATTTCTTCATATTCTGTCAGGTGCTGGGAAATAATTAGAGTGTGTAATAGTGTCTGCTATGCATAATTAAATTTCTGTTATAAAAATATAAAAGCTCCTTAAGCACTGGCAGGAAAATTATCAAGCTTTACATTTTGAACAGCAATAATTCTTTCTGATGGGTGCTTATATACCTCCATGTCTTCTGCTGTTAATCAGTCTTTGCAGTGTATTTCAAAAGTAGATATCATAGGATTCTGTCCTTCACTGGAGTTTTAGGTATAGTTTAATAAAAGCTAAACCTTGTGAAGTTTTACACAGGAAAATAAGTTGACTTAGTTGCTAATTCTCTGGATGTTGTGGAAGCAGAATTGCCTCTCACTGATGCTTTTATTTAGGAATGAAAAATTAAGCTGTGCATTACAACAGTATTTCTAGAGGAGGAAAAAAAAATCCAACAAATTGATATATAACTCTGCACAAGTCTACCAATTGCTTTTTAATTGGTATTATAGACCTCACTCTGAGGCTAGGATGTTTTATTCTCCTATGTGTGAATATGTGCTATGAAGTTTTTCTAATTGATTTGCTTTGCCCATTCCATTTGATGTATCATTTTTCACAATATTTCATAATTTGTGCTCATTTCTAATGAACAGAGTCGTTAGGACAGGCATGTCTAAGTACAACTGACAGCTAACATTAGGTGCCAGATGCAGTTTATAAAGCTATGTAGAACTGCAGAGAACAGTTTAAATAAATTAGCACCTGTACATTAGTCTCACTTGCTGGTAATTTATAAGCGAATCAGTAGAGATGACATTTAGGTAAGTCATTGATCAAGTTAACAGCTGCATACCCACTGCCCAGCTGGGATACCTAATTAATAGAGATTGCAGTCCTGACCTAGTGCTTTTCTCCGTTTGAGTCTGTAATCTTTTTTATTTTGTGATTTAGCTTTAACTTACATTTGTAGTAAACAGCCCACAGTCATTTTCCACTGTCAGTTCTGTGATATTCCGCTTTACAGCCCAGAAATTAGT
Organism: Pitta sordida; assembly: GCA_013390025.1. Taxonomy (NCBI): domain Eukaryota; kingdom Metazoa; phylum Chordata; class Aves; order Passeriformes; family Pittidae; genus Pitta; species Pitta sordida. The sequence goes on along the minus strand of WEKX01009333.1, from coordinate 32,212 downwards.
GATTTTATATCAGTGATATTAATACAAGAAAAGCATCTTAAGCTTCATGACCTATTTATCTGCCTATTTATATTTTATTATTCATTTTTATGCAGTTACTAAATGCTCTCACAGATATGAGCTTATCATAAAGCAATACTCTTTCCCCATAAGAGTTAGATCTTTAGCTTTTGAGCTTTACTGTGTTCATTTTCTCTTTTTGTCTCTTATGACCTAATAGATTGTTGTCAAGCAGATGGAATAATTTGAATAGTAAATATACATTTTTGTCCATTAACTTATATACTGTTAGAGAAGTACTAGTGAGATTGTTAACTGTGAAAATATTAAATGTGGAAAAATACAGTTCTTCATAAGATACAGTTTCTTTCAATAAATTGACTTCTTTAATGAAAAATAATGTGTATTCATTTGCTTTCAGTAGTGGCTCAGTACATCTCATTTCTAACTAACATTCAAATTTTCATGAGAGAGTGCTAGAAATGGTTGAATATTGGCATATGTGAAATTTCAGAAATGTTAATCCAGAACAAAATGCATTTTTGAACTTCCTGTTGTCTGCAAGAAGGGTGTCTTGTCCAGCATTGTCCTTACAAGAAATAATGTATTTTGTATTGTTTTTTTAAATAGTTGAAGATCAGTATTTTCTTACTTCTGCATCAATCTGAGCTGATGACCGCTGTACTTTTTAAAAATTCTTTTTAATACCGTTCCATGTTTTGAAAAGTTGAAATGAAGATGGAAGCGATGTCTATTTCTTTCAATAGGCTTTTGGCTTTTTTTTTTTCTCTGCAAGCTCTAGGCAAGACATTCATTTTTCTTTTGAAAATTATTACATAGTATAAAAATACTGTAATGTGATATTAAAGGAAGGTGGAGTTCGTCCTATAATGCTACTGGATTGTTTTGTCTGGTTTTTCCCGAGTGATGGAATTAAAATGGTATGTCACTTTGAACTTGAAGCCTCTTTCTGTCCCAGCAAGAATTCAGCTTGAAATAAACAGTGACAAATAATTGGAGTGGTTCCAATAAATTTTAGTAGTTAGCTTTTAGAGGAAGATTTTGTTGTAAAATATAAACAGGTGTGTCACTGTTTCTTTTTGGTTATTGTTGTTTTTAACCTTTTTTGTCTTTTTAAATAAAAACCACTCCTATTTCAGAGTTAAAATTTTGTGTCCTGTTTTTGTTTCATTCGTTCCTGGGTGTACCCCAGATATTCCAGAATTTGGATGCTGGAAACTGTTAAAGAACACTGCTACTGTGGTTTGAAGGAAAACAGCTGTTCCAGAAAACATCTCAGTCTGAGAAGTGCTGAGGTACAGTGACTGAATGATGGGATTCAAGAGGCATGGTTTAAGACGGGAAGTGGCTCTCGTGATGAAGTTGAGGAGTAGAAGAAGCTGAAACAGCTTTCGCTCAGGTGTTTCATTAAAACGTTACAGCATAAAGTGTCACTTCTCACTTCAGTGTTTTGATAATTAAAGTTTCATATATTTAAAAAGGAATGAGCTGGATTCTTGAGCCCTTTGCCAAAAAGGATGATGCTGCAAAGGAGCCCCAGGGTGGAAGTCTTTTGATTTCCTCTCTCTTCCCCCCACCATTCTTCTTTCCTTGTTTTCTATAAAATACCTGTCCTCACTGGATGTTACTTAGATAACCATCTTTGCAAATTACTTAAGCAATGAAAATTGGTTGAATGTTTTATGTTTGAGCTGTAGCTTCAACTAAAGCGTGGAAAGACATCTGGACAAGATCAATTTAAGAACCGAACTGTTGCAGTGTTCTTCCCCTATCCCAGTATGACTCAGTCACCTCTATTGAATTTTTAGTTTCTGAAAGTATTAGGGGAAAAAAAAAAGAAGCAGCTCTTATTGACCCAGGTGAACTTGTTTGATTCAGTTAATCTCTGACATTTGAGTGAGTGAACAAAACTTCATGGCTTGTGGATAGGTAGGAGGGGAAAGAGGATCAGACATCAACGTGTGCAACATGGACAGAGAAGAGGGAAGGTGAGGGTGCGGCAGGTGCACCGAATTTGCACAACATGTCACATGCAGTGCTAAACAGATTATTTAATGAATTGGTTTGCATGTTTGAAGGCCTGCCAGA
>WEKX01009333.1:17332-30060 GCA_013390025.1 Pitta sordida | reverse complement strand
TGTTTTGTTTGTTGGGGTTTTTTAATAGGAATGGAAGGTTGTGCTCATTATTCCAGCTGGCTTGAATTCAAACTCAAAGCTGCAAGTGAGAGACATTTTGATTCTGTGGGTGGTATATTGATTCATCTCGTCCCTCTAAACATGATGATATAACCAGATTCCTTTTAGTTTGCTACAGGAATGTTTGGTTTACCAAAGCAGTGTAAGAAATGTTTGATGTAAAATGCCTTGTTACTAACATGTAATCATTATGATCTGCTATTTTTCAAACTGTGACTACTGAGTATTTTCTTTTTCTGTGTGGATTAACAGTAAAGTTTAAAAACAAAGACTTTCAAATCCTGAAAGGAAGTAGCTAACATTTTTTCAGTAACTCATGGCAGAAGCAGACTGTACCCATTCCTGCTTTTTCAGGTAATTTATGTAATTATATTTGGAAATACTGCTGTGTTACTAGGTACCGGTATTTTTAATAGTGATTCTGCTGAAAATAATTATAGATGTTGCATTTTTAGAAAGTTCTAGTTTATTTCTAAAGACAATGACAACAGTGATTTGACAAATTTGACAAACAGAACTGGGAAATAGCAGCCCAGAACCTCTGGAGTCGAGAGTGGGCTGAATGTATCTTACATAGCTGACATGACGCCCTGAAGAAGGTAGTTCATGGTCATCATACTTAGCACTATCATTTCTTTAATCTAGAGTTTAAGTCTATATAAACACTAGAAAAAAGGATATGGGCCAGGACCCGTAGCTGAAAACCACTTCAGGAATTGAAAACTGCTCTTAAATCTGAAAGATTTCCTGGGAACTTTACTACTGGCATTTACACCTTGATTATAAAGTTTTAACAGTGACATTCGCCTGCTTTTTGTGTTGAGGAAAATGCAGACTGTACAGATGATTCCATGCGGAGTTTTGGTGTAAGACCTGGAGATTCCTGAAAGGAAACCTGTGTTCCATATCTGAAGGCATTTTCAAAAGATCTCAGGAAAATAATTTCATGGTTACATGCTTCAGCTGCAGTTTGGAGAGACTAATTCTGATGTAATTCGTAAGATTGATCCACCATCTTATTTTATTGCTAGTACACGAGTGTTAAGAATTACAGGATTTTTTTAATAATTCTTTTCTATAAAATTGAAACATTTGTGTCGATAAAATCGGAGATGAAGTTCCCAAGAGGCAGTCTGACTTGCTGTAGAATTGCAAAAAATACAGTCTGAGGACCCAGCTATGTAAAATTAAGAAGAAACTTCTGAGTAAAATTGAACTGGAGTCTGTTGCTTCCCAGGATAGTTCCTCCTTGATTACATTTCCATAAGAAGGGAGGAAGACTGTTTCTTTCCATTTTAGAATAACAAAAAAGCAAGCTTATAAAATGAATTATTATTCTTTGGTTAATTATTGTGTGGAGAGCTGAAAGTAGATGTTAGATTTTCTTAATACCGCATGTGTTTACTGTAATGTGGCTGTAATGTAAAAGACCTGAGTATAGACTTAACAATGCTAAATAAACTTTCCAGAAGTAGAAAGTCTCGGATGGCAAACACTTCTTCTTTATTATAAATGTTAAATTGTTATATTTGGCATTTATTAAAGTGTCAGTAACAGTAACTGTTTTGACTGAGATTCTGGGAATGCTTGTATAAAGATTATGTCTTAAGTACACACACAGGCAGTCTCAGTATCCTGTAATAACTTCTTTTAATATATCATATAAGGTGTTTGTTTAACATCATTTGACTGACTGCAGATTTCTCTATTGTCATCATAATTAATCCCCATTTGTTCATAAATAGGTGTTCACCTGCTGTGTGTATGCATAAAATGCCCATTGACTAACAAATGGGAATACAGTAGTCACTAAGAGAAACAAAATCACCATTTTACAAAATCAAGTTAAGCCTTTTGTTTGCTTCAGAATTCTCAAAATTTCTGTTCAGGATGCCAGTAGGGGATTAATGAAAGTAATAGGTTAGATCTTTTTATGCTCCATGCATATTAAATCAGTCAAAGCACTGACAAACCACTCCAAGTCAATGGAAAAAATTATCAGCAAGTAATAGCCCTAAGGTAGCCTAACTAACAAAGAGCCATTCTTCTTGAGACAAGATTTTAAACTCAGATTTTATTGTAATTCTACTTCTCCGGGCTGTCTAATGGAAATACAAACGAGAATACTGCCAGAGGAGTTTATTTGTTTAGTCCATTTTATTGAACAAGCAGAAGATTTCTGTCTGAAGCTCTATTATCCACTGTCTAAAGTTGGCTACACTTGCCAGACCCCTACATCTGGGGGGTTGTGATGGCTAGCCTTTTCTGTTTTGTTTTTAAAAACAAATGGATATAAACAGCTCTCACAGGTGTGAACTTCTGTGTTTAAATTCTGGTTTAGTTACATTGAAGAAGGAGAGCAAGATCATGTTGAACAGAAATGTGTGTCGTTGGACTTAACCTTGGAAGGTGCTTTGCCTTACAATTTGCCATAATGATTTGGAATATTGGTATACTAAAAAATTTGCAGGAGGCAAATAACACTCATTGTAGTGGTAAGTATTGATTAAGTAAAGGCAAAGTATATATCTTGTATGCTGTGAAAACAGTGTTAAACAATGTGTAATGAATGTCATACATTTTTCTAAATTATTTTAGCAAACCTTTAGGTATCTAAGGAAAAAAAAAAAAAACCCATGTCATTTAAGAGCCTTTCTTTTGGTGTTTCACAGTGGTTTCCAAATGCAGTGATCAATGAAATGCTTATTTAGGCTATGTGAAATATCTACTGCCACAGCAAACACGTCTTTTTACACTTGAGGAAAGTATGTCTGGAAACTGTAGAAACTGGGCTTCGTAATGTGTAACGTTTGGCCTTTTTCTCTTGCTTTAAATAAAACTTGTATGCTTGGTCTGTCAGTAGGCACTGTTAACGAGCACTGATGTTTTCAGAAAGATAAATAGTTAAATGTTGTGATTTCCTCTGGAAGTCACAGCACTTGAAATTTTAGTGGAAAATCCCTGTGTATAAAGGTGGTCTTTGCACTTGAGTAGTTCTGGTAAGTTATGATAAATGCTTTCTATACAAACTAAACTTCACGGGAGAAAGTTTGCGCAACTTCCAGAATGAGGTTTTACTTTTTCTGAGTGTTCCAGAGAAAATTGCCTGCTCTTCTTCTCAGCACAGCACATATGTGGCAATCTTTCTCACTGATCTGGTTGCCTCCTTTACAAAGTTAGCACTATATTTACTTTCATAAGAAAGTACTTAAGAAGTGTTTTGTTGATGATTTTGTGGGGGGAAAAAGATCACATACAAGATCTCTTTTCTTGTTTTCAGAGAGCTATCGCCTATCTCTTTCCTTCTGGCTTATTTGACAAACGAGCCAGACCCATCATGAAGGTAGGATTTTTGTTGCAATTTTGAGTAACTGTAGCATAGTATTTTGATTAAGTTTAACTTTTGCTGATATTTGTTTATCTATTTACAGCATCCTACTGAAATTTTTCCGGAGCAGAGAAGTGAGTGTTGCTGAATACTTATTTTATTATTTCTAAGTATTAGAATTGTTATGTATCTAGAATTTCTTATTTTTATGGATTTACTCCTTCTATTCCTAATGACTACTAAGAAGTGAGCAGTAAAGCTAGTCTGATATTCTATGTTTTAGGATAAAAATGATTGCTGGGTTGTTGTTGGATTTTGGAATACCAGTGGTCTTTTCAGAAAATACGTTAACTGACTAAGATAAATGGTTTTCATTGTTTAACCAGTAAGTAGGATGACGTGCAAAATGTGTTGAAATCATGGGAAAATGTTTTCTCAGAATCAGTAGCTTTCTGTCAGAGCTATCACATCTGTAAAATACTCATTAATACTATTTCAAAGACAATTTCCTTTTAACTTTGTTGCTCTAGAAGATTAGAAATTACAGCTTTTAACTTGCCAGTTGAGAGAATAGGGAGAGTGGAAACTCCCAATCGGGTCTTTGACCTGAAAGTCCTAACTCTGCATTTCTCTCCATTCTGTCTTGCTCCTGAGACACTGTATAAAGTCCTAGTTGTCAGTGGAATGCCAGTATGTTGGTTAGTTCACTAAAGTTGACAAATTAATTTTATATAGAACATTTAAAAATAATGTCAAAACCTATTGTCCGTTTTTGACTACCGTTTAGTATGAATTAGTAGCACAGGTGGGAAATTCTACATTTACTAAGCTATCAGGTCCCAGGTAAATGCTTCGGATTATCAGTGAAATCTTAAATTTTTTTTTTTCCCTTTTTTTTATCCTGTTCCTGGAATACTTGATTCTTGTTTTTTGGGGGGGCTCTGTGTGCCTTTTGGAAAACTGTTTAAATTACCTGAAATTTTGGAATTGCAGCTTTCAAATGATATCATGCTTTTTTTTTTTTAACTTCACTCTGTTGTGAAGTAAAGAAGTAGAAAGTAAAAGGGTAGGAGAGAGTCAATCATTCAGCAATTTTAAAATCCAAGGACTGTTTTATGGCAGAACTAAACTACTAGTCTGTGTTCTTTCAGGACTGAAGAATTCTTTAAAATTCTATGTTCTCGAGGAGTGTAAGAACAAATTAATACAAATGTGCAGTTTTGTATTTACATCCAAAAATAACACTTCCAATAACTGTCTCTTATGGCAGCTTTGTCTTGCCTAAGAATTGTGTTGTTGATAACTCTGAAGTTCAAAAACTTAAATTTATACTTTGGGATGTTCCTTGAACAGTAATTTCAACAAAATGTGCTTTCACAGCTGCATACATGGAAATTCACATAGTGCACTAGTAGTATATATGGGTAAAACTTCTCTGTACTCCTTCAGTTTTAGTAAGTTTTGCATCTTTACATTCAACTTCTGCTGTATTGTATCTTCATCTTCCAATCCAATACATATCATGCTTATCAGACAGGTTCTTAAAGTCTTATCCTTGCCTGTAGCTTATAGCTATCTTCCTGTGAACTTCACTGGGTAAAATGGCTGAGAGTTTCTCTACAGTTCTATTTCTATAAACCTCTCAGGTTTTTATTTTTGTCATTTTTATTTATTCAGATGAGACCTTTGTCATATGTTAGATTTTTTTTTTAGCTCCAAAGCTGACATTTATTTCACAGTGAATTACACATTGTCTAATGAATAAAATATAGTGGATGTGTGGGATGCTTGTTTTCTTTTGTTTTCTTTCTGAACTAATTTTGTAAACTATAGGATAGGTCTTTGTATTTAAATATCCCATTTAAATATCCCAAAAATAACATGACCAAGTTTTAAAATCACTCAAGTTCTGAATATAGTGAATGCCCACAAAAGACAATTGTACAAATACCTAGTTTAGTTTAGACATATTATAATAAAAAATGTCCTCTTTGGCAGAGCTGTTAATCTTTCATCTTTCATTATTATTACGTAGATTTCAGTTGTCTCCTACTTTGTACTTTTTTCTACTCTAAAACATGTACTTCTACTGTGATAGCACCCATACAGTCTTTGAAAGTTTGAGATGTACATGAAGGATTCCCTCATGTAAAATGATATTTAGAAATGTTATGTTAAATATTTGGTTATAACTGCAGTTGGAGGTTAGCTTTGAATAAGATTGTCTAAGTCATTAGATTTCCAGGCAGTTTGAACACCTGTAAAGTGTCTTTGTTCTCTGATATTTAAAAATATAATCAGCGTATTGTGAAAGAGGTTTTTAATTGCATTTCAATACAAGGGATTTCTTTATTTAGTGATTGTATTTTGCTTATTTGTCTAATCTTGCTTTCCATTAGAAATACAGTGGGGAGAAGATGGCCGACCATTTCACTTTCTCTTTTATACTGGCAAGCAGTCATATTATTCATTAATGCATGTAAGTATGTTATCTGTAATAAATAATGTCAGCTTCCAGTCAAGTACATGTTATTCTAGAGGTGCCTGTCAGGAGCTCCTGAGTTTAGTTATGTTTTCACAGTAGGTCATATCACCACTGAAGCTAAATGAAATGTATATTTTTTTGTCACAATATCCATTTGTATGAGCATTTTTATGTCACATTTAAGAGAACACGCTGCATTATAGGTCTTGTTTTAATTTTTTGTTTATTTTACAGTTTTTAACTATGGACTGGGTTTGAGTAGTCTCAACACTTTCTTGTAGGCTGTATCTGCTTGGTAGCACAAGGTTAGGAATAGAGAATGCATATACAATGAAAATGGCTGGTTCTAGGAAAGTTCATTGTAGAATAAAAAATAGGATTTTTTTTCCCTTTGAAGGGCAAAGCTATAGGAAATGTTATTTGTGCTGACATTTAGTGTGAAGAAAATTTGCATTTAAACTGCTTAATTGATTTTTCTAAGATGGTTCCATTCATGCAAACTTCAGGCTTTTTCTGATTAGCATGGTTCCAGGAGTAAAGGATCTGCATCTTTTACCTTTATGAAAAAAGCTGTATCTAATAGAACATCACTAGACCTCGAGTCTTAACATGGGTTATGAACAGATGTTTCATATCTGTGACCATCAATGGCACAAACATTATCTGCTTGTTTAGAAGATCATATAGAAAGGAATTTGTTTCTTACATGTAACCATAGAAGACAAACCTTTAATAATGTATGCGGCAATATTTAATTGGACATGTCAGATTTTGTTTTCTTGTTAGATCGTCTTAAAAAGTTCAGTGGTTAGTTAGTTGTCAAAAAACCCGAATTTTATGTTCTCAAATTTGGTGCACAGCTTTAATTAGTGTAGTGCATTTATTAGAATTATCTCATATTTGTTTGCATTCTGCGTACCCAAAGGACAAAATCCCCACTTGTCAGGTACATTTATTTCTTTGGGAAAATAAAAAACACTCCCTCTCCTTTTTCGTTGGGTGTTTTTTTTTTGTTGTTATTGTTGACCTTGGGCAAATGAGCTTCTTGCCCTGGCAGAAATGAAATGAATGATAAATGTAGAGTGTGTCTTTGCTGAGTAATGGAGCTGCAGTGTAGGCTTTCCACAGAGGTTTTCTCCTGCACAGCCCGAGGCAGCCCGAGGACCCCTGCTGTTCATTTAAATAGGTATGTCAAATCTGCCTCGAAACGCCGCTGGTTTGATCTGTGGTAATATTTGTGAAGGTTCCATATGGACTTGAGCCCCCTGCAGTGCTAAGAAATAATGTACAACGCTTCATGGTGCAGACGCAAATTTTCTCTGAAAAGGATGCAATGCTGCGTTTTAGCTGTCGGAGAGGATGATGGAGCTGATGCGCTAGGCCTGTCAACTTGTTACACGGATGGGCTGCACGCAGCAAGGCTGTGGAAAATCTGTGCCTTTTAACTTTTCTACTTAATCACGGTTGTAGCATTGCCTTTAGACTGTATGCTACATTAATTCTCTTCCTGCCTTCTGCCTTTCATCCCAAGTTTCACGGAAAAAGTAAAGTATGCAGGTCTTGTAGAGGAGCCTTATCAAACAGCTGTCATCTGACAAGCCATTTGCATTTGTTTTGGCTGAAACAGAGCAACCCAAGGGCAAGATGTTTTGTTGCATTCCATCATAATGAAGAAATTACAAATTTTACAAGGAGCACAGGTTTATTTTTAGCTCTTCTCAGCAGTTAGAAAGAGTATTTAAGCTTGCCTTGAAGCCTATGAAGGTATAGCATGCATTTTGTTTCCAAGAGTGTGGCAACCACCTTCAAACTAATACGCCTGACAAATGTATTTTTCATTAGTATATGATACTTCAGTGTTCTTCAACTGTTTCTGAGTATTTTCATTAAATAAGCTTCTATAAACCTAAATCCATTATGTGAGGTTTAACGGGGTTTTTCTAGTTGGCCAAATGAAAGCCAAAGTCTGCATGAAATTCCCAACATTGTTTTTACCTCTTATTAGACTAATGTATATTTAACAAAATGTATTTTTAAACCTCAAAGCTAATTAATTTGACTAGGCAAAAGAGTTGTATGTTAATACAGTCTAGTGTAAGCAATCAATCCCATCTGAGGATGTCTTTTAAATTGCTACATTAAATCTAATAAACCAGATGAACATATTTAGCTTAAACTTGTGTGCCATTAATTACTGTATATGCTTATGTGGAACTTGAATTTTATTAATTGCTAGTAATATAACTAGTCATAGTGTTATTGTTTATTATTAGTTAATGCTAATAAACAATAGTATCCACTTACTGAAAATAAACTGTTTGTATGTATTATAACTGCCAATATATATGTTGTTATGCCTTCAATATGAAATGAACTTTCATACAGGATATTTGTTATATGCATTATGGTCTTTGTTGTGCTTGTTGAATAAAGTTTAACTGTAGGGAAAAGAACAATTTATTTTTCTTCTGAGGCACAAAATAATTTTCATTGCATGAAACACCATTTCACAAATGTTTGATAGTATACTTGATCATTATTTAGCTTAAAAGGTTTTTAGAGTAATATATTTTTGCAATGTGCAGCACAAGACAAAACGGTCTCTTCATAGCATTGTGTATTGCAAAATATGTAGTAATTCCATGTAATCATGCTTCTTAGGCTTCTTGTACTTTTCTAGACTTATCAGGAGTTGTGGGTTGAGATAAATGCTCTTAAGAATTGAGCATTTTAACTCCTATAAAAACCAAAACCTAAAATCCATCCAAGTATATATATGCTGATCTCAAAAACAGAAGAAACAAAGAAAAGTGCAAAGTGAAGTGAAATATGGGCTCTGCAGCATATTTTAACCAAAATGTTAATATATTTTTTCCATCTAAAAATCTCTTCCTCTGGGATTTCATTTGCCAATTTCTTCCATACTTTTGTATGCAGGGTAAAATAAATTTTTTACTATTTTAAAAGACAGTGTCCTTGTAGAGATCTGAAATTTGATCTCTCTATTAGAAATGGAAGCATTTCAGTATGTGGCCAATCTTGTAAAATCAGCTATTTTCATTGTGTAATAGCTGAGTTTACAAGACACACAGATGTGTACAGTCATGAATTGGACTATTGAATCCTCAAGTGATTAGTAAAATCTTCACCTGCCAGCTTTGAAAAAGCAAGTGTGTCTTCAGAAGCTTTCTTTAGCCATTGGGGAGTGAAGATTTGTCAGATAAATTATTGGGCATTACATATGATTCCTGATTTTGCAAAGGCTCATCCACATACTTTACTTCACACGTGAGTGCTTCTTTCAGTCTGTTGGCTTCATCTCTATAGAGAGAGTAGATGCATATGTTGATTTATTTTTTTTTTTTTTTAATTACTTCAGCCCAAAATTTTCTTTCATAAGAGATGCAAGTCCACTTTCATTGCCAGAAATACATAGGAAATGATGTTCAGCGTTTTTCTTACACTTGGAATTATTTTTAAATGCTGCTTTTTAATGTTGTTTGACTTTCCCTCCTGTGTAAAGAGTTCTTTGTCTGAGTGGACATGATTGCTCTAATTTAACCAGGACAGTTTAAAGAGGTCATTTTACTTTTTAAAAGTGCACATTCTTAGAACGTAAATGGGTTGTGAAGTATTGGTGTTCTTTGGGAATACCTAGGGAGGGTCTTCAGAAAAATCTTACTGTTTCAGATATTGTAAAACTTTGTCATTGTAACTATGAATTTCTGAAGCTAAAAAATGGTAGGTGACAACCCATATCTCATTTTATTTGCCTGTGTTTATCAGTAGTTTCCAAATATGGCAAAATCCTTAAGTCTCCTTTCAACTTGTGTCATGTTACCTGAAAGTAGTTCAGTTGCTGTTTGCAAGTAATTCTAACTATGGTTAGTCTGTCCTAAGATAAAACGGTGGTTACATCCCCATGTAATTTCTTAAAGAAGTGTGATATACAGTAATCCCTCGCCGCTTTGCGGTTCACCATTCACAGCGTCAGTACATTGTGTTCCCTGGCCCCCCTGCCATGGCTTTATCAGCTTTACTGGCTTACTGTATTTACCATTTTTACTGAATTTGCCCTATTTACCACTACTTCATGGATTTCACTTATTGTAGTATCTTTTTGGATCCAACCCCCTGCAATATTCGAGGGATCGCTGTGGTTGTGTTATAGTTGAGCTCCTGTTTCGTGTATTTTTGCTGTGCATTCCAATACATGAATCTGTATGCCAGAATGTATTGGTATGTTGGGTTTACTATGGCTGTTTTTTTCTGGTAGCGGGGGGGCCTATGGAAGAGGTTTTTCTTCGAGAAGTTGCTGGAAACCTCCCTCATAGCTGGCAGAGGTAAGGCCAGCCAGCTCCTGGCTGGACCCANAGGAGAGTCCACACTGGAAGAGAACTGTACCTGGTAGGATCTGTGTGCTTTGGGATGGGACCACGCTGGAGCAGCCAGTGCTCAAGGACTGCACCCTGTGGAGTGACCCACGGACAGCAGAGAATGTAAGAGCTGTTGCCCCTGGGATTGGACTCATGCTGGGGAGGGTCATGAAAGACTCCCTCCCATGGGAGGGACCCCATGGAATGCAGGGGAATGGCCTCCTCCCCTGAGCAGCAGCAGAGAAACACCAACTGCCTGGTTTTCCCCTACTCCTGTCCTCCCCTACCTCCTGGAGGAAAGGGGGAATGTGGTATCTGTTGTAAGAGATGGAGGGGTGGGGAAGAAGGTTGCCTTTAAGATGATGCTTCTCCTGTTAAGCTCTGATCTTGTTAGAAATAAATCCTTTACATCCCCCACTTGGAGCTTCTTTTGCCTATGACAGCACAAGATTTCTAATAGTTCTCATTCCTGCTGTAGCCAAAACCCTTCCGTTTTTTCCTTTTCCTCTCTTCCTCTGTTTGTATTGGGGGATGGGGGAGAATGAAGTGAGAGAGTGGCTGTGGGTGAGTCTCTGGCATCCAGCCAGGGTCAAACCATGACAATTGGAGATGTTAAGTATTTATAGGGAGGCAGACAGAAGACTGCTTTTGCCAGGTAGGATGGTGACAGCCTTGGCTTATGAGGGTAAGAGTAAAGTGAAATATCCGCTTATACATCTATAAGACCTAGTAACCCAGTACCTTTTCTGATCATCTGACACCGAAATATCATCTTCATGCCTGATTTGACTTCTTCCGAATGTGGAAATGCTTGGAGCTTACAGGAATCAATCTCATAAGGCTGTTCCAACTCAGCTCTCCTCAGATAGCAGATGGGCAGACACAGCCCGCCTTCCCCTTCTCTTCCCTCCCTTTACAGTCCCAAGCAGAAGTTTCTATACTACTTCTTTTCCGTACCTTAACTGCAGACACCTGAAAGTTGCTGCCCTCTAACACAAGCCATGTCTGCGCTTTTCATATATAGGCAATAATTTTTGGAGCCTAATAGTCAGCTCTAGTTATTAATGACGTGGCATAAATCTTGCCGACAGTAGTGATACCGTGTCTTATCTTCAAGAACTACAGTTACATTTGTGGTATGTGAGGTTTGGAAAGATTGAAAATATGGTTGATCCTCTTTTATATGCTATTTCCTGCATTTGAGGGTAAGTTAAAAATTTTTCTTAGGTCCTATCTGAGATAATTATCTCATGATTAATAAAGGATTTCTGAAAGGCATACTACTACGTATAATGTATGAGTTCTCATGCTGTCTCAAAGGTAGATTTTGTACTCCAAAATTTTTGACTGTGGAATTATTTAAAAAATACTTGCCACTAAAAATGTGACCAGTGAGCTGCATTAGAGACTTCAGTGAATTGTCTCTATTTAAGTGCTTTGAGTGCAGCTCAGATCACAATCTGGGTTTTGTTCATATGCTTCAAATACTAATATTTTTAGTGTACGTGCAGGTGTATTTTTTATTAACAAACAAATCAGCTTGAGCAGTAGGTGTTTATAAGCAAGAGTCTTCTATTTAAGGTGTTTGATTGTTTTTTTAAGGTTGTTGCAGAAATTTAACTGCATCCTGTTGGAAATTTCAGTATTCTGTTAAGAACTGGTATTTCATTAGTTAGTTTCTGACAGTACAAAGCTGTCTCATTTCTTCTTTTTATTTTTTTTTTGTAAGTAATACAGAGAAAACCCCCCTCAGCCATTGTTCCTTGTCCCCACCAATTCTTACACTATAGTTTCTCTTCAGTAGTATTTGCTAAAAATCATATTAATATGGTATAGGAAAGTGACTATAAGCCTTCTATTTTCACTTCTACATGGAAGTAAATTATTTGACATATACTTTGTTGTAGTACAAGTATCCTGTTATTTCAATATACAGTTATACCCCGTCATTTGCGAGTAACGGGTCGGGCCACGGGTCTCGCAAAAAGCCAAACTTGTAAAGAAGTGCAGGTCGTTAATATGCCTGCAGGCCATGCCCATCGCCCCGCTCCCTGACGCTCCAGAGTGCTGGGGACACTTTCCTGATTCTCCCCTTGGACTCTCAGTACAGGGGAGCAAAGGGAACCGTTTCTGAGCCCACTCTGACTCGGGAGACACACCCCACCCCCACCCCCTCGAGAATCTGTTGGCTTCTCCGGGCTGCTGCGACCGTGCTCCCACAGCTCAAACCCCGCGCCACTGCTCCCCGACCCCGGTGCGCATGCCCACGGCATCTCGGCGTGGCGTCTCGGCCCGCCGAGGCTGCCACGGGGCCGGGGCTGCCGACCCACTGCGGGAGTTTCTTTCCCTTTAACATCCACCGGTCCCGGCAGAGGCAGAGCTGCCCGCACAGTCCCAGAAGGCGGGAGAACAGCTCCCCCCTCCCAGCACACAGCGCTTGCCCAACCTCGCTTGTCTCACTTTCGTGGGGCAGCTTCCC
>WEKX01009333.1:0-17271 GCA_013390025.1 Pitta sordida | reverse complement strand
TGGGGTGAGTCCCCACAGGCACCGCGGCACTGCCCCTCGGCTGAGCAGAGGCACCGCGCATGCGTCAGCCCGGGAACCTCACAAATGGGTGGGGTCGTAATGGAGAGGTCGCAATGCAGCGGGGATTCACTGTAATACTATAACTGTTTCTCCAAATACGCCTGTTTAACTTGGGATTTGAATCACTGTTGTAATTCAGAGTATTAGATGTTATATTTTAGAAACAAGTAGTCTCCAGAAGTTTCTAAACTGGGGGAAAAAAAAAAGCAACTGAAAATACCTTATTTAAAACATGTTTATTCTGTAATATTTTTACTGTGACGTATTTTCTTAGTTTGTTGGGTTTTTTTCCTGGAGTGGTAAATTGCATTGTTTGAAAATAATAACATAGATAAATTTTTTGAGAAAATGGTTTAACAGTACTGCAAATTCAGGCTAAGTATATCTGTATATTTGATAGAACAGAAATTCTGTGATAAATTCTATGGTAAATATGCAACTTCGTGTCCCTGTGGACATACCAAGGTGAGGAGTTCTAATCCAGACCACCAGTTAAGCTGACACACTGAATGTACAAAAATCTTAAAGAAATTAGATTAATCACAGTCTTAAACCTTGCCAGTATTTTGAGGAAATCAAACTAAAATGTGGGTGCACTGATGAAATTATTGTGCAGTATATTTTGAAGTTGCATCCATTTTACAAGAGTAGTTACCTTTCTGTATACAATCGAGAATGGATTTTTTTTTTCACAAGCATATGTGAAAAACCACTGTTGTACAATTCAAAATTAATTACTTTGAACTGCTGATGAGAATTTTTTTTTGGCAGAGCTCTGCTTATTTTCTGACCCTCTGCATTATAAGTGTGTGGCGAGTAAGACCATGTAAACGTTTGCTTTAAATTACAAAATTTTAGTATTAAATGGGAAAATTGCATTTAGATACTTTCTCCATATACATTTAAGGAAACATATGAAAAATTGCTGAATGTTGAGAAGTATCAAGAAGAGCTCATAGCTCAAGACCTTCCTCTTGAAAAGGAAAAAAGGTAAGCCTCTGAGTAGTATGACTATTGATAATGGTTTTCTTAATGTGCTTTAATATGCTGTATTGCCACTTCTTGTAGTTCCCCAGTCCCACATACCTGCCTTTTATCCACAAACACATTTTCAGACTTTTGCTCTGTATAATATTGTGAATGATAATTTCAAGTTGAGAAGTCTTACCAGGTATGTGTGGAGCACTCACTTCTTACTGCTCGAGTAGGGAAAGCCCACCGATTTCTCTTGTTCTTTAATCTTTCCATGCTCTTTCCAATAGTCTTACCTTTATAAAACTTCTGAAATGTGATTTGAAAGTAAATAAAAAATATCCAGAATTCTATGTTTTTGTATATAAAGTTTTCTAGTTATTTCTTTATTAAAGGATTTTGAAAAAGGAGTTAAACCTTGTATAAGAAAACAAGGGGTTTTTAAATGCCGAATCAGTTGTTTCTGATGAAAAAAATCTAAGGCCTACAGTTGAGCTCTTTAATAGCTTTTAATTACATTTCTTGACTATTTTAACTTACCAATATTTAAGTTGAAGACTGTTAAAATACTTAATTTCACAATTTTTCTTCTAAACTAGCAGTTTCAGAAAAGCCTATTTGGCCAAATTTGTTTAATTTTCACCATTATTAGTAATTGAATTTAGATTCTCTTTTTTTCTGTTTAACTTCTCTGGTATGCACAACAAACTTTTCAGTAGTTACCCACTGGACAGAAAAGATCCATGTCAATCAACCAGGACAAGCAATGGGAGTTCTAAAGTTGTTTGTTTCTTAGAGCATACAGTCATGATTGTGTTTGAGTAAATGCTTTAAGAGCTGTTGTTCCTCCTAGGCTAGGTTCTTGATTTTCTATTTTGAGATTCCTTGCAAGGATTTTATATTAGAATGTTAAACTAAATAAGTCTTGAAATGAATACAGCAAGCAAGTTTTTATTTTGGCATTTCCTGCTTTTCTATATACGTAGTTATTATTTCACTGACTAAGTTGTTTTTATCTTGGTTCTTGCCATGTCTTTCTAGCCAGATTTATGCACAGCTCCAATTGCACATCATCTTGGTTTGTCACTTCTTAATTTCAGCCATTTGTTATTTATATTTGGAAGAGAGAGAATTAATTTGCTGAGATTATTTTAGTTTCTTAAATAAGAGAAGTTCATGTTCCTTCATGATGTAAAATAGTATTCTGTGACCCACAGAATGTTTTATCATAGTTTCAGGTTAGCTTCTGAGCAGACAAGAGAACAAATGAATTTAGTTTCTTGGTCTGTGCTGCTGAAAAATAACCTGACTTCTTACAGAGCTCAGCCAGTGGATTTAGTGATGTGAAAAATGACCTTAAGCTAGTCAGAGATGAAAGGTTTTTTCCCTGTTAGGTTTGTAAAACCTCAGAGAATTTAAAGGATTTTTGAGACTTATTTTCCACACTGGATATGGTACTTCCTCTGAGATTAGTCTGGATAATTTAGTTTGTGAGTGTAGGTAGAGGGTCAGTGGCAAGGACTGGTTTTTGTGGGGCTCTTTCGTTTGTTTGTTTTGATTTGGGGTTTAGATTGTTTTGTTTTGTGAATGTTTGGGGGGTTTTTAATTGTTGGGTTTTGGGTTTTTTTCCCCTAGAAAGTAGGCTATTGTAGATCCATTCTGCAATATTAACTGTAGGGTTAGGACTGATCTTGAACTACTTCAAGTTTATAGCTTTTCACATGTGAAATATTTTACTGACTTCACTGGAAGTAGCAAGTAGCAATAGTAAATATAAGTGGATAACTCGATTCTGTCAGGATTGGAAGCTTTTTTAAATTACTGTTAAAACCAGCATTGTTTCTAAATAAGCATTTCTCATGTTCTGACTCAGGAAAGTATTAAAACATGTGCTTAACAAGTAGTACTACTTAAAATCACCTTCAGAAAGAGTGTTTCAATGAATCATAGGTTCATTAATCCTGCTGAAGNGTGATTCTGTGATTCTGTGATTAATCCTGCTGAAAACATTGTTTCTTAAAAAACTGAAGAGGTAAGAAACAGGTTACGTCTTTGCCTTAAATTTACATGGTAATGTTAGTGTCTATTTATAGTGGCATTCTGTTTAGTTGGTAGCTTCATATCATATGTATTTCAAAGATTTATTTCAAGTATTGGATTTTCTTTTTGTTACCATATCTGGATGACGATCTTTTCTAAGTAATTTCTGCTTTTCCTATCATCAGTGCAGTTTCCGTACTGAGCAGCTCATGATTACACAGTAGATAAAATACAGGGTGGTACAGCTGCGTTAGTACTTTGACGATGTTTACTGCTAGTGCAGTTCTTTGTATTAATCAGAAAAGTAAAGACCAGAGGCCAAAGAACTTGATTTTAACATTCTGCCTTTGATTTTGTTCTGTGCTACTGGTAAACCAAATTTTTCCTAGCAGTCAGGCTTTTGAAGGTAAGTCATGAGTTGTGAGGAAGATCACTTACTATTACAATGTTACTCTAACTCAATCTCAGACTTCAGTAATATGAATGATGCAGAACTGATACTCATAATGTTCATGTCCTTAATTCAATACATGAAGTTACCATCCCTCTCAAAAGGCAGATCTTTTAAAATCTGCCTTCTTAAAATGCAGGCCTTCTCATGCCTACTATAGGAATGTGATCTGTATCCATTTGTGATGGAAAATGTATTTCTGAACGAAGGCTGGCTGTATGTGTGGTCTTTTGTGATGTAACTCTAATTGCATGGTTAATTAAATGGAGAATATATGTGATATTTTAAACAGAAACCTGGCTGGCAGCAGATGGCTGACTAAGATTGAATTGGAAGAAATGTTGTTAGAAAAACTGTCAGATGATGATGTAAGTAATTAATCTTTCTAATCTTAAGGAGGCTTATGTCTTAAAAATACAGACTCTGGGTGCATTTTTGGATACCAAAAAGGTACTGTGTAGAAGCAGGTGCACTTCAAAAGAGCTTACTGTCTTCTGATGAAGTCTGTATATGTTCATTGCACTGTCATGTTCAGGCTGTCTTGAAGTGACCTCTGTTGATTTTTTTTTAATCCAGGTCAGTACAGAACTCTTAAGAGCTCTTAATGTTAAGTTATTAATATAATTTAGTTTTTCTCTTGTTAACATTGTGAGGCCTAAAACACTTTTCCCTTTTCATCTAATTTTTCAGTCAGGAGTGGGGTATAGTAACACTTTGCAATAGAAATAAGAAGTCATTTATTATAGTCACATATGAAAAGGGGCCAGGGCTAGAACCTCTGTTACTGCAGAGAGGGGATAAATATTCAAGATGGGAAACACAATAGGTTTGTATAATGATAAACCTGCACAGAAAATGAATTGGGTACACCTCCTACTATGGGAGAGACTCTTATGGCCCTACAACAGGTGAAAACTGGCAAGGCAGCTGGGATTAATGGAACCCCACCTGAAGTCTGGAAGCATGAAAGCCAAGGTCTGCATGCTAAATTTCACGAGCTTCTTGAGCATTGCTGGGGAAAAGGCAAACTACCATCAGATCTTGATGCGGTCATCATCACCCACTATAAGAAGAAAGGAGTAAAAACGGACTGCTCAAATTATCGAGGCATCACATTGCTCTCTACTGCTGGTAAAATTCTTGCAAGAATTCTTCTGAACAGACTAGTAACAGCTATCTCAGAAGAACTTCTATGTGAAAGCCAATGTGGTTTTAGAGGCAATAGGAGTACAACAGATACGGTGTTTGTTCTGAGACAATTGCAAGAGAAGTGTATGGAGCAGAACAAGGGGCTCTATGTAACCTTTGTTGATCTTACGAAAGCTTTGACACTGTGAGTAGGAAAGGCCTGTGGCAGATCTTAGAACGATTAGGATGTCCACCCAAGTTCCTCAAAATGATTACAGTTATACCTCTGTATTTGTGGATTACAGGTGTCCCATGAGTCCCACGACACCTTTAATCCGTGAATACAAATCGGACATTAATATGGCAAATTTATTGCCAGAAATATGGCAACTATGGAGCACTTCAACATCCCGGGCTCCTTATGGCAGCGACGAATGTGGAAGTTGGTTTTTTTCACCTTTAACTGCAGCAGCTACCACTGGCAGGAGTGCTTTGTCTGAGCTGTGAATATCTGCATATGTACATATATCGTGGCATGTCCAGACTGGCTGCCGGTGGGGGGCCGGAATGGGGCCCCACATGGGTCCCTGTGTTACAGTTAAAAACTTCCTGATTCCTGGCAGTGCCAGCCATGCCAGGACTGTCTGCTACGGCAGTGTGGGACCGTGCCATCCCATGGAATTATACACTGCACCATGAACAACTGAGTAAGTACTTCAGGAAAAATTTTCAGNCTAGGAAGCATCATTTCCTCGGATGGTAGGATTGACAAAGATTGAGACAACAGGTTAGCAAAGGCATGCAGAGCTTTTGGACAACTTCATAAAAGAGTCTGGTGTAACGAACACCTGAAGAAAAGTACAAAGATTAGTATTTTTAGAGCTATTGTGCTGTCTGCTCTTTTATATGGGTCTGAGTCACGGATCATCTACTGCCATCACCTGCGACTCCTCAAACGCTTCCATCAGCGCTGCCTCCATACAATCCTAAACATCCTGATCAATCCTAAACAACTGGACTGATTATGTGACTAATGTTGCTGTCCTTGAACAGGCAGGGGTCACCAGTATTGAGGCTATGCTATTAAGAATGCAACTGCGCATGGCAGGACATATTTTCAGGATGGAGGATCGTCACCTCCCTAAGACTGTGCTTTATGGTGAACTCGCCACCGGCTGCCACAACAGAAGAGCCCCAAAGGGGAGATACAAGGACTCCCTGAAACAACACCTCAGTCTTGGCCACATTGACTACCATCAGTGATCCACTCTGGCCTCAAATTGGGAGACGTGGAGACATACCATCTATAATGCTGCTGCCTCCTTTGAAAGCTCACGTAGAATTTGTCTGGAGGAGACAAGACAAAGCAGAAAAAACCACACCTCGCTAATACTGCCTAAGGAGACTTTCTGCTGTGCCTTTTGTACCCAGACTTGTCTATCCTGCATTGGCCTTTTTAGTCATCAGCATGTTTGTAACAAGTGTGTGGGTAGGGCCCCTCCTATATCTTATATCGTCATTCACAAAGCTTAGCCATGATGAAACCTGCACAGATATTCTGGTTATTTAATCTAAAGGATGACATGATAATGATAGAAAAATCAGAGGGCTTATCAGAAATAAGGAGTCTGTTTTCTTAGTGATTTGCTATAGAATCAAATGTCAGAATAAAGATGCAAAGCTATATATATATATATATCTGTGGTTTGATACTGATATCTCTTCTTACATTCTCCTTGGGTTATGGTGGGAGGGAGGAGGGTTTTGCAGTTTACCCTGTGAACTGTTTCACTCTCTAGGTTTGGAGTCCTTTTTTTACATCTGTCTCTGGGAATAAGACTATTCATCCTAATGGTCATACACTTTTTTCTCACTCAGAGCTTTTCCCTACAGTCCCCTGAAGAGCATTAGATTTTGTAACAGCGGGCTCAGTCTGTGTGGCCAGCTTAGTTTTCTTATGGAAACTTAAGCTCAAACATGACAGTACCAGAGAATGTAGCTCTATTTTTGTGAACATCCCAAATGCTTTCTCACCTAGAAGCAATGTTCTTCAATCTCTTTTTTCCTGTGAACAGCTTCATTGCAAAAATAGCATAACAGCAGCAGACATGCCCTTTGCTCACTTGTCATCCACAACAGGAGTCTGTGATGGCTTCTTTGTCTGTGGGGGATGTGAAAAGGTCTGAAGCAGATTGTGGTCCATAAACATAAGTTAGAAGTAGCTGTTGTAACTTGTCCATCCAGGAGGCTTTATCTACCTTGCTCACAGTAGAAGTGATAATGACTTCAGTGTTTTCAGTAGCTCCTGCATTTGGAATGGCTGGTTTTCCTCTGAGTACCAGGTCTAGTTGTACAACCAGTTTGGTGTTCTTCACTGCGTTTGTAAAAGTAGATTGCTGTAAACTTAAAAACCTGCAACCAACCAAACAAAACCCAGTACCAAACATTTTACATACTAACTTCTCGCATGGAAAACTACAAAACCTCAGGCTGTATGAACAAATGCTTCTTAAATGTGTTTGAAATGTCTTACTACAAGCTGCCAGTCTTCCCTGCTCAAATTCTTGTATTTTGCCACTGCATTGAAATCTTCTGTCGTGTTTGCACTATGAAAATCAGATGTTTTTTCCTTTGCACTCTCCAAAGGCTTTAGTACACGTCTATGTTCCATCATTAGACAAACATAGTTTTCAAGAGATGTCAGAGTTCCATGGGCTATTGTTAAATTACTAGAAAAATAGTAATTTTGTGCCAAAGACTCTGGGAAGAGAGAGATGGAAAAATACTTTTAATAACTGGTTGTAAGTAAAAAGCCTTCAAAAATCAAGTTGTGATATCTAGCTGAAGAATCCATTTTAGGTGGTATCATACCTTTATATCTGGTGACAGCTCTCTGGTGCTCTTGCCAGTAACATTTCATAACAGGACATCCCAGCTTTTAGCAGAAATGGGTTAACCAGTGGTGTGTACTGTTTAGTCACATGTTGAAGAACTTTAGAGAGAGGTGTAAGGGGAAGGAGAGAACCACAGAGTAGCAAAGGATAATTTATTTTGAGAGGTTGCCCTTTAAGTCAAGTATCTCTTGAATTTTTAAATAGCTTGATTGTTCGGTTTTAAAGGAAATCATAAACATTAAAGTCACTCAACTTGAACAGCCAAAGATAGGTAGGTGTTTTCTGTATAGGTTATGAAATACATAATCATTGATCAGGTTCAGTTTAGTGAAATAAAATTATTTCCAAGTCAATGAATATACTGACTTGCAGAAAATGGGGTGAAAATCTTTTCCTTTTGCCATTTTAATAAAACAATAATAAAATAATTAAGACCACCTTCCACAGTGTTTTCTTTTTAAAAGCCAGATGAACTTCATTCTAATGAAATAATCCTTTATTACAAAGGTGTTGGTCATGCTTTGAATTAGTTTCACTGGTGCCTGAAGAAAGAACTAGGTGTCTTTAGTCACACAGAACATGATGCAACTGCATGCTGTTCTTAAATCAGCATGTAGGTGCAGAAGTGTCATCTTGTCAGAAATCATCAATAAAACTGAAGTAGGAAAGATCCATTATATAAAAAGAGAATGTTTTAGCAAATGCAATTACATTTACATCCTTTAATGAAGTCTTGTTGTCTTACAGTATTCGAGATTTATTCAACTCTTACAGAAACTGATGGCCTTGCCAGGTAGTGACATAGAGCAGAAGTATATACAGAAGTTTTCCAGAGAAGTTCCTGTGCAGATGCAAAAGGTAGTTATTGAGCCCTTGCAGTATGATGAGCGAGGAGTGGCCTTCAGCACCGGTGAAGGTAATAATTTCAAGTTGACAGAATTTTTTTCCTCTTTACATTTCTCTCTCTATCTACATATAACATAGCTGAAAGTGTCACTATTTCATTTTATATGCTTATGTGTATGCTGCGTGTCTACTTGTGAATGTTGTTACAGTATGGTCTGGTAATGAAGGAGAAGGTTTTGTCCCAGACTCTTCTCAACTGCTTTTACCCGTATTTCTGTACAGTGGTACCTCTGTAGAGAGGAGCCTGTTGTGTTACATACTGTAGGATACAAAAGGACTTTCATTTTTGGCAAGAGTTGACTATTGAACATAAGGGGCAGAGGAGTGGGGGAGCACAAACACATATGAGGAATTCCATGGGAATAACAGTGTTGTTGCTTAGTATAAAAATGGCATCCCTAGACCACTGAGTAACCTTTATCATGGTTTTTGTAGGCAGTCCAGCAACAGAAAATTTTGAAGATGCAAAGAATAAATAACAAGGCATTTGGATATTTACAAACAACCTAGGAAAATAAAAAGACTAAATTCCTAAACATTATGGGACAAAGGTGAATATTGGGTTATTGATCATTGGTGCTGAGATAGAGGAGATGTTAGAGAAAAGCCATGAAGGTCTCTCTGTCTTCTAAACACATGCTGCTTATGTTTTCAGTGTAGGGACACATAGTTAAAGAGTGATATGATGTATGATATGAGGGATTGTGTAGGTAAAAATATGTAACAGCATGTATAAGACTGATGACTTTCTGGACAAAGTATCTGTGCACATAGAGTTTATGCTGTACATTTAAGAGGAATCTTAGAGATGACATTCTTAAGCAGCAGGCAGCAGGTGATAAAAAACAAAGGTCACAGAGAATTGGAGGAGCAAATAGCTGCTCTGGCTTAGTTGTCTTCAAGATTACAAGACAACGAAATAAAATGAGATCACCAAACTGATTTAATTCACACAGGTTTTCAGTGGTGACTTCAGAACAGTAGTTACTGAAGTTTTATCTTAAAACTGTTGCTTTTAAAGAGAAGTAAGTAGTAATTTCTGAGGAAATTACTTTAATGCTGCATAGTTATTGTTTCTACCAGTGTAATTAAAGTATCAGTCTTTACCATGTGAATAGTCTTAAACTTCTGTGCCTTTTTATGATTTTATAAAGTTTCTTAATATTACTAGAGATTGTTTTCATCTTCTGACACATCACCAGATCAAGAAAATGTCCTGATCCACTGAAATTATGGGAGGTGGAATGTTGCCTTTACCTCCTCCCAACACACACTTCTCCCCCATTTAGCAGACATTGATTAAAATATATCGATTTATAGTTGTTCTTTGTTTGTCTTTTTTTGTCACTTCAACCTGCAATAACAAACAACTGATACTGTATGAAAGTGTTGAGATTTGCTTAAGGATTTGAGCACTTGAAGTTCTGTAGAATATTGAAGCCTCATAATAGACTGGTTATAATTCCTTTAAGGTAAAAGGAAAACTGCAAGAGCTACTGCAGTAGTTTATGACAATGGAACTGGAAAAATGACAGTGAATGGAAGAGATATTTTGCATTACTTCCCAGTGCTTCAGGACAGGTGAGAGCACTATCAATTGCTCTATTCTTACTATACTTAAATTATTCCAGCAAAGATAATGCCATGTATTACTTATTATAATATGCCGTGCCTAGTAATATACTTGTTGGTGCTGTGTTCCATGGAGTTATTCTCTGTTCTTGTCTCTGTATAACTCTTTTATGAAAATTGAGTCTTGCATTTCCTCCTGATTTTCCAGAGTGTAAGAACTGATGGGTATGCATTGCTCTGTGTTTCTTGTTTCACCCTTTCTGGAGGGGTGCAAAACCCAAGAGCACAGACTCTTTAAATAGTTCAAATTTTTGTCCCCTTAGAAAGGCTTTGCAGTTTATTTAAAAAAAAACAAAAAAACCCCCCAAAATAAACATTATCTTTAAGTGTTTCCCAAGAGATTTGCAACTTTTGTGCATGTGTAATTACTCTGACATACAGTAACATAGTGGAAGCAAACAAGGTGAGACTTCATGTAAAGCTTCAGATTTTGGAGAATGTGCACGGTCTGATACAGAAAAGATTTCTTATAAGGTTGACATGAGGTTTCTATCCCTTATGTGACTTTTATTTTATTTTGTGGGTTTTAAGCTCAAAGATAGAGGGATAGGTTGCTCAGTTTCAATACCCAGAGCTCACAGATCTTGGCATAATCACAGAATCACAGAATTAGTAAGGTTGGAAAAGACCATAGAGATCATAAACTCCAACCTATCACCTGTTCCCTAACCTAACCTGTTACCTAACCTGTTGTCAACCTGCTACCAACACACCATCCTACCTATAACACACTACCCTAATATCTAGGTCATGCTACCAAGTGCATCATCCAACCTTTTCTTAAACACCTCTAAGTAGTGGAATAAAAGCAGTTGTAAAACTGAACTTCAAATACTTTCCAATACAGTTGGAATATGCTCCTAGCTGCTAATTTCCTATTGATTTGAATGAGATATGAATACCTTTAACTGTGGTTTTGTATATAGTACATATGATAAGAAACAGGCATACCATGTAACTTCATGCACACAAATATATGTCATCATTTCATTTTTGTAATTTTTCTTCTTTTCTTTTCCCGTTTTTTAGGGAACAGTTGTTGTTCCCTTTCCAGTTTCTTGACAGAATAGGAAAACATGACACAGTTTGCACAGTCTCTGGTGGAGGAAGATCTGCACAGGCTGGAGCAATACGTTTGGCCTCTGCAAGAGCCTTAAGGAGTTTTGTGACAGAAAAGGAGGTGGAATTCATGAGGCAAGGTAGGAATTGGAATTATTTCAATTTTTCTTCATGTGTTTTTAGTTATTAACAGAATAATACAAGGATCATTAAGGATTAGAGTAAATAATCCCAATGAAACCTTGCATGTTGTATGAAAAATACCTGCATTTATTTATTGATTGTTTTCCATTGTTCCCTAGCATACTTTGTGTACGTTTTGAATGACTTCTCAAGCATTTTTCCATCTGTTCATGACCTCTTTTAGGTCTATTAACCATCTTATATTGCCTCAACATAGAATCACAAGTCATGACTGTGTATTCCCTAATAGATAAATCTCGATCAGGCATTAGTGAGCTGTAAGGTACTAAGATTGTTTTTTGTTTTACTTGGTTAGTTGCATCTTGTTCATGTTTAAAAAAGTTCTCAAACATAAATGCTGGAGGGTTAGTTTTGAAGAGAGTAATGAGCATAAACGTACTGCATGCAACTAGCCAAACTTGAAGGGGCTTCGTTCCTCTCTTGCATTATTTAGTGTTTACAAGTTATGTATGATAAGATAAAATTTATTTAGATAACTGCAGCATTTGGTACTTCTCGGTGATGAGATTCTATACTGTTTCAGCAAATCCAGAATTGTGAACAATGAACTTTTCACTACTTTTTCGGGTCTAGTAGCAAGAATATTTTATTCATTGGACTGCATGATCAAAAAAAGTTCGGAGATCCCTGCTGTTAAGTATTAAGCACTATGAATAGATATAAAACGATGTGGGATTTTTTTTTTTTAGTGGTATGTAAAGGTAAATGTGAAGAAAGTTCAGTTACTAAAGTAAAGTTAAAGTGTTAGAGGAACTGATAAAACTTTTCAGTGTGTTTTTATACTCTTTCTAGAAGTTGCAATTCATCTTGTTAGCGAAATGCAGCCTTGAATCCACCACATGTAGTATACCTGTAATATTAACTAGTAGCAGTAAATAAATGTGTGCTTTTCTGTGTTTTGTAGCTGGATTGCTAACAGTTGACCCACGTGTGAAGGAACGAAAAAAGCCTGGTCAGGAGGGAGCCAGACGAAAATTCACCTGGAAAAAGCGATAAATCTGTGTCATTCTTTAAACAACGAGTGCTACCCAAATTAGAAAACATACTGATTTGTAATTTAAAACCATTGTAAAAATGTATTCAGTAATAAAGACTTTTTATCCCCATTATAATCACTGCTTTCTCTGTTTAAAAAGGACCAAACAGATTTCTTTGTATTTATTTAAAATTTTGAAAAATCCTGGTGTGATTTGCCAGAATGCTTAATCAGTAGCCTGAGTGCCAACTTTGCATCTCGACTCTGCTGAAGTCAATAATGATTTATGGAACTGTTGGTGGATTATAACTTCTAAAAATCGGTGTATTGTTTAATGACTTACCAATCTAAATTCTGAGGTTAGGCAGCTCCTAACCAGGTATTTGGATATCTTTGACATGCTTTCCTTTCTGCCTCACAGGTATCTGAGGATAAGTGACAAGTTCCCACCTAAATTATGCTGGAGTTGAGAAGCTAGTGAGAATGGTACTGACAATTGAGGGTATGTTGAGAGAGGAGCAGTCACAGAGGATACCTTTGCCTGTGCAATCACTTGTCTCCAGGATGCTTCCCTAGGTTAAGTAGGGAGTGATTCAGAGCAAATACCTAAATTTGGGTGCTCTGAATCACCCTCTGGAGGAGTCTTTTTTTTCTGTTCTTCCCCCAAATGCAGAAAGAGCTAGAGGGATTAGCTGAAGTTAATTTTTTAGAATACTCTTCTCCACCCCTTAAATCTCAAGGGGCCTGATCAAGGATGTGTGTTCTGAATATGGCTAATGCACAAAGATAGCATTGGACTCTTTGCCAAATACAGTCATAACTTTTCTTTTTTAAAATCAGAAGCAGGAGGTGATGACAGTGCTGCCCACCTCCTGTCTATAACTGTAGCCTTCCAAAATAGATTAGTGGTTACAGCACTTATCCAAAAGCTTAAGGTTTTGGTTTATTGCCAAGTTACTTCCTGGGACAGAGGTCAAATACTTTCAAGAAGGAGCATATCCTTCATCTGTCCTGTAGGAACTGGGCTACAGCAAAAAAAAGAGGATAAAGTTTATTCTTATCAGGAAGAAGGAGGGAAAAAATAAACTCAATAGTTTTAACAGCAGAGCACCTACAAACTTGCCTTTGATTTAGATCACTTCAGTACTTTCAATTCTTCCTCCCTAGCCAGATTTTTTTAAGTGCTAGAGTACCTGTTCTGCTTCTTATTTGTTGTAGATCATACCAAAAACTTTATACCTCAGAGGTCGCAGAAGGTGCCAGCGGGTCACCATAGGTGATAAGCAACTATGAGTGATCTGTATGGGTCAGGTACAGTAGCATTAACTTCCCAAGCAGCGTTAAAGAGGGTGCTGCAAGTAGACACACGTCATGAACTGAGCAAAACAGAAGGTCAGAAACTGGGTATGCATCCGTGACTGACATGTTTGTGATTCCTTACTCCCCAAAGCCACTCAGTGCTTCTTTTTAACTCTGGTTTCATGCGAATACTCCGTAAACTTTGACAAGATTTCTCATTGCTGAAGTAGTTCATCTCAACGAAAAAACATGACTCTAAAATTACCTGAAAGGATGTTGTAGCAAGGGTGCGTGTCAGTCTCTTTTCCTAAGTAGTAAGTGATAGGATGAGAAGAAATGACCTCAAGTTGTGCCGGGGGAGGTTTAACTTGAATATTAGGAAGAATTTCTTCACTGTGAGAGTTGCCATGCCTTGGAATAGGCGGTCCAGGGACGTGGTGGAGTCACCGTCTCTGGAAATATTTACAAGACATGTAGGTGTGGCACCTGGGGACATGGTTGGGTGGTGGACTTGACAGTGCTGGGTTAATGATTGGACTCTGATTTTAGACGCTGTGATTCTGTGACTTGTTAAATTAAATCCAACAGCTGAGACAATTCACCTGTCCCTTTGAAAAACAAATGGGAATTACATGAAACATTTCTTACACTAAAACAGATACAGAATGGCTTAATTGGCATTTCGCTGAATTTAAATTGAAATTGCTTGTGTGTTGCAAAATAACTAGTATGTATAGGTAATAAGAACATTCATCCATTCTGGGACAGGTACCTAAGGACTCTTTTGACATACATAATAAAACATACGTAAGCACGTGGACTTGAAGATGCTAGCTGAAGAAGATGCTGGAGGACATTAAATAGTGGAATTATTATCTTAATACCTTAATATCTTCTCAAGTGAGAATTGATCAGTTTGTCCATAATAAGTTTCTTATTATTAAGCAAAAATCTAAGAGTGCAACAGTGTATTAACACAACGTGCAAAGTAATTTGTTGTGTTTTAAATAGATTATTAATGATTTACCTCCCAAAAAAAGAATGGGCATGGTCTTTGATGTTTGGACCCAGCAAAAAAATTTAAATAAATTGTCAGAGTTTTATCACAACAGTTTAGAAAATTCCCCAGAAATATTAGTTAATGCTGTGCAGCCAGGTCAACTTGCTCAGGCTTCCAGCTAAATCTGAAATTGAGCTGAAAGAGAAAAACATTTTACAAAGAAAAAAACCCACACAGAATTGTACAGAATTTTTTCATTTTTCACTTGTATGAATTTCCGCTCAGTCAGCTGCAGTGCATGTCAACATCTAGGAGTTAGGAAACTAAATAGTTCTATTATGAAGGACTATTTCTGTAGTGTTAAAGCTAATCAAAAGCTGACAGTACCATATTTTTCGTTTCATTTGTTTTTTAGATTCATCAGAAGGAGAACTGTATAGGAGAGCCAAATAAGGAAATTTATTGAGGTTTTTAAGTGTCATTTGCGACATCAGAGCAGTATTAAAATCAAGTCAGCAGTTTTGAATAATCTGTTTTAACTTCCCATTCTGCTCAGTGCTGTGCATTCCCAAGGTTATTTTGGGAAGCAGTCCTGGACACCTGCCTTCTGTGTCAGAGCCAGGCTTCCCAGGTCTCAGTTGTGAAAACAGTGTGGACCAGCTTACCTGAATTTCAGACTTTAGTGTGTGCTGAATGTGACAGGTGCTTATACTTTCTGAAAGTGGGCAAAAATAAATTCCACGCTTTCTGGAAGTTTATGTGGCGATTTACCCAAGCTCTTCTTTTTTTTTTTTCTTTTCTTTTAATTCCCCCGCCACATTGGTGGTTTTTTTCCCTCCGAGTTAAGATAAAAAACGTTCCTCCAAGGCACGTGGAATTCGCCAGTGCCGTCGGTTCCTGACGCTTTTGTTCCCGTGTCTCTGGGGCGTCAGTGCCGCTGCGCCGCCACCAGATGGCGCAGTCCGCAACCGAATGTCTCCGCGTTAACGCTGTTTCGAGAACAGGTTCATCTGAAAGTAAATGTATTCGCTTTCAAAACGTTAGAATTGGATTGTCTTTCCAGTTCGGATTTTTTTTTAATCGTCCTGACGAGTTTCAGTGAGAAACAATAAATGTCAGCAGTCCAGTGTAAAAGTAATATTAAAATGTTACGCCTAGAAATGCCAGCTGATGTGTGAAGCTTGGAAATGGTACTGGAACATAGTGCCGGTCATCAAAAATCACAGAATGATTTGGGTTGGAAGGGGCCTTAAAAGATCATCTGGTTCTACCCCCTACCCCCACTTTGCTTACCATAGGCAGGGAGAGGTACCATTAGACCAAAATTGCTCAATGCTGTATCCAGCCTGGCTTGGAACACTTCCAGTAAATGGGCAGCCACAGCTTTTTGGGGCATCCTGCTCCAGTATCGCACCATCCTTACTGTAAGGCATTTTTACCTTGTGTCCAACCTCGACCCACGCTTAGCAATCTCATACTAAATATATACACAGCATGATAAATATATTTATTTAGATAAAATGCTAGAAATCAGTTTTGGCTAAGGGGAGGGAGATTTGTTATTGAAACTGCATTTTATCTGTACAGTTTCATAAAATCTTTGTAAACATTGATATTAATTTTCCCAGTATTGAGTGTAATTATGTAAGTAATTCGTGGGCTGGAATTTTAAGCAAATGTATTTTTTATGCTGTGTTAGCACCCAGTAGATATAGGTTGCAGCAGCTTACTGAATGTCCAGACAATCATGTAAACATAAATCACTGCCCGTGTACCTGCCCACAAAGCAGTGGAGGAACAGAACAGAACTTGCAAACAAATGGACAATAAGACTTCATAGTGCTTAACATCTGCCCTCAACCATTATGTCAGAAATTATCTTCACTGTTTGTTTTCAGTATTCAGTAACTGAGTGTTGAAGTATTTCTGGTGGGCAGCTGCAATCCACCTGCCATTTCTCCCCTAGCTACCAGCCACACCAACAGTAATGGGTACTCCTCTGCTCTGCTGGAAAATTGCTTGTTTTGAAGGAAAAAGCCTTGGGTGATCCACAGGGGAGGTCTGTATTTCAACACTCTGAATCTTTAAGGCACTCAAGATGTGTTTGGACAATTTCTTCATAGCTTCAATAAATGACAATACTGACATAATAAATAATGTAAGCAGAGTGTTGTGTGGTTGCACAAGTCCTGAGCAGACTAGTACATCACAGAAGTAATTTCATACTGGCAGATAATTCGAAGAATAGTAGCACTAACACTTTCTTCTGAAAGTGCTGGTTTGTCTCTGAGATCAACAAAAGCAAATTCTCCTTGGTTCTAGGACTGGTCCCAATACCTTCCAAGTTACAGTTTGCCTTAGTAACTGCTGTTTCTTATAAGACACGATAATGTTAAGATAAAAGTGATTGGACTAGAGGTACCGGAGCAGAAATTATTCAAAAAAGATTCCAGTATGTCCTGGGACAATCCTTTTTTCAAGTCCCAGAGCAGCCCTGCAGGATTCAGGTTGGTGGTGCCTCTAAATCTTTGGCCATATATACCTTATTGCTTGAGTGTTGGATCATATACAGGCAGTGGCAGCTGTAATGCTTTGGAGATATCAACAGGATAATAAAAATTAGTTTTATAAATATGTTAATGGCAAAAAG
>WEKX01009331.1:104949-128190 GCA_013390025.1 Pitta sordida | reverse complement strand
TCACAGATTCAAGTGTGACTGCAAATCCACTAGAAAAGATCAAAGCTTATTTTAAAACATTAAAATATGCATGCTTACATGTTTGGCCAGATTTCCTGCTGAAGGCTCTGTAGAGGTACTTGACCACAAGATTTCCTGGTTCATCATAATACCTGGGGTAATTTGTTAGATTGCCATCTATGTTGTTAGGGTTTAAAGGAGGATTGAATCTGGAAGCAGTGCTCCTTTAAATCCATAATAGAAATCAATATCCAGAAGGCTTTTCAAGGCTAGAATATGATGTGGTTCTAAAGCAAAAAAGGAGCAGCAACATGACTGACAGCCTTACCGAAACATTAGGCTTCACCTAGG
This sequence comes from Pitta sordida, assembly GCA_013390025.1. Classification (NCBI taxonomy): domain Eukaryota; kingdom Metazoa; phylum Chordata; class Aves; order Passeriformes; family Pittidae; genus Pitta; species Pitta sordida. The sequence continues at coordinate 127,839 of WEKX01009331.1, read as the reverse complement.
GCCAAAATCATATGTAAGTGGAATAAAATTGCTACTAATGTTCTTTGTCATTAATATTTAATTATGCATTTCATTATATAAAGTCCTTATTGTAAAGGACTTCATCAGCAACAATTAAAGTACCTTCCTTCTAATTTATATGCACCTGTTCTTAATTACCATGGTATAGAATTCAATACTGAAAACTGCTTTTCCAAGTACAGAAAGCCTGCAGGAGCCACTGCTGCCCCTGCCGCCGAGTCAAGAGGGGCGGAGCCTCCTGGCACTGTTTGTTCTCTGCCTTGTTTATGCTGGAGCTGATCAGGGTTGCTTGTTGTTGGTGTGTGTCTCTTGTATTCAAGCATGGTGGTGGCACCACATCGCTTCAACAAACCCTGGGCAGCTCACCCCAGGCCATCGTTGTGTGCCACTCCGGAGTGGCACCCAGTGGCAGGAAGGCTGGAGAATGGCGGAGATGCTGGGCGAGGCGGTCATGTGGGTACCCTGGTGCTCCATGACAAAAGCCACAATCGTGCAGGCAGGGATGCACTCTCCAGTCCAAGCGGGCTAACACAACCACCACTTGCAACCCAGTTGCAATACACCCAGTCAGCACTCGGGAGAGGACTTTGATGCAAGCAAGGCTGCAATGCATTCACCAGTCTGAGCAGGCTAACAGTCTCCACTGCCTTGTTTGCAGGGGAGGTGTTTTGTTTGGTTGTTGTTTTTTTTCCAGGAATGCAACAGCACTGAGCAGAGGCTTTTATCCTCTTTAAGATTTTTTTTTTAATAACTTTTCATTATTAATTTGGGGCAGGGGTGGCAGTGTGGGCAAAGCAGAGCCAGGGTGCGGAGTCTGGGCAGCTGCAGAGGGTCCAGCTCAGAACAATGCCAGCAGTGCAAACACACACATTTACATTAAACGCATACCTGATGGGATCAGGACGGGATGCGGCTGGCAGCTCCCAGCTCCCTTCTCTCACTGCCCTCAGTGCTTCCTAGGCAGGGACTAATTTACATATTCATGGACTCATTTACATACTCATGAGCCGCCTGCCTTCACAGCAATTTCTGCACATGCGCACACCTCCACTTTTTGCTGAAAAATGAACATCACAGAGAGCTGAATCACAGGTAAGTGGGGGTCTTCTGTAGTATACATAATATAACTGCTAAGTCAACTTTCTTGTCATCCATTACCATGAGATGTCCTGACAGAAAGAGTTGCTAGGGATTATAACTATATGCCAACAGAAAGACAGCTAGCTCCAGATGTTTCCTGTGATGACACACTAGAAACTCATTATCAACTCCCTGCTCACACATACTGATTTGACTCTAAAAATAATTCTTAGTCTTGTAATTTTTCATACCTAGCCAGACATTTCATGTGGAAAGTCCAGTTTCTAAAATATTTAACTTGTTTTGGTTTACTTGTTGTTGTTGGTACTGATGTTTTCTCATGCAATTAATGAAAATGTTTCTTGATATGTATCAACGGGTTTATTTAACAAGCAACACTTCAACAAGTAAGCAATCTTAGAGCAAAGCATCAATGAGATTATAGAGGTGAGCCATAAAATTCCTCAGACACAGCAACAAACAAAGGAGTAGACTGAGAACCCTCCCAAGTTCTCTCTTCCCTCCAGCATTTTGGGTTTGAAACCATATAGCCCACTGAGATTTCAAATGTTATTTAAAGCCATTAAAGTTCAAAAATGGTATGTGGTAAATTAAACCCCAAGCATAACAGACACCTGAAGGAAGCCTGACGTGACTTTCTAGATCATATCTAATTTCTCAATTGCCAGGCATGCTCCAAGCAAAATGGGAATTAAGGTGTCATTCCAGGTACCAGACCTGAGACCAGTTCTGGTTAATTCTTAAGTTTACTTGAGTTAGGCAACAACATTGCCTCTCACTTCCTGTCTTCCCTGGCCAACCTCCCATTTATTCAAGCTACAGCTGCATTACAGCAATGGCTCTAACTGATAAATTGTCTTTAAACCACCTAAATTTCTGATCTGATCCATGTAGTCACTTGTGCTCTAAGCAAAAGCATTTTGACATATGCTCTTGTTCACCTGTCTCATAATTCACAGTATGCTCTTCCCCTGTAAAAGGAAAAACATGGAAAATGAGGAAATATTATAGTACCAATGTACAAATATGGTTAAAGGAAGTATTAGCAATAGCCTATGCAGCCTTTTTAGCACTCAGAATAAAACTGACCCATAATACACTAATACACAGAAATAACGGAATCAACCTATTTTTCATAGCAGCACAAATGAAAGTCCACTCCCAGCTATGACTTAAAGATATGTATATAATAAGTTATAGCATCTTTTTCACATGAGAATGGAGTTCTCAGGCACATTCTCTCACACACAGATTTTCTGTTCATCCTTTCATGCACTAAACATTTGCTAATATTCAGGATGATGCCACAAATTTTGCCTGTGAGATTCACAAGGTGATAGAGGGCAAAACTGTCTTCGTAAGATGAGTCTAGAAGGAGGAGACTTCAAAGAAAAACTGACTGATGAGGCAAATACATGAAAAGCACACGAACAAAGCAATACTCTCAGTTGTGGGGAGGTAAGGATTTCGATCTCAATACCTCAGACTTAAGTAAGCACTAACAAATCAAATTAGCACTGGTAAACAAGAACTAGGGCTTGCCTCTAGTGCAAAATAAAGGCTATTCTTCAGGGTGGGTTCTTCTGAAATATGATTTATAGATGGTACATTTACAAGCCATATCTTAATTGCATTGCTCTGATGTTCTTGCTTTAATGCAGATTTTTAAACATAAAGATGACAACCCAATAGCATTATTTTAAAATGTTCATTTAAATTATTGTTTTGGATCCACTCCTTTAATTATTTTACCTTAAAATAGCCATTCAAATGAACAGTCCTGAAAGATCACTTTGTTCAGGAGGACAATACCAACACTGCAGAAATATCTGCAATATAATTATATTGTCAATGTATTTTAAATTATGCAGATAATTACAGTTTATCTTCACAGAAAAATACTCTAGATAAAAATAATTGTCAGATGTAATCACAGAATCTACTTAATTATCTGCCTCAAGTGTGGTAAATGTTGGTTTAGGGCTTGGTTTAGTGCTTGTGGAAGACTAAGGAAGCAAAGCAAGTAGCATCCTTGCACTGGACAAACATTCCTGTTTTATCCTTCAGTTCATCAAAGACTGGTTGTTTCTATTTCTGGGACTTTCCTGCATATTGCATATTCCACTTCAATTGGACTGTGCAGCAATTTTGTGACATGCACAAATTACAGATCCTTCTCCCTTTCTCTTTGTTTAGAATCCAAACTTTGTGATGCAGGAAAAGTCTTTTGTCTGCTTTGAGATCAGTCATTTGCTCTAAAGTGACTGGAATTTGTCGGCCTGATCCCAGAGTGGGCGTTCGCTTGGGAGTTGGACTAGATGATCCTGTGGGTCCCTTCCAACTCGGAATAACCTGTGAACCTGTGAATTGTTCATTAATCTTCCAGACCAGTAGTTTTGTCCTTCTTGAAGTAAAACTGATTTCCTTACCTGAGCATGTGAAGCACTGGAATGTGCACGTTTCTTGTTTCATACCTCAGGATGGACAACAATGGAGAAGTTATGGAAGCAGCAGCTTTTAGGACCCCAGAAATGGCAGGTTTAGGTGCAACAATCTGATATTTACTCATGGGTGAGCTGCAATTAAACTAGACAGCATTGTGAAGATAAGATATTTAAATTTGGGGAAATTAAATCCTTGGGGAGCATTAGCTTTTTTATAGATTTGGGTTATTCATTCTCTGCTGGAGAGCTTCAAGACAGTTTATACAGCACAACAAATCTCTCTGTTTACAATAGGGATAGATTTATTCCACAGCATTTGAATGATCTAGGAAATCAGAAGTAACCTTGAGTTGAACTACTGACTAATTTACAGCTTCTTTTTCAAGGATCAGCAGATCTAGTAATAGACAGCATTTCCATCAGAAGCTTACCTATTTTCTAGTCAGATAGTAGCAAGGAACATTGTAAATCTGATTGACATCCTGTGGTGTTTTTTACCAGCTCCCTGGTTACTGGCCTTTGAAGTACTTCTCCAGACCTTCTGAGATTCTTCTGATCTTAATATTAATGCAGCTGTGCCACCTATGCCTTTGGGCCTTTACAAAAAGGAGTACAATCTTAGTTCTTCTCTTTGGCAAACTCAAGTTCTGTGGCAGTTTCCCATCTAGAAAGTAACATTTGAGGAGCTATATTGTTTCCCATTCCTTTAGAGTGAAGTCTGAGAGTGATTGTGTAATACTTGTATAGCCACCAACACAAATTCTTGAATTAAAGCCTGAAAAGATGATCTGCATTACTTTGAAGCTAGTCTTGAGTTTAACATTTTATTCATCTCCTTTTCTGTAAAAATGCAAATTATTAAACCTAGGGTGTAATGACTGTTCCAGACCTAGCTTCTAGTTCCACATGGCTGCTCTTTGACTAATTTCTTATTTTGTCCATTTTCTTTTCACTGAGAAGGTACTAAAAGTCCTGCATTAATGTTCTGTGGACAGAAAAGAAACAAAGACAAATCAGTTAGGTATACCACAGTTACTCACTGGTCTGCAAAATAATTGCCTTGAAAGTCATTTTTCTTACTGTTTGCTCCTACTTTCAGGACTGTATGCATTACTAACAAGGCCATGCATCTAGAAATTACTATATTAGAGCATAATTTCTGCCATATTAAAGTGTAACAGTCACTGCTTGTGCAAAGATCCTTTTTACAGGTTCTGCTGACATGGTTAGTTAGAAGAAGCCATAGCAAGTGTACTTGCGTCTGTATTGGGCCAATAGAGGTGGGAATGTGCACAACTACTGATAAAAACAGCAAACCCACAAAAGACCAGATATGTGACACTGACCTCAGATGGTTCTAGATTCTATTCCTCCTTCAAATTACACAGTCCTTTATCCCTTACAACTACTTGTGATTACAGCAAGATAAATGTTTTTCAGAGGTGTTACCCAACAGGTGGTGGAGTCATGATTGTTTCCAGCAGCTGGAATCAATATCTAAAGTCAGACAATGGAAAAGTAAAAGCTTTGAGAGTGGGTTCTAACACAGCTTGGAATCACAGCACTGGAATTTCTGACCCATGACTTTGGGTCAGAAACCCCTACACAGTAGTTCTGTAATTTCTTGTAGCATCAGCAGGACTTAGCTAAGCTTGCAAGGAAGGAGTCTGAAATAAATACCCTTTGATTTCAACACAGATGGAATGTCAAAGTCAGGTTAGGAAAAAGGAAATCAATATATGCCAAGTACAAAGGACTAACACAAAATAAAGCAATTATTCCAATGCAGAGTGCTTTACACATCTTACAGGCAACAAATGCTCAGAAAGAACAAGAGATTTGGACTGAAATCCCTCTTATCACAGTTGTTTAGAAAGAAAACCAACTGGGAAAAAAAACATTCCACCAGGGAGATATTTTGATCTCCTCCTACAAAGTGGCTGACTACTGAGTTGTTTTAGACCACGGCACAGGAGAGACACAAATATATTAAACTCCTTTTATTTACCCCTTTCTTTGATGAAATTTATCTCAATCTTCTTATTATCATGAAATCTACTATGTGTAATCTTTTATTAAGCTAGTGATGTGTTGGATGTAGTTTGAAGGATATGTTAAAATCCCACTACGTGAAGAAGACTGGAACAACACAAGGTTATAAAGAGTAGTGTCTTTTTCTGGATTATTCCTCATCTTTATTTGCTAAATTCTTAACTGACTTTTAAATTGTCATAGAACTGACTGCAGACTTGGGTCCCACAGAAGACACAGGGTACACACACAGTGCGTGAGACACGAACTCAGTCAACGCTGCAGATATAGAAAGGCTTAAGCAACTGTGCCATTCAAAAGGCATTACCCAAACGCCTCTTGGAGGAGAATTGCGTGGCTGATGAATCACACAAAAACTACATGAGATTTCCAAGGGCTAACTGCTTAACCTCAACAAATCATGATTCGGTCATCACTTCCACAGGAAGTACTTTTGAACAAAAGAACAGATCAGCTGAGAAAATACCACTTTGGTGCTTCCCATTTCCTTTGTCAGCTTAATGGAATCATTTCTGTGGGGCTAAAGTGGAAGGTTTTATTATACAAATCCCAGCACTAAAAGTGAAGAGAAATCCAACTAAGGTAAATTCCTTCATAGGAGAAAAAAATCAATGAGCTATGGCAGTTGTTTGAAAACTTTATTAATTCAATGAATCACATTTATATAGACATTAATAATTATAATATATAGTTGTTTGTCAGAGAAATGTAAAGTAGCCCATCATGTAATACTCAGTATGTCAATGTTATTACCATAGTGTTACAATTACTGAAGTTTAATAGGGAAATATAAGACACACAGAGAAAGTAATTGAGATAAAAGAGCAGAGTAAATTGGTATAGTACTGCAGAGAGTGATGAACCACAGGTATTAATCTCAACCATTACAAACTTACAGAGCAAGTTCTGCTTCTCTTATCCCAATGAATGATTGAGTAAAAGCAAATAGTCCACACTCCTAATGAAATTCCCCTACTTCATAAAACATCCCACCTGGATTTTCTGCAATGTTGCGCTGCTTGTATTTGAGCGCTTCTTCTGCAGCACTAATTGCAGCTGGGGAAATTCCTTGAAGCACTGTAGAATGTCTCTGCACTTTGAAGTGTCTGTCATGAGTGTAGAAGGGATGCCATCAGCCTGCCTCAAAGCTAAGGACATCCACAATTTTTCATATTAAATAAACTAGTTCTTCTTTTTTGTGTTTCCCTCACTCTAAAAATACCTTTACTATCCCTGGAGATATGTTCTTCAAAGGAAGGTAAAGAAAATTGACCTGGCTGTCTAAATAACATTAAGAAAGAAAAAAAAAACAATAAAATAATCCAGTAAGATACAGTAGTGATCAAGTTTCTTCATGGCTAAGAGAAAAGGCAGGACATAATGGCCATTTTGTATAAGCAAAATAGTTGCCGTTACAAGGAACAAGTCGAATCCAGAGAAATATTAAAAGTCTAGCAAGAAATTCAACCTTGGTGTGACTTACATCAGATATTTCTTAGAGAATGTCCATTGAAGAGTGACAGGGAGAAGCTCTGCTTGTGGAACACAGGATACTCTCTGGCCCAGCTGGCCTTGGAGGTCAGCTGAATGAGATTTTATGATTAATCAGAAAATGCACAAAATAAAATGTTTATAAGCACTTTATTTATTGGTAGGATATACGTGCAGCAAAAACCTTGCTGAGCTGCTCCTTGTTGAGCTCACACACCCTGTGAACTCTCCTACTTGTTCAGATGTCTATGACTTATCTAAGAGCCCCAACAAAACTCTCTGGCCTTATTACACTACTGTTTTGTAAATAGTTATCAGGTCTTAAAATAATCCGAAAAATTAGGGTGACCTAATTTTCCACACAGCTACAACAGTCCACATTACCACAACAATATTTTGTCCTGCTAGTTGCACATGTGTTCCTCCTGCAGCTTGCTCATCACACCATCTTCCTTAATCCCAGGGGGCTGCAGAGGATTCTCAACCTGGCTGCTCCACAGAGCAGTAAAAAGTGTGAAACAAAAGCATAAGATTTAGTGCCTCAGCAGGGGGCAGAGGGGAGAAAATAGATAAGCAGGTATCCTGAAATGCTTCAATGCTTTTGATGAATGAAATGCTTTCAAAGAGAGAAAGAAACCATTTTTTAAATGTTTGCAAGTTCAGTTCAGTAATTAATATTTTACATATATATTACTAGGGGAACAACTAATACTGGGTGAGACTGAAAATACCTGTTCTTAATTTGAATTTTCACAGGCAATCAGAACAACAATTAAAAAGGATAACAGGCAAGTGATAACAGCTTGAAAATTCATTAAAAGGGAGAAGCAAAATATTTTAATTTACCACCATTTAAAGAACCACTTCACCATACTATTCAATAACTTTTATATAACTTTAATAACTAAATACAGCACTCTTAGGATTTACAGTTGGAAATCTTTAGACTCTTGGAAAGATCAGAGATTTCTGCCTTTTTAACAAGATCACACATGAGTCTGAATACAAGGAAAAAATAGGTAAAGCTGGGAGAGGGAATTACTGCTGGGACATATGTTTTTTCCTGCCACTGTAGGAATGTACAGATTATCAGTCTGGGTCACTTTGTCTCTGGAAGAAATTCAAGAATTCATCTATAGGCCTTGTTTTTCCAGCTGCTTTTCTTCAAAAGTATCCAAGTGAGCTCTTTCAGCATAAATCTTCCCATGAATGAGCAGCATCTGCATCCTGCCCCATAATACTCACACACGTTTTCAGGCTGTGTTGCAGGAGATTAAATGTCCCGTCTGATGAGGTGGGGGAGCGGCGCCAATTGCCTATTGAAAGTCTCCTCTAAAAAATTTTATCCAGGATTAGTTATTTCAGAAACACCAGAATAACTTCTTGCTCTTATGAGAAGTGTCTTTATGTTTCTCTGTGTCAGCTTAACTGGAATTTGATAGCACTAGTTGCTACTGATAAAGCCAGATCTGTCATATGAAAAACTGTAAAGTGCTATTTTGAGTGAATACTTACACCTCTTTTGATACAGACCAATTCCTAGGAGTAAAATGTAAAGTTGAAATATGCGTCATATTAAAACAGAGTCAAAGTAAAAAAAGGCATTACAGTTCCTTAAATGAGCTACTTCAAGCTTGAGAGCATTTTCAGAATTGCATTTCAGATACAGAAAATCCAAATCTTTTCACACTGGTTCATAGCCAAAGGGATGTAGAAATCTTGAAACATTTCATATGACGGAAATTCTTTTCCTGCACTAGTTACACTTTTAACTTCTATTCTTCTTTCTGCCCCAGACCACCTTAAAAAAACAAACAACAACAAAGGAATCTATGATGCTGGTCACTGAGTTATTCAGATGAAAATTAAAAAGGAACCTCAGGTTTTTATAATACAATTATGTACACATTCCCTTTAAAGTCTGATCCAGTATCCACCTACATCAAAGAACAGATCTTTTTTGGACGAGACTAGTCACTGATGAGTTTGAATGATACTAGTCACTGAAATGAAGATGCTGTGTTACAAGACTCTCTGCCCATGTTAGGCATCTTAGGTGAAAACCCCATTATTAGTTTTCACCCACAACAAACTTTACAAATTACTTCAGAATTATTAACTTACAACAGTATATTATCTAGATAATGTTCAAAACTCTTCAAAATTCTCGCTGTTATTAAGAATGATATGTAAAAATACTGTTAGTTCCTTATTAGTCTGCAAAATTTGTACGTATATAAAACACTGTTTCTCTTATGAGGAAACCTCTATTAAGCTGGAAAAACAAATCCAAAGACAACAAAAACCAGTCTATCCATAAAATTAACACATCAAACTTTCAGATTTAAAGGAAAATGTCACAAATGCAGAAACTTAAGATATTTCCATAGCTCAGTCAAGAAATTTCATGTAATCTACTGCCAGTTTTACCAGTGTTAAATGAGCCTTTCCTGAATTTGCTTTGTTGAGCCCTAATAAGATCTGTCTTTCTTTCTGAATTGAAATTATGTTAGCATGACAAACATCAGAAGAGAAATCTGCTGGGAATTATTTATGAGGGACTTGGTAGACCAGCTTTTAACAGTATCTAATCCTGGAACCCTAGCCATGACCTTCATTAACCAGAGAAACACTGCCAATTACGAATAAAGATGAACTTGGACTGCCAAATTTTACTTAAAAACACTAAAAAACAAGCCCACTACAACCAAAACCTTCCCCACCGACTGCCAAAGTCAGGAGGCATCAAGTGGATCCAAAGGATTCTGCCCTGGCGGGTGGCTCCAGCACCCTGCAGAGCACAGACTCAGACCTCACAGATAATATATTCCTGTTCTTTCACACCAGGGCTGCAGAAAGGGGGGTGGGATAGCACTCAGTTATTTTTGAGAAGCACATCAATAAACTGGTGAATTTCTGGGCACCTAGAGCTGTTCTGTTATATCATGGATGGGCACGTATATTGATACAACAAAACATTAAGGACAGGTGTGGTCCACAATGTCATTGCAGTAAACAAGGACATTTTTTCTCCTGGAGAAAGGTATTACTTGGATAGTGTGGTGAGAATACTGGTAGTCCTGTTAGTAATGCATGACAAAGCCACTCCTTTCATGGTCTCTGCTGACAGCCTGTCCTTCCCTGAGGATGCTGAACACTATTCACAGGGCCTCCCCCTTGCTTTTGAAGGAGGCACAGAACAGATGAAACTCTGGCTGTATTTTCCTTGGCTGTGACAGATTTGTGCACTACCCTAAACTTGTTGTGTTTGGTTGTTTTCCTTCTATCAAAATAAAGATGTTACAAAACTGTTTAGAGTACAAATGAATCCATACTCCATATGTTGCTATTTATATTTATATACACTCAGGACAGCCAGCAGACCTGGTTATGGAGCAGGTCCTTGTTCAGTTGCAGAGTTACTCTGCTCATAAACATTTAAATGTGAACAACCAGATATTGCCTTGTCTGCAGTTAAATTGCTCATTGTATTTTCACATCAGCTTCTATTCCATATCAATTTTCTCTGTAACATATTATCTGCTCATGTATTTTGTGCAGACTGTGTAGGAAGAAGCTTAATCTAAAACATTTGCAGCAAGATGAGATAATAACATAAACATTATTTCTTTCAGAAGTTCTGCCTATAAACTACACTGAAGTATGTTTCCACTGCATCAGCACAATCTTACCTTTGCATTTACCTTTTATCATCAAAATGGAGAACAAAGGAAAAGAAAATGGAAGAGGAGAAGTCAAATTCCCAGTCACATAAACAGTATGTTCAGGCAGAAGCTGACAAAGTTCTGAAAATTATGTCCCTAATCCAAAACTTGCTCAATAAACTCCATTAAGTATCACTGCTGAGTATCTCCTTAGGTGCCTGAATTCCCAGTAAGCCATATGGAAAATTACTTTCTAATGTGGAATCGCCAGAACTTTTGATAGCAAAAACTCCACACACACATGTTAAACTGTTCCAAAGTCAATAGTCAGTGATTTGAAATTTTCAGAGCCTAATGGACACAATAGACACCTAAGGGATATCTCAGCTTCAGCAGCAGGGTTGTGCTCCATCACATCACCCTGCAACAGAAGCAAGAGCACACAACACAGTCTCAGAAAAGAGAGTATAAATTATCCTTGTTGTTGAGACTTAACCTTGGACGCTGGTATCCAAACCCAAGCAATTTCTCTTCAATCATGACCTTCAGGCATTTTACAAAAAGATAGGAAAGATGCTCAATATCAGACATGTTTCAGCTCTAAAGGTACTTATATGCGGTTTCATCTCCATATAAAATATAAATCAGAGGCAACTTGCCATCAACACGCCAATAGCTTTTGTCAGCAAACACGTTAATTAACAAAATTTGGGTTCCAAGACTCTCTATGTTAGTTCCTTAAAGAACTAAGCATTTTCTCATTACATCATTTTGAATATGAGAACGAATGCAAGTCTCAACAAAGGTTTAGGCACTAGAGAGGGCAGATTTTAAAAGTTCACCTAATAGTTGAAAAATTTCACAAACAAAACTAGAAATTTACCTGAACAGATATCTGTTAAGCACTTAATGCCTTCCTTGTAGAAGTCAGTGGAGCATTTATATCCCCTCTTACCTTGTAAGATTTTATTAATAAAAATCTAGTAAGTTCTCAGGATTTGTAGCCTGCTATTTGATCTTTCTAGTTCAGAATATTCTTCAGTGTCCTCACTGGAACATAAGCAGAAGAGTTATATATTTGTACTTCTAAATGCACACAAGGATTTTTCTATTTTTTATGATCCACTAAACTGGAATAGGAATCAGCTAATAAAACATACTTTGTACTCCAACTGAACTGTAATATTCTAAGTCAGAATATCAGAGACACTAGTGTAAATGCAAATATAACACAGCTTGAATGTGACAATCAGTTCATTGGTTTCTATAATTTTTAAAAAAATAAATTAGTTTTGTGGGGGTAATTTCATAAGTCCAAGAAAACTATAGGAAGAAAACTACTCTAGCTTTTGCAGTTAAAGTAGCAAATGGAGTAAGAGCAACATTTAACAAAGAGGAAGGGAAAACTTGAGGGAAGAAGGCTCATTTTCAAACCTCAAAGATTTACGTCCCAAAGTAAACTGAGGACACGGTACTGTCAGCCATTCGTGAATTCTCTTCTTTGGACTTCTAGAAGCCTGGGGGTTAAATAACAATAAAAACCCATGAATTATGAGAATACCTTTGTTTCAGATGGTTACGGAGGAATAAAAACCCAGCCCTATGGTACTGAATCCAATCTCAACTCACAGTGAAATCAACACTCCTCCACTTAGTGCCCAGGCAGAGCCTCGCTGGCAAGGAGAGGTTCCTGCACACACAGGCACCAACATGTCAGGAGATCGTGGGTATAATCACTGCATCTTCCATGGGGGAGGAAAGGACTGTGAGAAAAAAACCTGAGGCAAAAAACTGCCTAGAGCCCAAACACTGGCATTGACTTCGCTTTTCTGTTTAGGACAGAAAGGCAGGTAGGAAGTCCTATTATGTGCAGGGAAGAAACAAAGTCCTTGAGGCTCGTTGGTGAAGTCTGTGAATTGAAAAGTACTAATTTAACACGTGGTTAATAAGTGGAATGATGGCATCTCTTCAAATGAATTAATAAATTAAAAGGTATTTTGCATTTTTAAGGTAACACTTTTGTTGGTTATAAAGAAATTAAGAAAACTGAAAACCTCTGAGTAAGACATAATTGCACTCACAGGTTATCACTGAACTCTTGTGTTAAATATGGAAAATAACGTCTACAAAGGGTTTGAGCATAAAATGAAAACTGTAGCAAGTCAGTCTCTAAGTCAGTTTAGTTCTTGGCAACTCTTCTAAAAAGGTATTGACAGATCTCTGCCCACATAAAAGAGCAGCCTATACTTAGTGCCTTCAATAAATTGAAGCTTTGGATATTCCAAGGAGGTGAAGAGAATATGAAGGAAATGTAGAATTTTATTTTAAAATGTGAGGTGTTTCCTTCTATACAGTTATTGTGCTCAACATAGCTGGATGAAATGCACAGGATATGGAATAGAAGTCAGACTAGGTGTGCACTTCTGACCTTAAAACGGAGGTATAACTTAAATCTGTTTTAGGGGACAGTAACACAGGCATCTGGACAAAAGAATTCTGTGAGGGTATTCTTTTGCATTATAGTTGTGTATTTAAATAAGGCTTCATACTTACTTTTACTGTCAATTAGTATCCCTATAAAAACTGTCAATTAGTACCTGTATCAAAGTATCAGGTTGTTTCCCATCTGCTTCTTGTTCCTTTTTGCCTTATACGTATTTCTTCTCCTTCATATTCTTGTCTCCAATTGCTTGTCCTTTTCCAGTTAAGTGTCCCCAGCTGCTTACTTTCTTTCAGTTTTTACTTGCATATCACAATTCACGTCTCTTCCTGTTTATTTTCACCACCATCATCATCATCATCAAACAGATACTGATAATATGGCATTTTGTGGCTCTGCCTGCATTACTAAACATAATTTACAGATGGGAGATTGGCACAGGTTTGCTAGGTTTAAACCAGATTTGCTGGTTTCCTAGTGAACCTTTAAAGTATGTGTCACTGCTAAAAACAGAAGAGGGATCTTCTGCTTTACTGGACAAAGCCCTCACTTAAAGAATGTTTTTCTTTTACGAAACTGAAAGAACCCTTATTAAAATAACAAATATAACATACTCTTTCCAAAATAAGCACACCATTTCATCAGTGAGAAATCTTGAAGCACAGTTTTGGAAGGCCTTTCTCTCATTTTCCATCTCTGCTTTCAGCAGGTAGCCATGTCAGATTCTCTGCTGGTGTTCAAGTTAGTCACTGACCCCAGTGGCATCACTGTCATTAAATGGAAGTTCTTTTACAAAACTAATCCTCTCCTAAATCCACTCCCACCTTTTTCATACAAGAGTTAAGTTTCATTTCTCTGGTTTTGTCTGCATTAACCCGTCACCCTATGCCCCAGATTAGACATTGGCCTGGCTTCCAGTCACTCTCTGCAGAGGATGCAGACAACACAGAAGTGTCTCAGAGAACTCTTTGACCATGCCGTGATCTATTAAGAAATAAATTAAAAACTGATTGGTATTCATTTCAAAGCTCTGACTCAAGCCCTTTGAGAATGAATTTAACTGCATTGTATGATATTGTAAGATAGTAGATTTAAAGAAGAATCCTTTAAATTTGGGTGGTATTACAGAACATGTTGAAGTTATTTATTTTTTTTTTAAAAATCAAACAGCCATTCCACTATTTGTGAAGGCAAGAAGAACAAATGAGCTACTTTACGATGCTGAACCATGATGCCCCTGGCCAACTTCATCATCTACTTTGTAGTGAATTAAGCAATTGTTTATACATGCGACATTCTCACTACGGGATTAAATTCATATTTATTCATTGTACAACAGTATAAAGTAGAAACACTGACTGAATATATGAAGGCTATAATCAAAACTGTTTATAAACAATTGGTACTAAGGTAATTTTTCTCTATCAAGAATTTACCAATGGAAAAAGGAAGTGCTGTTAATTATTTATAACAACACAATTAACTAGCCAATCAAATAATAATTAATTTGCTTCTTCTACAACTTTTATTGCTGAGAATTGAAGTGCACAGGTATTAAGCAGGTCTTGTTTCATGTCAATCACATATTTTATAGTGCATGAGAAACTGTTATGACTTTAATTTAAACTTTCATGAAATCCAAATTTTCACTGTACAGGTCAGAATTTTTTTTAAGCCCTATGAAATTTCAAATAGAAAGACATTTAATTTTGTACAAGAGCATTTATTCATTTTAAAGCAAAGAACTGAGGTTACACTTTGTCCATTACCACAATTATTGACCTAGCCAGAATTAAATGAACTCTGCATTTAAACTAACATTCTATAAACAGCGATGAATAAGAATACCTAAAGAGCTATTTAAATGCATCTATTTTTGAAGGATTATAAGAGACACTTACTTCATATTAGAAATAATTTCCTGCCCAACTCAGCATCTTTATATTATCTCCTTTGCTTATTTACTTTTCATATCATTACCACTGTGGCTCTGCCAATTTTTATTTTTTTTTAATGATAACATCGTTTCCCCTCAGCCAAGAATCTCATTTGCCATAATTGCTTTTCATATTAGAACTTTTCGGAAATTAATGTCAATTTGGCACTCATTCCTGGGGTGATGCTGAGGACTTTCTAGACATCCAGAACTAAAACTACACTTCCAGAAAAGAAAGTGGTAAGCAGTTCACTACTAAATGTAGGTTTCTAATTCAACTGGTGATGCTGACCAACACTAAGCCAGCAAGTCAGTGGGGATAGCAAGGTTCTGTCCAATATTGTCTTCTGTGCAGAATTTAGGCATTCTTTCTCTCTGAGACACTTGTGTGCTGCTCATTAAGGTTGATTCTCAATTTTATTTAGATACGGAAATAATCCTACCATCTTCTCAGAGCCATGCAAGGCTCCAAGTAGTCCTGAAGGTGAAATGGAACACTGTATTCATTGTCCCTCTTTGGTCATCTCTTCTCCTGACCCTTCCCAGATGTCCTCCACCCAGAAGTATCCATGAACACCATAGTAAGTATCTGCTGGTTTGGGCTGGGACAGAGTTAACTTTCTTCACAGTAGCCACTATGGGACTGTATGTTGAATTTGCGCTGCAAACAGTGCTGATAACACAGGGATGTTTAGTTACTGCTGAGTCAAGGCCTTTTCTGTTCCTCATCCCACCCCACCAGCATGGGGACTGAGGGACACACGGAGCTGGGAGGGGACACAGCCAGGACACCGGGCCCCAACTGACCACAGGGATATCCCACACCATGTGGCATCATGGTCAGCATAGAAACTTGGGAAAACAAGAAGGAAGTGGGGGATGTTTGGAGTGATGGTGTTTGTCTTCCCAAGTAACATTTACATGTGATGGAGCTTTGCTCTCCTGGGGATGGCTGGACACCTGCCTGCCCATGGGAAGTAGTACATTAATTCCTTGTCTATCTTTGCTTGTGTGTGCAGCTTTCCCTTCAAACTGTGTTTATGTCAACCCACTAGTTTTCTCACTTTTATTGTTCTCATGCTCTCCCCCACCATGCTGGGAGAGGAAGGGAGTGGGAGGGGGCATGTGGAGTTGAGTGAGCTGGTCTCTAGTGTTTGGATGCTGGCTGGCATTAAACCATGTTCTCCTTTGAATGAGATGGCAATGGACAAGTTAAGCAACAGAGGCACCCTAATCAAATATTTCATTTTCCACAGCAATGCCTTGAAATCAGTAAAAAGTCAGAAAAGTTCTGTAGCAATATGATTGGATGAAGAATTTGATTACTTTTTCATATCAAGCTGAGAGGAAATAGCACGAATAAGAAGTCTAAAATCAGTTTCTCCCAACCATCTTTTTCCCTGCATCATTTCCTTACAAAGTTACAAACCCAGTATTTATATCCTATTGGGTACAAACTGGAGGCTGGGAACACCGAAGGCCTCTGGAATAAAAGATGGGGAAGAAGGTTCCAACTGATATGGAATTGGGATATGTGCTGATTTACTCTGAGAGCCAAACGTTCCCTGAACCCGCAGTGTGACAGGATACTCATGGTCAAATGCATCCTGTACACAAGTTTGAGTACCTGCTGCTAAAAATGCACTTATTGCATCATAGTTTGACAGGTCTGCTGCTCATCACATAACCCATATACCCTGTCTTACAATATCCACTGGCCAGAATTAGGAAGAGAAAATATCCCTTGCTGCGTGTGCTGCAGGGCATCTGCAGTTCAGGCTGCTGTTGTAGCAATTTTTAGTTAAGGTCCTGAAAAACATCTGCACTTCATCTAGTATCAAGGATACACAGACTCCTGTTTGGGGACTAAAATCAGTGAAAATGTATCCTGCATAGTTCTAAAAATAGCCATGTATGTGTGGGAATACTGAGACATTAAAACCACTCTTCTTAAAATGATCTGAAAATTAACTAAGATCAATTCAACCAAAATCTAAGACAGAGATTCTCTCTGAGAAGACTTTCCCTATGATTGCAGTTAATGTTTAGGTCTGCTGAATATGCTGCAAAATTCCATAAATATATTTTGAGACTTTACTAGGTGATCCAATTTTCTCACAGCTCAGTGGTTGATTCTATGAAATTATTCACATACTTTAAACATCTTGATGAGAAGCCTAAATGTAGAGGATAATGTTCTTGGGCTTTCTATTAATGTCCATGGAGAGTGGGGGCTATTATAGGGCATGATTCAGAATAACAGCTAAATTAGGTTCAAAACTAGCAGCATGAATATTCCCTCTTCACTCATGACTAAAAAAATTGTAATTTAGATGTCACAGTCCAATATTTAGCAAGGACAGAGGCAGCCTTATGTTATCCCTGAACTTTCAGAGATGCCCCAGGTACTCAAATGGCACACAAAACTTAGAAGCATAGGCCTAGAACCATCTATTAAGCTTATGTTGTTTTTACATGGGCAGAATCCTGACCTGATCCCTTCAATCCTAAAATCTTTCTGAAGTTTATGTTCTGGAGTTAGTGATCTGAAGAAGCCTGAAACAGTACAACATCTTCAGAGTGGTTTGTGGCAGGAACTCCCAGGAGCACTGCAGAGAACCTGGCAGGGAATTTCCACAGGCTATAAATGATTCTCCCTCCCTTGACAAACAACAGCTAAGCTCCATCACAAAACAGTTCTGCTGTTCATAATCCACGGAACAGGAAAAAGCTTCACAGGCAACACTTATTAACCTGTGAAAAGACAAATCTCTATGGTCACACTCCTACCAGTTGCTTCATGCTAGACTGCACAGGAAATCTGGTGCTTGGAAAGGCAGGGCACTTGCTTTGGAGAACCCTTTGGGGTATGACAGTGACAATGCTTTTTTAAGCCTGTCTCATTTTATCCAGCATTAAGAAAGGGTCTAATATATTTCATGGCACTGTGTGGCATAATTGCTTGTGCCTTTTTTTCTCTTGACTCGTTCAAAATGAAGAGTGTTCTTTGCATACATCCTCAGAGGCTATGTGTCATTAATGATCATCCTGGACACAGCTGTATATTTATTTCCATGCATGATTTCACAGTGTCTCTCTGAAGTCTTTACTTTTGAAATCATTAAGTCTTCTCTTGAAAATGTGAATAGGAGGCCACATGATTTGTTCTCAAAAATAATCAAATTCTGTAAGTCTCTGTTCTGGTTTTATGTGTTACTCTTACCTCTAAGGACAGAAGTACTTTTTAAATGGAAGTGCTAAAGCAAGTCAAAGGCAGGAAGGTGAATCAACCGTGCACTCACATTAGGATGAGATAACTCAATGCTTTCATACTGCAGGATAGCTTCTTCATTATCTTTTGCTTGCAAAGGGAAGCAGCAGTTCTGATTAAGCACTATTTTATCTGTGCTCTTTGTAAGCATAACTCAGGGAAGATGATGGTATGATATGGCTGAGTTTTGAAGGCTTGTGCTTAAAAGACATATATCTTTAAGGCTGGTACCTTCCATGGATTTTCTCCTAATTAAGAACACCTGTAGAGGCCTGACCAGACCCTGTGGTTTGCAGCAAAACTGCCGAAGGGCTCTGAAAAGGCAGAAACTTTGTGTTGTCTTTTAACCTAAATTATACATAACAGGGTTCAAGCCTGTGCCAAGTAGAGTAAAACTATATAATTTATGAGCTATGAGGGCAGCTCTGGGCCCCTCTGAGGTGATTTTTATCAGTGCAGTAGCATAAACAGCTCTCCTTTACTTGAGCATTGGGAAGAGGGAGCAGTGGAAGGCCTGCCATATAAAGGGGATCCAACCTGTCTTAGTACCTATGTAGCCCACGGATACTCAGGTAAGTGTGTTTGCATCCTCTCCTTTTTTGAGCAATGTTTCTGCTGAGCTCTTCTGCAGTGTGCTGGAAACTGAGCACGGGCTGTATACTGCAGAACTGTAGGTGCTGCACTTTGAAGCCAACTGTTTGCTTTTTGCTGTTATATTTTTAAACTCATTATAGATTATCTACTTTGTTTGAATCATTGTCTCCTCCTGTTTTGGAAGGGTCAGTTATGGGTTACACTCACCAGTGGTGTGATAGAACTACCCACAGTATTTCATACTGTACTCAACTGTAATGATGGGTTTGGGCCCTTGTTTTCTCTGTGTTTTGAAGAAATTATGTTCCTATGCACAAGCAGGTGTTATTTGAGAACTGGTACTTGACTAAAGTGGAAAGCTATTAGATATAAGCAAAACATATAAAGAATTCTTCTAATGTTTTGCTATATATGTATTAATGATGTAGTTATAAATATATATATAAACCATGAAAGATAGATTGTAACAAACTCAAAATTACTATATAGAACAGAACTCTACTCATTTTTCTGTCAGAGTCTGAGGGGATCTAGAAGACTTAAATAATAAGCTGAAACTACTCATTCTTTTCAGCAAATAGTAGGTAAGAAGTGAGAATAGCCTAAAAATCTCAGGTAAATGGAAACAGAATTAAGGCAATGTGCAGCTAACCCACGACCAGCAACACCACATAAGCTCCAGGGACATCTGGCTTTTGTTTCTGTGTCAGAAGGTTAGGGTTTTGTGGTATGGAGGTTGGGAGGGAGGCAGGGGGAGGTGGAGTTGCTACTTGTTTGTTTTAAACCATCATTGTGACTCTAATCTTTATAGGAAAAGTGACACCTTGAAAATCATTGTGCTATACTTCCTTATTGCATATCTCCAGCAAGAATAAAGTGTAAAGTGATTTAAAAGCCTTTGTTGGTATTGGTTCCTGAGGTTACTATTAAAGCAGCTGCAATAGTTGGTGTCTTAATTTAAAAAAAAAGAAAAAGAACCCTTTGAAGTTGTTCTATTTTTTATTTTCTCTGCAATGTTAATTGCAGACTGCTGCAGAGGGAGAGGTGGGGAGATAAGTTTCAGGCTCAGCTTGCCAGTTGCAGCTGAAGGGAAGTTATTATTTAAAAGCCGTTTCTTGATGAAAAGCTGGAGCCCTGCCCTCATTAAGCACTGTCAGTTGGCATAACTCTTGCACTGCCCAGTTATGCCCCAGAAGTTTGGGGTAAGAAGTACTTCTTGCTAAATGATTAAGAGGGAGACTCTTAGAAATGTTTTACATCATTATATAAGAACTGAGTCAGGCCGTAGGCTGTCCTTGGACTTGAAACAGTCAGGGTCACAGCTCCAGCCTGAACATGAGCTTGGTGCTATCATCTTGAAGTTCTTCTAAAATTTAAGCCATTATGGTCTATGACTAACCCTGCAGTTTATATTGGCACAGTCTCAAAGAAAGGTATTTTCCTGCATCTGGAAAAAAGTGGATGCAGCCAATGGCCTTTTAAAGCATGCTGCAAGAAAACTATACAACAGCTAGAATCGTCATGTGTAGGTTGTTTAATTTCTTCAGCATAATTATTCTTTTAATGGATGTGTGCAAGTACCATAATTCTCCTCTCAGAATTCCAGAAGAAGACTAAATGCTTGGCTAGTTCAGGCCAGTGACTTCTATGGGATCTGTACTGTTCTTTTTATGCTTTGTTCTATAAAAAAAGGATGGAGGTCAGATTGCTCTTGTAGGACCTGAGCATCAAGTAAAGTTAAAGTCACTTTTGATTGAAACCTGTAATATATGAAGTATCATATATAATGCTGATAGCACTGTTCATAGTGTGATTGTAAAACAGCCTATTTTATACAAACAACATCCTCAAGAGATACATTATATTAGTGTATAAGAAACATATGGGGCTAGTTTGACTGGGTGATTTTGCAGGCTGTACCATCCACTGTAGTTCATTTTTGTTGTAACTTTCTGATCATTGTACATCTTTTTAGCTTTGATTCAGAAAGCAAAATGAGCATTTGAAATGACAAATAGAAGAGAAAAATATTATCAACGGCAGTTTGAAAGCTTCCCTCTCCCCTGGTCTCCAAGACTAGATCTGACAGATAGTCACCTTTATTTGAATGGAGGAACAGAAAGTTGTGCCTTCGAGCAATACAATGCTACATCAGACATTCCTTGTTTCTAAAAGAATATGTGTAAGCTATAATAGCTGAGGTGGTTATCCTGTTTATCACCATGAGCATGGACAGAATGCTGACCAGATGAACCAGCCAACATTCTCATTATGTGTTTGAAAGTATTTTGTTAGCTGAGGTGGATTTTTTTATGTGTAATACCTTACAGGATGTTTCCCTTGAAGATAAGAATGTGAAATGCGATTCTTCTCTTTTTTGCCACCTGACAGATAACAGCAGACTGTGTATAGGGGTTTTGTTGCTGTCTATAGGTCTTAATTAACCAGGCAGATCTGCTAGTGAGTTTCCAGGGTAGGAATGAGTCAGGAATATGTACTTCATACTCATCAAGTTATCTAATGTTTGTCTACACACTCCCTATTTCAGGATTAATATTTCTTTATTCATATCATTTCTGCCTGACAATTGTGGTGGTCCTGGTGTTGAGAAACATACATCTCCCTTCTCAGCTTATTTTCTGTACTATTTGCATTTAAGACTCAGTGCTGCTCAGAGAACAGAGCTGGAGTTGATCATAACCAAGATCACGATCTACTGATCTGTACAAAAATGTTCTCAGAATTTGACACTTGACCAAAACCTCTTTAAAAGGTTATTTGTGCTTAATATCAGATTATTGTGTGAAGACATTCTTGTTTTAGGTCTGGACAATGAAAGTCTGTTAAAACCCTTCACTTCTGTTGGATATCCTCTGTTCTGAGTTGGTACTGAGGTCACTGAATGTATCTTGTTGCTGTGACCGTTCTGCAGATCAAACAGAATTAGTAGCACACCAAGCTAAGCAAGCAAGTTCAGAAAGACTATAGGAGACCTCAGACCAGGATATGTACTACAAAGAATATGTATTTTGTAACGTGAATAGCCTGAACTTAAATGAGAAAGTATTATCTGTCTCAGGTAAGTGCAGTGTGTTGATGAATACAGAGATAAGCCCCCTCTTGAACAAGGCAGTGCATAGCAGACATCGGGGGTGTATCTTCACACAAACAAGATCCCTGCAAGCGAAAGTAGTGCCATGACCCGAAAGGCCGGGAAGTCATGCTGAAAAAAGATGAGCCTGTAAATCATCAATTTGAACCAGTCTATACTTTGAGGCCGGAACCACAGCAGGCCTGGGAAATCTGAGCGTTGTCTGCTTTGTGCTCCTTGTGCTGTAAGACCTTCAGAGGAGGGTATAATTTTCCGTGATGGTGGGAGATTACTCAGTAATAATCACACAGGAAGTTTAGCAGTCAGTTTGAACGCTTGCAAATTTTTGTCCAACGACACTCCAGTCAGTACTAGTGACATAGCAAGTGGGAATAGTAGACTAGGATTTTGAGTAGGTTCACAATGCAATGTCTGTTATACTAGAAGAAAAGCACAGCAAAAACTGTAACTCTTATCTTCACTATCATCACCTGCAGCTGCACTGTAGAGAGCACTTGGAGAAGGAAGTTTGCCCATCCCATTACTTCTTTTGATGGACTTGGCAGCATTAAGTTTGTGGTTGAACTCTATCTCAAATGCCTTTTCCAAGCTAAATGATTCTATAAGATGATCTGGATGCTTCCTATAATGATAGTGTTCTTAGTTGGCCACGCAAATTTGCTACAATCACAGCAAGACTGTACTAGTAGCAGTCTGGAAGATTAGGAAGTGGCAACATGGTTACCAGCCAAGGCTCAGTGTTTCCTGTGTTGGTCTTCTGTAA
>WEKX01009331.1:88437-104550 GCA_013390025.1 Pitta sordida | reverse complement strand
CCAGCATAAAATATTCCTTTCCAGCCCGTGCTTTACAAGTTTCTCCTGAAGCTTATTGTGGGAAACCGTTTCCTGTGTTGGTCTTCTGTAAGCTGTTTAATACTTAAGAAAATGAAATTAAATATAGTTGTGCTTTTTAACTAAGAGGATTTCTTATGTGGCTAAAGGAAAAAAATCCTGCAGCTAAAACAGTTCTTGCAATACTGGAGCACCATCAGGAAAGAGCACAAAATTGGGATAGGCTGACAGCACGAAGCAATGCCTAGTGTTGATGCTGCTGCTGACTGGGCAACTGCCTCTGTAAAATATCCGCGGATAACCAGGATTACTCACGTTCCTAGCCTCAAAAGCTGAGGAAACCTATTTTTCACAGGAATGGCATGTTTGAAGAGCGAGCCTAAAATGGGTGTTGTCAGGCATGGAACAGACAGCGTTAAGAGGCATGGCTTCATACAGCATGGTACAGCTTTGGCTTTTCTTTGAAAGAAAAACAATAGATAGCTGTCTCCTGGGTAACAAGAGAGGAAAATGGTGCCACAAGAATTAAAAAGAATCAAATCCAAAGTGTGAATTCTGGTTGTGCACATTAAACTCTCACTAAGCCATAAATAAAGTA
This sequence comes from Pitta sordida, assembly GCA_013390025.1. Taxonomy (NCBI): domain Eukaryota; kingdom Metazoa; phylum Chordata; class Aves; order Passeriformes; family Pittidae; genus Pitta; species Pitta sordida. The sequence goes on along the minus strand of WEKX01009331.1, from coordinate 103,934 downwards.
TGGCCTATGTTGGCAATCACATTTAGGGGATGGGGATTGCTGTGCTCTTACAATTGACTTCAAATGTAGCTGGTTGATTGCACTGAAAGACCTAGGAAAATGGAGAGAAATTAGTTATTTTCTCTGTAAAACTTCTGTCATACTCAAGACAATATTTCAATTTTGAAAAAATTCTACAGGTTCCTTCCTTCCTTGGCTACTTCTTGCATAAAGCTGCTAAAACCCTTTGTTATTAAGACAAAAGTCTAGCCCCACAAACCTGCTCTACACAGTTTCCTTTTCAGCTAAACCATAGAATTCCATGTGTGTGAAGTAGCTTGTGTGATTTACAGGATCAGAGCTATATCATGCTAGTAACTTTAATCTCTCAAACTTCTTGGTACTTCTGTGCTCTCCCTTCCTTTGACACTTCCATTGATGGACATTGCTTATTCACAAGAAGCTTCAGCACAGTTCCCCTGGAGCTGCTCTAGTTTTGATCCATTCTGGAAACAGAAATGTCAGTGTACTTTACTAAATGTTAGCTGTGATTTATGATTTCTTTTTTTATCCGTGCTAATTTGAGGGCTAGTTGGCAGTAAAACATAGCTTGCAAAAGAGCATTAGTGACTTAAATGTTGTTGCCAGGTTTCTGTGGTTTTTCTGCCCATACCAAGCATTAAGCAATTAATCGCAAGGTTTTAAGCATAGCAAAACAAAACAACCTCTCAGAAGTGGTTTACATTCGTTTGAGAAAAACTCTCATTGGAAAAGAGGAATTTGAAGGAATGAAGAACAGAATATTTATAAATAATAACTATATGGCAAAATGTTTCTGTAAGAGACTAAATTTAGCATTTGCAGGAGTTTTACCTGGTTTTTGGCTATTCTTAAGCACAGGTAAGCCATTTGATAAGTAACATGAAAGATCTTGTACAAGTTGTCTACAGCCCTGAGATATATGTTTTAATGACATCGTTCTGAGAAGTACTTGTATTTTTCCTTTAAGATATTTTTCTCCATTTGAGAATGTTTGATAGACATGCCACAGGAAAAAATTGTCTTCGAAATTGGTGCCAAGTATTGCCTATAGCACATGTTGAGTGAACAGTGGCTGTGCAACCCATGGCTACCCACACTGAAATTTCCTTTAATGGCATAGATAGCCACACAGCACCCACATTGCTGGGGACACTTGATGAGTCATATCATTGTCCATAGCTAAAGCACTGTGCTGCCTGTCTGTTTTTCATGCTATGAAATGGAACAAACTCACTGAAAAACAATAGAAAATAGACTAAAATAATTTTTTTCCTAGCAGTACACCACCTAAATATGTTTTTTATTTTTAATTATCTAAGCCAGAATAAGCCAGCTACAGAACTATGTCTAAGTGACATAGGACAGTAACTATTTGCATGCCTGAGCCAGGCATGGACTTTCCAGCACTGCTGCATGACTTGCATGGCCTGTTTAAAATCAGGCTTAAGTGTGGGACCCAACAGTTCCGAGGTCCACCAACAAACTGCTCCATGCTGAGCTCAGATACTGAGTGCACAAGTGTCATACATAGTGAGGAATGAGTGAGAAGTTTTTTTAAATAGTCCTGACAGACTGGCCAGAGTGAGCATTTGGGCTGGAGCCTGGCTGTCCATGAATGCCTGGCACATGTGGCACAGCACCTCTCACCTGAGACATATAAACAAACCGAGGACTGAGGATCATTCATGTGCAGCCAGGTTCCACCCTCAGCTGTGAATCCTTGCCCTGTGGCTGCAGGGTGTGCCAGCTGCCTGTGCCCTGCTCTGTCAGTCATACAGCTCAGCTGTGACCACAGGTAGCTGGGCTGCAGCACATCAGACTCTCCGTGGCAAACAGCAGATACCGCAGCCTCTGCCGTACAGCTGAAAACTGTTGTTCTTCAGCAGTAGTTAAAAACAAGGGCAGTCGCTTGGGAAGTAACCTCATCTCCCTCATGTTTGCTGATGAAATTACTCTTTTCAGCCTGCACTTTGAGTGCACTTAGGCTTCCTCCACTTCTTCGGTGAAATCCCCAAAATTTCCGTGACCATGGTGAAGGGTGGAGTGCTAGTGCTGCAAATCTTCATGAGCCAAATCACATCACCAAGAGCCATGCAGAATCATAGGCTGCCCCGCCAGTGACACATCACCAAGAGCCATGCAGAATCATAGGCTGACACGCCAGTGACTGTGCCTTCAATGTATGTACAAACCAGCTCTAATATCTCCTCTTCCCATCTGCCTAGGCAGTATTCAGACTTCATGGTGGATTGGAAGTGTTACTTTCTTGGAGCGTTGGATTTTTCTTCTGAAAAATGTGTGGGAATTAAGATCAAAAATATTTGAACAATACACTATAGTTACTGGAAAGTTTCTTAATTGTGATAGTTCAAAGAAATCTTATCAATGTGTTATCAGAAGTGTAAAAGGAATCCAGGTAAAATGGCTTTTGCTGAGAAGGTAACAAATATTTTTGGATTTCCTGTCTTGAGGCATGCTTTCAAGTTGTTGTTCGGGGAAATCAAGGAGGCTGGGATGCAAGAACCATTAGCCAAACACTTTCAGTATTTCTAAAAGATGCACAGAAGGAACATAATTTGCTGCAACCTTTGCAAGCTTCATTAGAATGCAAAGATACGAACCTAAAATAACCAATGTCTTTAGGATTTTATTGCCTCATTTTTCACAGCTTTGTAGATGTTGGACATTTTCAACTAAATTTGACAGATGAGCTTTTAATTATAATGAAGTTCACCAAAGTTTTATGAGAGCTCTTCTACGAACAGGGAAGAGAGCTCCTGTCAGTATTGCTAGAGAAGCTGTCCATGGGTATGTTAGGTGTTGCCCAGGCTGATCCTGCTGAGATTTGAGACAAGCTGCAGGATCTTTTTCCTACAAGCACAGTGTGGCACAAGAAACATGGGGAAGTAGAACAGGAGAAGGTAAACGTGTGAGTCTGAGGGTCTAAGTCTGGCTTCTCTCTTCTTAAGCGTATTGTTCTATGCTGCTAACAAACCAATTTTTAAACCAGCTTTTTGTAACAGCCCAGTAATGTATGCTGCCAATGATGCAAATGCCCCAATTAACACTTGGGAATTTGTGAAAATTTAGGACTGTGACTAAGTGGAATTCTTAGATGGAAACAAGTGTTTTCTCCTAAAAGCAAGGAACATACTTGCTCTTCTGGAAAAAGAGTTGTTCTCTCCTCCTAACTGTTCCACTACTATTTAACAAAGTTGAAACCCCACCTTTCTGCTCCTGAGTGAAGCAATGGACCCAGCTTTCTTAAGTTGTGTGCATCGCCACTTTCTTCCTCAGTAGTACATGTAACCCAAACAAAGCACAGGTATGTGGTTCCCAAAAACCCCTTCCCCTACCTTCATGTTACCTATTATCATAATCTCGTCCATTTGAAGTAGTTCGTCTCTATAGTTACATCTTATCTTTATCCTCTTAGGGATTTTATCTGTCCTATGGCTGTAGGCCCTTTTCCTGTTATGATGAGCCCTTGGAATGCTTTATGCCTTTCCATGAAACTGTTTACAAGCTTTTTTTTTTTTGAGAGCCCAGCTGTCACTATAAAAATAAAGACTGAATCCAAAATCAACTAAATATAGCAGTTCCACAGTGACCACATTTTCTGATAAGGCAAACAAATTACAGGAAAAAAATAGAGATGTAGAGCATAAGTCTTGTACAGCCAGGAACTGAACAATGGCTAAAATACAACAAGGTTCAATACAGCCAGGAACAGCAATGCAGCAAACAACGTAGTGCTGTTCAGGCAACCTTGCCTTACCTCCTACCTAGGTAAGTGAGATGGAGTTTGGGCTTTTGACAGCTATCCAAAAGGCATGATTATCATGGGGGAGCCCTCAAGAGAGGCCAGCACTGTGGATGTCGTGTTAGCAATCTACAGTGATGGTGGGTATCTGCTACAGGAGGGACAGCATAGACAGCTGCTTCAGGAGTGACAAAAACTCAGATGTTTTCCAAAAGGTGAGGCCATTCCTAAACTCTGACTCTGTGTGCCCTGATGAGGAGGCACTACAGGATCAAGGGATGGAAGAAAGGCAACAAATGGCAGTTTCTAGATGAACCTGATTGTATAGATAAGAACTATATAAACTCTTGAGAGCACTGCAGTCACAATAATATAGATTGACAGGGACCTCTGAAGAAGAGATACCTTGTCATCAACATTGGAAGCATGGCTTTGTCTACACAAGTCCTTAAAATCGCCATCGAATGAAGATTCTGCAGCCTCTTTGGATAACTTATTCTAAGTGCTGCACAACTATCCTCCTTGTGAACATTCTATTAATATCCAGTCTTAATCTCCCAATATGCAATTTTCCCTTTGTCATATCATCTGCCACTATTGAGGAGAGTTTTATTCAAGGTGGAAAAACAGCTATTATATTGCACATGGAAGGCAAAGAAAGAACTTTTATGTGTACAGTGTGGGTCACTTAGGGAGTCAGAGCTGGAGTGAATAACATGCCACCACTAGTTGTGCCCATAATGTGCACACACATAGGAATCCCACCACACTCCTCCTTCACCTCAATTCTTGATTTAAAACTGTGGTCCTGTGATGAGGTAAACTCTGCAGTTTCACTCTGTTTAATGGGACAGTCTATTTAATGCTCCCTGAGAGGGGGGCAGGAAGACAGTAAATTAAGTGCCAGCTTTATTTCTACAGCAGTCATTTTAAAGCAATATGGAAATGATAGCTCTAAAATGACCTTGGTGAGATGTAGAAGAATGAACTGTAATGGAGAACATGGACTGTAATAGAGGTGCTAGACAAGCACAAGCTACAAGATGCTATGAAGCCTACTGTTCAAATACTGACTTGAACATATCTTACATACGTTTAACTTTAAAAGTACGCACTCATTTGCATATTCCTGATGTTAGGATCAGATTTAAAAGATAAAATTCTGTACAACTCATTGTGCTGTTCTCTCTTCGTTAGCCTGCAGAGCTAGAAGGATGCTGGAGTTGCAAAGTATACACATTTTGCATTTATATTGCTGTGAGTAGAGGTCACTCAGGTACATTTTTCAGTCATTAACACCAGGGAAATAAAATTTTCCACAAAAATAAAATGGGAGCAGGAGAGCCCGTAGACTCATTTTCTACATAATTTTGCGTGGGACCCAGCTAGTACAAGAGTTAGCTTGTTCACAAATAGCTTGAAGGGTCTTGCAGACTCTGCCTTGACTTTCATTTCATTTGATTCCTTTTCAAAATCCTTTCTGGCCTTCTGTCTTGAAACTGAAAATTTTTTTCCTCCTCTTCCTGAATGCCAAGAATCATAAAGTTATAGAATTGTTAAGGTTGAAAAGGGCCTTGAAGTTCATCAAGTCAAACAATCACAGAAGAACAATCTTCAAGAATTTAGGAAAAATTGACAGGCTGTTCCTGCATTCAATGCCTGCTGTGGTCCAATGTTAGCTCCACTAGGAATGTGCATCTTTGACACTTTCTGTTTTGAAGAACTGTGAATAGACCCAATAAGTGGTAGGAGCGCTAAGGAACCTGGGCATAATCAGCAAGTGTAAAACTATGCCACTGTCAGATACTAAGAAGCTGGGGCAGGGGAGTCCAAGTGGCATTTATGAGCTTCTGTCTAAATTTTATGTCTTGGCCAGACTCATATGGATTTTTTTTCCCACTTGAAACAGCACAGGATCCCTTGTTTACATGTGTTGCTCTCATCCACTCATTTTGGTTTTGTACATATAGTCTGCTGTGTGAAGCACAGAAAAATAATGTTATCATAATTTTGTAAATTGCTAGAATTGACTGGGCTTTACAAACATAGTTTAAAAAAAAATCCAAATCCAACCATGTACTGAGCATGTAACATTTAAGCCTAAGTGATAAGCAAGCATATTAATAGTACATATTATGTTACGAGTTTTGCCATTTAGCATTTCAGATTATGCTTTATCTGTTGCGTTCACTTACCTGTCAAGAGACTGGTTAAGTGTGAAAAACAAATGAGATTTGATTATTAGAGGGTTTAAATCTTAACACTTAAATACTGGATGCTTTTGACGAGTGATTAGTACATATTGGAAAACATTATAAACCACTGTATTTATTTATCTGAAACTACACATCAAGTATTATTAATCTTGTAAAATAGTGATAATAAACTTTTCTTTTAAGTGTTAAGCTTGGCCTCAGTCTTAGAGATGAAAGCCAGGACAGGTTCTTTCATTGAGGTTCATCATCATTAATAAAATGTATGTAGGTCAACCTAGATTTTCATTGGCAATTGCATAACTTTATAGAATTGCTACTGGCTGAAAATAAGCAATTATCCTCTCAGCCTCCTTTGTTTGTTTGTTTCTTTTTAAATGAAGAACTAGGAAAAAGCAAGTCTTCGGCATATTTTTGGCTGGACCTGTAAAGATGACAAGATAAAACTAGCAAAAACTCTTGCACTACTGAAGGAACCTATTAATCTACCATAACACAGAATTTATCAAATAAGTGAGCTGAATATAAAACTGAAAGATGGAGTACCAGATACTCTGAAATGTGGTGTTGCTATTGATTGGTGGTGTTTGAAAAGCCTGCACCAAATGATTAAAAGGCAGTGGACATGGTGACCAACTAGACATTATTACGGTATAATCTCGGTGGTTTAGAGGTAAAAATATATATCATTATAGAGACAAAATCCAGGTACTCAGCTGGAAGCAATATACTGGCTATATATTCCTGTGTAGGTAAATAAATAAATTTTTGCCTAATAAGATCTGCAAAGATAATCTTACTGGTCTGTGTGGCTACGCTAGGCACAGGTGCAAGAAGTCTCAAGATGGTCATTGCACCTTTTGCAGGTTTCAGACCTCCAATTATTTGTGTTGCTCAAAAAACATGCCTTCTTATATAGCCTGTCTAATCAAGACATTGCAAAAACTCTTAACTATTATTGTTGAGGAAGTAAACTTTCTACAGAAACGAAAACAGGATGCAAACTAGCACATGTTCTGTGGCTCAAAATGTGCTTACGGTAGAGATGCCCTATGGGACTGTACACAGCTGTGGGCCAGAGGTGATGCCTTATGATTCTTAAATACTTTATACGTATTTCTGGATTTTAGCATAGCTGCATGGTTTCTCACACTAAGAGTGGTAGAAAACCTTTTTCTCATGGTCTACGAAATGTTGTTGAATGTTCTTCTTGAAAAAAACAGATTCTAGCAAGGATGTCCTGTTTGGGACAGGAAACTGGAGGGAAGTGTGTGTCCCCACCTCTGTCGTGGGAGACCAAAGGTTTGATTCCCACCAGGGAGGCAGTGGTGCCATTTAAGAGTTGGACTTGATGATTCTTGTGGGTCCCTTCCAACTCAGAATATTCTGTGATTCTGTGAAATAACAAAATACGGGATACACGAAGCAAAATAGAAGGCCCAAAACACTGTGGAGAAGCTTCACGGGGTAAACATGGAGTGCAGGACATGGGACAAACAATTCTGGGAGTGGATGTATCCATTAGATATGACAACTGATTACTATTGAAAATGGGGCACACGTGCTGTGGTGGGCACACGTCTGTACATTGTGGGCCTGGAAGCTTCCATTAAAGACCAGCTCTTTAACCCTGTTGGGAAAGTTTTTCTCTCTTTTTAGGCATCCGATGGAAGTTTGATTGATGGAGCAGTTAGTTTCCTCCTCTCTTCCCAGTTTCTCTGTAGGAGGGCAAAGCTTTGAGGGCTTATACACCATATCAGATGCAGAGGGGAGGAAAAGAGATGTGGAAGAATTCATACTTACTGTATGAATTGTGTGAAGATACATACTATCTTTAGCAGTACACTGTCTCATTTGCTGTACTCAATTATTAACGTAACAACTGAGCCCCATATGTTCAGTTTAAAGTTAGTGTAAGGAATTTAGCAACTGGAGTTAAAAAGCTTCCAATTCACAAAATATAGGGAAATAAATACAAGGATAATGGAGAATGCAGACAAAATTGGGCCAGTACAAAAAAGAATACAGAAATCTCAGCAACACAGGCAACACTCCAGGAATCTCATGCAGAGCAGGAAATTGCCTTAAAGCTCTTGAGGCTCTTTCTGCTCCAGTGAAGTAATGGAAATGTACATGGGAGAAGTATTTGACCTTCTTGACCAACAGGTGGCTTGAGCCTTGCTACTACTTCAGCTAGGGGTGACATGAATCTCACAAATGACGCTGTAACATAGTTACGGCTCAGAGAGGAAACAGACTTCTGGAGCAGAAAGATAATTATGTTCTGAAGAGGTGGTAAGTGATGGTCAAGTATAGAGAGCAAAACTCAAGACAAATAAAGGAGAGAGCACACTTACGGGTGCCCTGATGAAGGTAAAAGCAGTGCTCTAGGTTAACATTAGAGAATCTAAATGAGTGTTTTTCTAATTGAGATCTGAAACAAATATAAAAAATGGAGCAGTTGGAAGTGAAGGGTTGTCACGTGTGAAATCTTGAATTGTTCCCCCATTTTCCACTCTTATCAGTCAGATTCATTGTCTTCTGTTTTGCTTGCCCTCTCTCGCCTTCCCAGTAAAATTCCTCAGTGGTCAGAAATGATGAGCCAAGTTTCCTTAGTATCAGTTCTAACATGATCTGATCTTCCTATAATATTGCATCTGAGAAATGATAACATGGTGGGATGTCAAACATGAGGGGGTGTCTTTGGGGGGGAAAGGAGGGGGTAAAATATCTAGCACTAGGCAGTGGCTTGATCTGAATACTCTTGCATACAACCTGCTTTTGATTTAGTCTCATTGTAACTGAGTAGAACCTGCTCCTCTACAATGATATACGTATTTGTAAATATTAGTATGTAGAAAATCCAACTGAGATCAGCTCACTGTTTTTCTAAATACGATGCTCTACACAAAGCTAGACTGTAAAACCTTGGCAATATGAAGATTAAAGAAGATATGAAGATAAAATATGATCAGCCCTTAAATGACAGTCTATTGGAAGTAGGCTTAAAATTGAAAATCTGAAATAAGAGAAAGTGTTTGTTCACAGACTGGCTGAACTGTGTTTTCAGCACACAATAAAATTACAATCTTTTACAAATAGCTGCCTGCCAAATGAGTCACAGCAATGTCTATATGGACATCCTTTATCTGCCCCCATAGTGACGTAATGGAGCTTGGTCAGAGCTTGCACAAAAAGCCGGACTGTGTCTTTGGAAGAAATCTGCTTCCATGTAGAAACACTGACAGTATCAAGGAAACTGAACAGACAGCAAATCATTTTGTTGCCTCTTCTATATAAAACTCAAATGGGAGCATAAGTTTCAGAACAGTAGATAAATAAGTTCTGGTGGTCTTTTCACTGAAGCACAAGTCAAATATTGTGGCAGCACCCACAAGAACAAGCTCTGAAGCTTCTAGGGATACACTACAAATTTTAGGATCAGAAGATATCCACTTTAGTACAGTGGTAAGTGTCCCCACCTGGCGTGTGGGAGACCTGGGTTCGATTCCCGCCAGGGAGACAGTGTTAAGAGTTGGACTCGATGATCCTTGTGGGTCCCTTCCAACTCAGAATATTCTGTGTGATTCTGTCTGATATGTACAGGGAAAACTGAAAGTCATCTCTAAAGTTGAAAATTCTAAAATAGGTGAAGTTCATTTCACTGCTTTTCTCTTCAGTGAACAAGGAACATACTATTTTTCACTCCATGTTACGAACTTGGGCCTTCAAAGAAACAGAGTGTGCAAGGTTCTGGCTAGCGAAAAACCAACATGCTTAGCTGGGAAACAGATGGGTAGAAACTTAAGTCCATAGCCTTTTAAGAGTTCTATCTATGCTTATTTTGTTCACATAAATAATCTTATTTCCCTGGAGTACCTTGTATGTAAAGCTATGTAATTCTTTTTAGTAAAATGCCTTCTGCTGATCCTGCAGGGGTTGTCTGCCTCTGTTGTAAAACAAAGCTGCTTGCAAGCCTGTATTACTGAGTTTAATCTTCTGTGTGTATGTGCATTGTTATGTGTCAGCGTTGCATCCCTGTAAGCATTCCAAAGTATTAATCCATTTCTGGAGAACATTTCATTGCTGACCTCATGCTAAGCACACAGAAACAGGGAGAAATGAGCTGCTGGTCCACAGATTAAAAGATTTAATAAACAGCAATTCTCGCAGTCAAGTTGCAATAAATATTGTGGATCTTCAGCAGATTGATCTTACTCTGGTGTGAAACCTAACTGCAGTATAAGTATCATGAGCTATTATCAGCAGTAATTCTTGCCAGAGTTGCACTGAAAAAAGGTAAATAAACTTTAGTAATTGGGCCTTTAGCATACACTTAAACAGATTGCTAGAATAGATTGTATACATAAGTGATCCTGGATCACGTTACTTCTTTAGAACATAAACTTAGGTTAAGAATGCTGCATGAAGAAACAGAAATTGCCCAGAGTTCCACTGTCAGCAGTTAAAAATGCATTCAATGTTAATCTTGTGACAAGCGTACAACTAACCCCATTTGGGTTATATACTTTTAGTTTTCCTTTTGAGTAGTGATGCTTTATGGATATGCTGGAAAGTAAAAGCAATTTTAAATGTCAGGCAGAAAAATTTAATTAAAGGAACTGAATTTTCAAACCTAACTAGTGCTGGATTGCAAGAGTTGTTTAGGTTTGGGAGGTGGGGGGTATGTCTGTTGTTCTAAGTATTAAAGTGCCCCGTATTTGGTTCATTTCTATTTCACAGATGATGTTTTATTGAGAAAACTTAAGAGATCCAATAGCTTACAAAAGTATAATGCTCAACTGTGTTTAGAATTGTTTATTATCTGTACAGCAAAGTGGGAATCTCAAAGGGGCTAGTTTTTAAATTAACTACCTGAGCCATGTGATCTAGCTAAGCTTCCAAAGAATGAAAAGTATGTTTAATCTGTTAATTACTTATTTGGTCTCTCACTACCAAAGCAACATAATTGATGTTGACTTCTGGAAATTTTCTCTCTCAAATCTAAAAACTTTATTCTCAACAACATGGAAAATTCTCCCTCAAACTTCTTCAGCAAAAATTCAACAATCTAGTTATTCTCAGTGTTGCATCTTCCTGACACCCTGATGTTTTTCTTCCCCACACCCCATTTGCTGCAGCCTTTGGAAAAGAGCCAGAAGGACCTATGGAGAGAGTGCCACCTCCAGCCTATAGCCCATCTCCGTGCAAGTGAAGTTATTCTCAAGCTACAGTGGCCTTGGCAGGGAGCAGTTCTACCATATATAGAACCAGAATATCTCATGTTATACCATACTTCTATCTAGGTCTGCTGAGGCTTGGGATTTTTTATTTGGAGTGGGATTTTTTGCCATAAATGAAACTTGCAGCAAGCACTCAGCTTGGTGGTCAGGGGGTGAGTTAGCACTTCAGAGGATGGATAAGCTGGGTGAGTCAGTGTTTGCACACCTCATTCACATCATTAACTTACTAAAGAGGTGTGGGGCAAAGGTTTCCTTTCTACTCTTTATCCAAACTCTGTTTTGGAGATACTGTGTGCTGATAGTGTTGTGGTAGTATATTTTTAGAGGTTGGTTTTGGTTTTTTTCCCTTCCCTTAGTTCTGCTGGCTTGCTCTCAGTTTAATTTATGGTCTCTAATTAGCTGTTGATTTTCAGTAGCTTTATATGAACCTATAGTTAGCTTGGGTGCTTAGCATCATAATTCAAAGTATTCTGTCCTTGACTTTCCTAATAGCTTCTCCCAAATGAGTTCATATATATGTCACTCAATAATTATATGTAATATATACTGTGTAAAGGAGGCAATATAGACACTCACAGTTTCTTCTACATTCTTCACTGAAAGTAGTTTTACTCTTTGTAATTTTGGGGGGGTGATTTTGAGGGTTATAGTTCAGGTTTTCGTTTTGGTTGCTTTTGCATTTTGCCTGTTTTCCAGTTTCAGTTGGTTGATTTTTGTTTCAATGATTCTGCTCAGATGTTGTTGTTAAATCCAGATGATGCTGGTACATGTGACAATCTCTGAATGTTAGTGAAGTTATGTCTGTGATCTACTTATTTCCTTTCAGTTCATCACTAAAAGCTTGTAGTTTTCCCACTTATGATCAGAAGAATGTAAAACCTTTTAAACTCTTTCCTGCAATGGGTCCTGCTCAGGTTTAAAATACAAAGTGCTGCCATCATGCAAAATGATGCAGAGAGAGAAGGAGGAAGCAGATGAGAATTGTCTTCATGATCCATGTGTCCTTCATCAGTACTTTACTGTCACCCCTGTTCTTCCTTGCATCTGTTCTCAGTTGATAGAATCATTACAACTTTTAATAAAGGTCAATAACCATTGATGTAGAGAGTTAGTATAATACCTCTGTATCTTCAGTTCTGCTGCTTGATCCACTCACAGGTGACTTCTCACATAGTAAATGGTGCTCAGTTCTAAGCAGAGCACTTGCCTTCAACCTATCATTTGGAGCAATTGTTTTCAATGATAAAGTTTTGTGTTCCATTTGAAATCATGTTCATGTTTGTGTCTGGCTATCACTTGTTTGCTGTCTTACAACCACATCCCTTTGTTATATTACATCAGTTTTTGTCCTTAAGCATTTTACGTAAAATTCTCTATAAACAGTGCTCATGAGCTGCAGAGCTCTGACCATAGCTAAGATCAGCATATCTCATAGATGAAGAGCTGCTTAGATTTTGTATGCGTCCACCTCACAAAAAGTCCATGATAATAGAAATTTTCCATCTTTTTCCTGCTGCCACTCCCCGAAAGCATTTACAATATTTACTTACCTTGGGGCTTGGGAGGGAAGCAGTCTTTCCAGCCAAACTGCTGTGTTAGCCTTTAATCAGCTGTTGGGAGGAGCCAAAGTTAAAACTTTCACTTTTTGCCTAGACTGATGACTTCCCAGCTTTCCTTCAGTGTTTGCTTCTTGCTTACAATTCCAAACCTATGCTTTTGGATCCACTGAGCACCAGAGGTACAGAGGGCTTTGCAAGCCCATGCACCAAAGACAGTTTCTCCTCAACTTAGGAGCTAAAGAGAACAGCAAAGGCTAATCAGAAGCTTAGCAGTTGGACTCGATTGCTTTTTTGACGTTTTTCCACTCTGTAGTGGTGAAAGTCTAAAACACATAAGATGAGGCTTTAAAAGCCTGATGGATTCTCTTTCTTTGAAGCTTTTTGCAAAACTGTCCTTCCCAAAAGCACAGGATAACTTTGAAAACTACAGACACACTTGCGTCAGGTTTGCCACAGCTCCACGCAGTCTGCAGCAGAGCTAGTTCTAGTTCTGTCTCTGTCTTCTTTCTAGAAGGAAATCGAGAGCCTAAACAAGTTTCATCTCTTTAGAACTGTCACCAAAATTTTTTGTGCTCTGACAGGGCCCTTCTACTACCTCTGAAACTGCCTCTCTGTGACCATGACACTGATTTAGTTCCAGCTCTCTTGGTCGCATGACAGGCATGATCTTCCTATTGACAGACATTCAGGCTTACACAGATACATTTTCCCAACTACTCTGCCTTCCGTTTTAGTACTACTGGCCTCAGGATTTTTGCATTATGTTCTGGTATACAACATACACAAGTCATCAAACCATCACACTGCCCCATCTTACAGGAGAGGGTTTTCCTGATTTAGGATCATTGATTGCTTTGTCTTGAATGTTTCTTTCAGACTGGTCCCCTTTTTCCCTAACTCAAAATTTAGAAATGTTATCAAAAATATGTTCCTGCACGGAAGGACAAGATAAGGTAACACACAGTTCCACTAAATATAGTGGTCTCCATAGAGTTTTCAGGGACTGCTTTTTAACTCAGCTGATTAAAGAGCATGTAAACAAATATGTAATGCATAAACTGTGTGGATACATGAGTGTCAATTTTAAGGGTGGGAGAGAGCCTAGAAAATTCTTAAACTATACAAGCTTTTTAACTAGGCTTCACAAACTTCTTTTCCTTTGGACTTGTGCCCAGTGTAACCATAATATGATCTCCTGGCATGAAACTGATTGTTTAATTCTTTGAATGACTAACGCTTCTCCATAAACTTTTATTAAGCACAGAAGAATGGACAACCTTCAAACAAATGATTTTTCAGTACCTGAGAATGTGGCTAGGAATAGTAAGGGAAGCATGTGGAGCTGGGCATTGCACCATGAACACCATCCCTTCCCTCTCTCTTGTACTTCATGCCATCCTTAGGCCCTCTCTGGTGTCACTGCAGCAAAATATCTCCAGCTTATCCTTTGTGAGAACAAAGGGCTTCACAGCCTGGTTGCAAACCAAATTACTTCTTGCCGCCTTTCAAAGTAGTTCACCAGGTGGTAGTTTTCTTGCCAAAAGGAAGGCTAAGCTCAGCTCTTGGGTTCCTGTTGACTTCCAGACTCACAGAGAACTGGATGCTGTATGCCCTCAGAGTTATGAGTAAAGCAAAAATATGCAGCCTTGGTTACTAAAATGTTTGTTATCTGCCATTACCCTTTAGCTGCTCATTAGTAAAGTAGGTAAGTGGACATAGTGCTTGGGGGCAATACCAAACAGGAAAAGAAACATTTCCACATTTATATGAGCTGTTTCCTTGCTCACAAAAGCCTAAGTTCCAAATACTGTTAGCATGGACTTTTGATGTTCATGTTGCTGCTTTACGAATAGGAGTGAAATAGGCTTTATATTACTGTGGGGAAATACATGTCTGGTCTGGAAAGGATCAAAAATATATTTGCAGTAACACCTACACAATTCAGAAAACCCATTTCCTCCAAACCATCAATAACCTTGTGCACTGGCAGCTTTCTCTGTCAAAAAATTAACTATTACAGGGACAGCTAGTGACTGTCAATCTGTTCAAACCAGAGAGCTGCTGGATGAGAGGAGGTGGGTATGGCACCCTCCTCTCCTTGAGAATCTGCTGAAGCCCCAGGTTTCGGTGTGGTGCTGCTGCTGGGCATCAGAACTCTGCTTTGACTCCACTATATGCAATAAATTCCTCAGTTACCTTCTTCCTTCAATCCTAATTAACCGAATTCAGATGCAACACTGCTGAACGAAGCAGCTCCAGGTATAGGCCCTGTGGAAATGACTTTGCCATCAGAAAACAGCCCAGATTTTAATCATGCTGTGTGAGCGAGTTAAGGCTACTGTGTTCCTCACTTAGGTGATTAATATGGGTCATTGTTAGTCACCTTGGTGAGAGAATGTTCTAACAGCCTGGGATCTTACTGAACCTGGTGGGCATCCAAACAAAAAAACAGGTAACACTATTTTGTGATCCTTCAACACCAGGCTACCTGGTTGTGAAATACAGAGCTATTGCAAAAGCTGCACTTGATAATACTCATATTAACTATCAAATGCATACCCTGCAGATAATGTTCTTTCCAACAAAACAGGAGGTAACAACACCAGATTGCACTGGATAGGGAGTGTTCAACAGCCCAAACAGGATTTTGGCAGGATGAACATCACAAACGGTAACATGTCCCTCTTTTTTTTTTTTT
>WEKX01009331.1:66740-83259 GCA_013390025.1 Pitta sordida | reverse complement strand
TTGGTTTTGGGGTTTTTTGGGGGGGGTGGCTTGAGGGAGGGAGTTGGTTGGCTCGTTTGGGGGGTTTTTAGTATTTCTGATTGTTATTTTCTCCCCCATCATTTGATACAGTCTCATTATTATTGTCTTTAACTCATTCTATTAAACTTCCATTTAGATACTAATATCTCATTCTGGGTGCACCTGTGTTAAAGAAGTACTGGCCATGAAATTATTGTAAAGTAAAGGCATAAATTGTACTCTTTCTTCCTAAAGAAAATTCAGATTTAATGGCAAAGAGCCAGGGTGAAACTGACTGTCAAAAATTCTATGTTATGTTTCCAGTTGTGCACGTCTCCTGGTATGTAACTTCCTGGGATTTTCTTGTGCTTCCAGTTTCGACCTCCAAGCTGAGGCATTGCAATGCTTGTCTTAATTCTTGATAGCATATTTTAATTATTTGTATTCATTTACAAGTCTTGTTCCTCAGACCGGAGGAAATGATACTGCTGATTAAGCGTGTCTAACTGAAACACTAAGTGTGCTTTCAGGTCCACACAGGAAAACTTTTACTGCCTTTGCATAGGGTTGCAGTATCACCACAAATGACAGCTTGGTGTTCTTTTCTCTTTTTTAGTAATTTTTTTATAACACATTTAATGTTGAATTGAAACATCAAGTTAAAATTCATTGTTCAGTACAAGGTTCTCTACACACTATTAAAGACAGCTCTAGAAAAATATCTCTAGATTTTTCACCGTCTGAAGGGCCTGTCTACCCATGGGCTGTTTAAGAGAAAGTCTGGAATGTATCTCTGTATCTTCCTCTTCTTGCCTGGGGAGAAGTGGATTCCAGTCACACTCCAGAGCTTCTGTTGGTCCATACAGGATGCCTGTGAGGATGGTAATGCAAGGGCACCCTTTTCTATATCATACAGTAAGCGTGACACATATAGGGAAGATCAGACTTCCTGTAAGCTGCAGTCGGATGCCTACTCAACAGATGGCACAAATTTCCAGATAAAAGCCAATCATGGCTCATGCTATTACATGTATCTGGAATAACCACATGTGAGAAGGAGCTCTGAAGCCTTTCGCTGAGAATGGGGTCAATATACCAAAGCTGTTCATTCTCTCAAACAAGATTCTATCTAGGATCTGAAGAGTCCTGGAAAATATAAAAGTATCATTGCTTGGATCATCTCACACTGGTAGATGTTCCAGGGGATCTCCATGTATGTCATACTAGAATAGTAAGGCTGCTAGAGTTTGCCATAGCTGAGGTAATTCTCTTTTGTTAAAGCGACTTCTTCCCGGAGATATAACAATGGGAGAAATCTGGGATGTGGAATCTTAATCTACTCAAAGCCTGAATGTTGGGAAGAGGGACTTATCAATGACAAATGGTTAGAACTGCTTTCCAAGAGCTTCAGGGATATTAGTGTACAGTAAGAAAATTGCCAAAGTTGAAGATAAAAAGGATCTCTCATAACCTGTGTCACTTCAAAAATTGGTTAAACATGTCAAATGAGATACTTTAATGTTCTCAGACACTTCCTTTCAGGCATTCTGCCAGCTCAGTAATACCTTTTGAATTTTCTTGAAAATACTATTTCAACACATTAGCCATCCACCTTTTCAAAGGAGAAAGTGGGAGAAGAAAGCTTTTTGACACTGCCAATTCCTTTAGGCACCTGACTCAAATGACATATTTGTATGTTCCAGATTAGCTTCCATTTTCAATTTCGGGTCAAACCTTTTATTTTCTTCTATTAAAGCAGTGAACATATAATTGTGAGCATTTTCCACTTCAATTTTTGTCTGAAACTGGTCCTGACCCTTTGATTTTAACTACTCTGAGACAATCTTGAACTACATTTTCTAACCCTCTTGAAGCAGACCCATGATTTACACCTTAATTGTAATTAGGGATTCCTGCTGTCCAGTCTTCAGATATATTTGGAATGCACCCTGACATAGAGGTTTGTATTTAACACACACACTCACACCCCCTGGCCCCTACCAAGTCTTTCTATAGAGCAGTATCTCCAATTAATAAGAACACAATTTCAGTTCAGATGTGGAGTAGCTTGTAGACTGTTACCCCTTCAATCCTCTCAGGAGAGAATTGAGGGCAAGGCAGTGCATCTGGTTAAGAGCATTAGTAGTTCACTTTGTGCCTGTCTTTTATTACAATTTTCAAAGGTGTACCCACCAGTATAAAAAAAATGAGGCTCAAAAGAGCAATTAGATTAGCAGAATTTCAAAAGTCGTGGATTTTTAAGACTGTATCTGTCTTGTCTTGGCCAAGAAGAAGTGTATTTTAATTCCACCTGCATAAAGAATGCTTACCACCTCCTCAATAATTTGTTCAGTTATCTCGTGTATCAGTATGCATTCCCATGTCCTTCTCCTCTGGAGGAAAACAGCAAGAGGCAGGACTAATGGGAATGTTAAATTAGCCCACTTTCACACACCACCTCCAGTAAATCTGCACCTGAGTACAAGTCTTCAGTGCCCAGAAGGAATTATAGAAGGTAACAATTACAGCTCAAGAGAGTCAAATCTCTGACTGACTCCTCAGATGAAGGACATTGCAGTATTCTCTGCAATGACATTCTAAGTCCATCTCCTCTTACTGTACACCTAATGCTACTCAATCCATATAGCTTTGGTATAATTATCAGCTTAACCTTAAACCATCCTCTCTCATACAAAAGAAGAAAGCACTTTGCTTCTGCATAGATGGAGTGTCAACTCTACAGCAAAACACTACCTATTACTGTTACTGCAAGGAGAAACCTCATGTGGATAGTGGAATTAAGCTAGTCTAAAAATACATCCAGCATATTCTCTTTAACAGAGAAACACAGATCACTGCTGGGATTAAAAACATGGCTTTACTGCCTGAAAGGTTTTTCTTGCTCCTGTGTTTCATTCCATGTCAAAAAATTCACCTGAAAATCTCATAAGTGTAGAGCTGATTGGATGAATAAATGTTTTGTATATGGAAATAGGAGAAAATACAGTCACTCATTTTAGCTGATGTGAGGAATCCTAAACCAAACCAGTTACCCTCCCAACAGATTCTAGAAAGAACATGGTAATTTATGCTTTTATACAAAGTGTAATGCATGTATTTTCCAGATTTATGCCAGTTAAATTATGAGGCTATCATTTATTTTGAGTTTATTGATCATTAATCTCTCTGGCAATAAAAAATCCCTGATCATAAGAGAAATGTCAATCATTGAAGGCAAAGTCTGTGAACATGCTGAATGTGGTGTACCTAATTAGGTCTGGATGAGCTAACTGCTCTCCGAACATGTGTTTCTGTGCTTCAGCTAGAAAACCATCCTCGGGGCACAGCTAGTTTTCTAGTCCCTCTGTGCTGCCCTAATCTGCTAAACTTCCTGCTCTGACCTCAAGAAATATTTTATTTCATTAATTACATGATGCTTGTTTCATTCTTCTGTAGGACTACTTACCTTGATTCCATACCTGCATTATGTTTTGAGTCAGGCATTTTTGTGAAGATAGATAGATAGATAGATAGATAGATAGATAGATAGATAGATAGATAGATAGATGTGAATATACGACATCTGATATATCTAGGAATATATCGTATGAACATGAGCAAAAGAAGGCAAAGCATAGAGGCGATGCATAAAGGCAGACAGCACATAATTTCTGGAACAGCTATGCTGCACACTTTCTGCAGCAACTTCTGACAATTGACAGGAATCAAAACACCTTGCTGCTTGGAATGAAATAATTTCAGACATTTTCTGTGGTGGCTCAAAGAAACTAAAAGCTAAAATAATTTTCCTGAAGGGAGTGAGAGAAAAGGGAACCTTTCTTCATGTGCAAAGATCTCTATCAGAAGGAAAGCAAGCCATGCCTCGTAATGATAGTTGGGCATTAATGCTTCATTATAGATGCTCTGTTTATCTTTTATATTTCAGTCTTTCTTGGTCATCAAAAAGCCTCTAGTGAAACTGAACATTAAGAAACCAAACTAACTTCAAAGTTTATTCCAGAGTTTATTGAAGTGAGCATATTGATTTTAATAGATTTTGTATCAGCTGTTTGTTATACTATATTTCTCATATAGCCATGTAATACTTGGGATAATATTTCTCTGCAAACTAGAGGGGCCTAAATGCTATTATCAAGTAGAGAAAGAAACAGTCATCCTGATTCATACTGAATTCAGTGTGAAGCTTTGGTATGCAGCATTTCTTTAAATAAAAGCAGATTTGTTATGTAGTTATGGTGGTTGTTATGGTGTCATATACCCAGCAGAAATTAAGGTGGGTTGGGGGGAAGGTTGTTTTTGTGTTGGTGGTGTTTGGTTGTTTTTTTTAATGTGTAGGCAGTGTAGCTAAAGAAACAAAGTGTCTTTCAAAATGCCTGGTTTCTAGCATCTGGCACTTATCTGGAAATGGCAGAATCTGCAAAATATCTAAATGCTTGAGAGTCTCACAGCTGAAAACATTCATTATCCTCCTCTGCCTTGGACTCCCCCATTCACAAAGACCCCAGCTTGATGTCAAGTCATGTTCCACCTTCCATAACAAATGTTCTTGTCCTAATTTGGTGTATGGTCACAAGCACATTTTTCAGTAATGACTTTGACATGCAAACGACATGATTCAGCAGGACCCTAAAGCATGTGCCTCACATTTACATTCCTATTGATTTGAAAGGAGCTACTAAGCAACTGAGTGAGGTAAATACTTGACTGTGTAAAGCCAGGATAATGCTTTAAACTCTTGAATTAGAGCCTGATAAAGGGTAAGTACTGTCTTCCTTTACAAACTTCTTTTATCATCATTTTCAGGGAAAAAATTAAAGCAAGTGGATTTCCTTTGGGTTCACAAGGTGACTACTGGAAATGATTGTTTCAGGGTAATAGAAACCTTTAGAAATCTTTTTTCCACGTTCTCTTGGAACTCTACCAGCCACAAGCACAATGGGGGGCGGAGGGAGGAAAGTCTTACATCCCATTGTCTCCACAGGACTGCCTGTTCCCTACAGAACACCAGTGTCAATTTTTCCGATGGCTTAGAGATATGTCAGAGGGAAAGCATCTTTCTGCCAAAGATAATGCATATGTTTTGAGTGTACGGGTAAAGATGAAAATTGTCTCAACTTACACATAGCTTGCTTGGGTTTTAGGAATTTCAGTAATCTTTCCTTCCCTGTGGTTTGTGAATGCTTTGCTCTGTACTTAAGACTAAATTCCACTAAATCCTAGCTTCAAACTTGTCAACAAAGTAGTTTCGCTACAGATATCCCAAAATAGTGTACATCACCTCTTATATATTTCCTTTAAAGATCAGTGTTCAAATAAGTTCTCTAAAAAAGCTCAAGCTGTCAGCCTTTTTTTGTGGGAGGCCTCTGGTGACTAGTTTTGCTCCTCTTAGAACATGACAAAGTGAAACTAAAGGAAAATATTTTCTGCCTCATTTCTGCACTTATATTAATGCGCTTTTTTTTTCCAAAAACTGAAGCGAGTTCAAGACCATAAAAATATTGTTGCCAAATTTTAATCCCTTGCAAATAAGGTCAGAGTAAAGCAAAGACCATTGAGGAGAAGCTGTCTTTATTAAGGCATTCACATCAGTGACATTTTGAAAGATGTCTGAAGTGTAAATTCACTATGCAAATGCCAAATAGGAAAGTGCTCTAAAGCTATGTCCTCCTGCATGGTATTGAAGCATAAGTGGTTTATAACTTAATGCTGGGAAAATTATTCCACAACAGTATCTCAGAAACAGAATGCATTCTATAGGCTCTGCATCACCGGGGCATGGCTGGCTGAGAGAGGCACTGTGTAACAGCATTCAGTGGCTGGAGAGGGCCTGCAGTGACAAGAGTGACGAGCAGTGAAGAGAAATAGTTACCTTAAGTTCTATATTTGGGCTCTTACCAGCAACAGATTTTTCTTATTCATTTCTCTCTACTTGTCACTATTTAGCTACAATTCCACCTCGGCAAGCACTGCCACAGAGGAACCATCAGCACTAGTTTAAGTACTGTGTTTCTTGTCCTTCAAAAAAACCTCCAAACCTTGCACTTAGCTTTGTGGAACCTCATTAAGTTGCCATGGGCCCAACCCTCAAGCCTGTCCAGGTCCCTGTGGATTGCATCCCTTCCCTCCAATGTGTCAACAGACCTCACAGCTCAGGTTGCCAGCAAATTTGCTGAGGGTGCACTTGGTCCCACTGTGCCTGCTGCCAAGTTGTTAAACAGTGTTAATCCCAACACCAACCGTTGAGGAATACCACTAGTCTCCCCTTGGACACTGAGCTGTTGACTCTCAGTTCAACCATCATTATCCACCAAGTGATTCATCTGTCAAATCCATGTCTCTCCAGTTTCAAGGCAGGGATGTCGTGAGGGACAGTGTCCAAACACTTTGCACATCTCCAGGCAGATACTGTCACTTGCTGCTGCCTTATCCAGCAGCACTGTAGCTGACCACTGTAGCACTTGTAGAAGACATTTGTCAGGCATGATGTGCCCTTAGTGAAGCTGTGTTGGCTGTCATCACTGACCTCCTTATTTTCCATACGCTTTAGCATAGTTTTCAGGAGAATCTGCTCCATGATCTGGCCAGGCACCAAGGTGAGACTGACTGGCCTGTAGATTATAGCTCCATTGAAGAATACATTGTCAGAAAAGCACATGGAAATGCTGTCCCCAGAAGAAACAGAATTGCTGGCCTGTTTTTCTACAAGTGTAAAACAGAATGTCTGTCTCTTTGGGGTATATGCACATTTAAGTCATGTTGAGAAAAAGAAGGTAGGTGGCTTTTGCTTATTCTTGAAAATGTATAAACTATTGCCTTATGGAGATTGAATCATCTCTAAAAAGAGTTCTGTGGCCAAGTTATTTTCACTGTATCTGCTGGACTTCAGGAAAGCAGATTTTCCAAGGACAAGAGAGCAGAGTTGTGTGTTGTTAGCATTATAACCCAAAATGGCTGGGTGACACCACTGCGGTTCCAGCCAATGGGCTGACCACGAGCCATAACAAGACAGAAAGCTGGGGGATACGAAAGGAAGACAGAACTGTTATGGGTGTAATGAAAAGGCAGAGATGTTTGAGGGGTGATTCCGTTTGTCTCTGTCAAATTCTTGATGTCTCCTTATTTCCTCCTTGCTCAGCTTTCTGTACGATTGCTGATCAGATTATATTAGAACAAAAACAGGCTCTCTTTTGCCCTCAGGAGATCGCTGACTTCTGAAATGAATGCAGTTTCTGTGCTGTTTTGCAGTACAACACAAGTGGCATTAAAAACAGTGGAAAGAGTTGCAGTAATATTGATCCACCACACTCTCCTCTGCAAAAATCATTTTTCTCTGTGTTAAATTTTGGATTACAATTAAAACTATCAGCAATAACCTCTGAAAAATTGTCTACTGAGCTTGGCTGTTCACAGTAACCAGGGCTTGTACTCTGCTCACTTCTTGGTACTCAACAGTCAAAAGTTTTGTGCAGCAATTTGAAGTATCCTTCTGTGAAAACAGAGGCTCTGCTTTTAGAACTAGAGCACTACCATAATATTGTTTTTACTAGCTCAAGGTTGAATTTCAATACAATAACAAATAAAAACTCTGTTTAAACAGCTTCTTAAAAATACAGTAGTTTAAAAAAGAAACTGCATTGATAGCAAGCCTTCCTGTTTAGGGAAGTGACTAAAGGCCATGCAGTCTCTCCCTCCTGTAAATGAGGAAGAGGAGAAAGAGAGAAATGACAAGAATCAGTCACTGCTGTCCTGAATGATGAAGTTGGCACTCAATACCGAGTAAGTGGCCTGATTTGATCTGTAATGTGTGCGTGCTGTTCTCAAGAAGGGGGTGCCTGCAGTACTTTCAGGTGCATCAGGGCTGGCAGTTCATTTTCTGACTCACTGAAGCTGCATAACCAAGTCTACTTTTGTCTAATTAGTGATAACTGTNTGTAGATTATAGCTCCATTGAAGAATACGTTGTCAGAAAAGCACAGGGAAATGCTGTCCCCAGAAGAAGCAGAATTGCTGGTCTGGTTTTCTACAAACGTAACACAGAATGTCTGTCTCTCTGGGGTATATNCTGTCTCTTTGGGGTATATGCACATTTAAGTCATGTTGAGAAAAAGAAGGTAGGTGGCTTTTGCTTATTCTTGAGAATGTATAAACTATTGCCTTATGGAGATTGAATCATCTCTAAAAAGAGTTCTGTGGCCAAGTTATTTTCACTGTATCTGCTGGACTTCAGGAAAGCAGATTTTCCAAGGACAAGAGAGCAGAGTTGTGTGTTGTTAGCATTATAACCCAAAATGGCTGGGTGACACCACTGCGGTTCCAGCCAATGGGCTGACCACGAGCCATAACAAGACAGAAAGCTGGGGGATACGAAAGGAAGACAGAACTGTTATGGGTGTAATGAAAAGGCAGAGATGTTTGAGGGGTGATTCCGTTTGTCTCTGTCAAATTCTTGATGTCTCCTTATTTCCTCCTTGCTCAGCTTTCTGTACGATTGCTGATCAGATTATATTAGAACAAAAACAGGCTCTCTTTTGCCCTCAGGAGATCGCTGACTTCTGAAATGAATGCAGTTTCTGTGCTGTTTTGCAGTACAACACAAGTGGCATTAAAAACAGTGGAAAGAGTTGCAGTAATATTGATCCACCACACTCTCCTCTGCAAAAATCATTTTTCTCTGTGTTAAATTTTGGATTACAATTAAAACTATCAGCAATAACCTCTGAAAAATTGTCTACTGAGCTTGGCTGTTCACAGTAACCAGGGCTTGTACTCTGCTCACTTCTTGGTACTCAACAGTCAAAAGTTTTGTGCAGCAATTTGAAGTATCCTTCTGTGAAAACAGAGGCTCTGCTTTTAGAACTAGAGCACTACCATAATATTGTTTTTACTAGCTCAAGGTTGAATTTCAATACAATAACAAATAAAAACTCTGTTTAAACAGCTTCTTAAAAATACAGTAGTTTAAAAAAGAAACTGCATTGATAGCAAGCCTTCCTGTTTAGGGAAGTGACTAAAGGCCATGCAGTCTCTCCCTCCTGTAAATGAGGAAGAGGAGAAAGAGAGAAATGACAAGAATCAGTCACTGCTGTCCTGAATGATGAAGTTGGCACTCAATACCGAGTAAGTGGCCTGATTTGATCTGTAATGTGTGCGTGCTGTTCTCAAGAAGGGGGTGCCTGCAGTACTTTCAGGTGCATCAGGGCTGGCAGTTCATTTTCTGACTCACTGAAGCTGCATAACCAATTCTACTTTTGTCTAATTAGTGATAACTGTGATACTGTTAATATCTTCTGAGATAATAGGGCTAAAATTTGTATACTTCTTTAAGGGCAAGAAGAGAAGATTACCTTAAAACTAATGCCCCCTTGGAAAAACAGCAATGAATTCTTGTCATTCTTACATTATAAATTTGACACATCCTATAATATAAATAATGTTATCCCAGAATTACAGTGTCCAAACCAAGTACTTCTTGATTATTTGAGATAAACTGAAGTAAAACTCTGTGAGCTGGTTTTGGATTGAGAATTTCCTAGAATCTGGCCTCTACTTCACATAGGAATTTGGCAATGAGCCAGCCCAACCAGGTATGTGTGAGCTGGAGAACTCCAAGTAGCCTCTTTTTGAGTAACTGGCTTCCCTAAAATATTCTTATTTCAAGCTTCCTTGCAAATCATTAGTAAGTATTGACTTCAGTTTTATCTTCTGTTTATCTTTAAGAAGCAATGCCTTGAAGCTCCTGTGTGCCATTTCCTTCTTTTCATGATGTATATTGATTTCCCAAAGGATATCATGCTGTGCTTCAGAGACTTATTCCTGGAATTTTAGTAAACTGGGAATTTGACAACTATAGGCTTTCAAACTTCAGGTTGCACTTGCTGTTAATCCAATGGATTCCTTTCATATATTTGATAACTAAAACTAAGTCTGAAAATATAAAAGCAAACAGTGTCTACCCAGCTACAATGACATATTAAACTACCTGCAAAAAACAGAGAAAGGTGATTCTCTTAAGCATATACTGTTCAAAGTGAGGCTATGATTTTTTGAACTGTTTTAAGGTACCAGGTTTAGGTAACCATATAAGTGGTCTGACAGCCAAAAGCTACTGTGAGATTGCTTTCAGCAAGAATAACTACTCACTCATCTTAATAAATTAACAGGGTGAAGCACCTTCATGGGTAATTTTTTTTCTACTGAGAAATAACTAAGAAACTTCGGCAGGAGAGCAAAACTCTTCAGAAGTTGTACAGATACCCTTTCCACATGTTTAGAGAAAGCCAGCTTTTGGAAGCAGTTCCACAAGCAAACATATTTGTTGAGAATGCACCATGATCAAATTAAAAAGTATCAGCTCACTCCTGAATTTTGACCTTGAATTCAGACCTTGAATTTTGCCCCGTCTGTCCAAAAGGCAGTAGAAGTTGGGGTTTTTTTTCAATATTCAGCTTTGAATTACATCACTGCATGCTTGTAGTGCATTTCAGTGATGTAAACTTGTTATGAAGTTTGAATATCATTTATTGTTCAACATTTTATTTTAAACATTTTTGTCATGCTTTGCTCTTCCAAGAAAAGGTATGAATTCAAACTCATATGTTTTTCTTGGAGAATTCCAGAACAATTTCATTCGAGCTACCAAAATGGCTCATCTGAGTTTACTCCTTATGTAAATGGGAATGAATTTTTAGGTATTTATGAAGAGAGAGGTAAGAGATACAAGAAGGGAAGGTTATCTGAAAGGAGTGTAAAGACATAAATAGTCTCTGAGTGTGAATTAGATCAAGCATTTTTCCAATTTCTTTTTTTTTTTTCCTCTTTGGAATTTCAGTGTTGACAAAACTGGCATTAAGTTTGTCCCAAGCTGGTTTTCTTTCCCTGATTTTGCCAGTTCATTTTTTTCATGACACATCCATGCCTGGATGTCAGTCCAGCATCGCAGCAAAGTTAGTCCAACCCAAATATTGCAGAAATGGCTTTAGTTTGTCTCTGCTTGTCCATTGGCATTCCCACCCCTGAGTCTTCTCAGAGCTCTCTCAATGCTCTAATACACAGGAAATGCATCATCTGATGTGTCAGCAAAGACGTGTGACCACATCCTTTCTGTCACATGGATTCTCACTAGTCCCATGCTTGATAAAATACTTTAGAATTTCCCTTCCTTTTCTAAACAAGAATGGGAGCATTAGTCTATTCTACTGCTATAGCTTGCCCTCAGTGGAGTTACCTCTTGCTGTAAACTAGTAGTATCAAGTGAGGTTGCTACATCATGCAGATGAAAAACAGCCATGAAGCAGGCCTCTCCATTACTCTGCTCTTTTCCCAGTTTCAAGCTGTGCAACTTCCACATGGCCTGTCTCTCCACGTAATTTCACTGATATTTATCTCTATTCTTTATATTTCTTGTCATTTAGATCATATTTAGGTGTCCCTATGGTTCATCTTTTTGTATATCAGCTGAAGTTTATTCTCTTGTTTCATAGCTCTTTCTATTTATGTTCACCTTCCTATTTGAGTAATTAAAACCGTAATTACCATCTAACTGTGCAAAGCATTTTGAGCCAGCAACATGGGAAAGAAAGCTGCAACACCTAGTAGCACTCTCAAATGGTTGTAGTTAAAGATTTGGAAAATGGGGTGGTTCCTAATGTCATTCACACTCCTCCTGGAGTCCCCTTATTTATTTTCTGAAGAAATCACAGTATACCTGTGTAAAAATTACAAATGTGCAAATTACGGGGGAAAATACCCAACTTAAGTGCATGTCAGCATTTCAAAGCCAAGGTCATGTACTTTTAATGGTGCCCTGAAGGCCAGCAACCTACTGCTCCTTCCAATTCCCAGTTATGAATTTTCAGGCATGGAAGGACAAACACAGCTGAGCTCAAGTTAACTCTTGCCCTAAGCTGTGGGCCAGTCATTGATAATTTTGATTTTGAGAGCCTATCTGTTGATTCTAGATTTTGCTAATGGTACAGCTGATTTTCAGAAAAGCAAACAAAACACTCATTTCATAATTTGCTTTATTTCTGCAAACAATACCTTTGTCTTTTTTTGCCAATGCCTGTTCTTGTCACATGTCCTCTCTGTAGGTGTCCCTTCAAGTTTTTGTATCTGTGATAAAAAAGCGATGAGACTGTACAACACACTTGTCCCTTCATTCAAACCCTTACTGTCTTCCCTTTCCACTGCTGAAATGTCATAGATGAGTAATCCCTCCTGAGGTATCCAAAACAGGTAGCCAGTAGCTTAAGGATGTTTCGTCTTTCTGATTCTTCCTGCAGATAATGGAGAAATTGCAGGAGTTTAAAATTTGTCATCTCCACTTCTAGGCATAATAGAAGTGGGGAAAAAAATTGACAGGGACTGACAAATAAAAAGGATACTGACCCTTCTTTTTTTTATTTTAAGCTGCTTATTGATTCCTTCAAAAACTGCTAGTGACAGTCTTGTTAAGTTTTCCCATTCTGTTTGAGAAAAGGGTGTAAAACAAATTCTTCAGGATCTTAAGAGATTACATTAAGGTCAATATTTCCTCTTTGGTCAGGTGGGTCAGATTGATTCTTTTGGAATCAATCCAGTTTGCTTTTATAAGTGAAAGCCTTTAGAAGAATGTCTACCCCACCCAGCCAGCTACCACAGCTTTGTTTAATGTTTTGAACCCTGCCTGGCTCCAGCAGATAATATCCATATTTATTGATACAGAGCTCTTCTGTGGATATGACCATAAGTTCTTTGTGCTCAGCAATCTCACCCCGGTCATGTGCTGAAAGCAGCAGCTGACTGGCCTTCCCCTCCCACCATATCCTTCAGTATGAAGATGATATCGTTCTGCAACCAGTGTGTACAGAAAAGATGTAAACAGGTCATTTCAACAGGCAGGAAGGAAGGGAGAAAAATAAACAAACCTGAGTCTGCAAGAGAGGAAGAGGGCTGTAACACACTGTCCTTGCTTTCCAATATCTTCTACTTTGAATTTTATCCCAGCCCTGTGAGCAGCAAATCCTGTCTGTCTCACATCCAGTGAAAGGGCTTTTGAACGCTTTAGAGAGTAGGACTAGAAAGTTATGTTTAAAGCAAATAACAAAAAAACAAAGGGATAGTCATTTAATAAAGTTCACCAGTAACAGTTTTCCTGTGGATAAGCTATATGTACCAGCATTTACAAGCTTTGCAAAACTAACCAGAGGTCTAGGAGTCATATCAGCTTTTTCCCATGTTGCAGAAACACCTTTGTGTGCACCAAAGATTTCAGTTGCTGCTGCAGCATCATGCCCTTTTGCTTATGTCCTTTGATGTTTATGTAACCTTAATTCTTGAGACAATTACAAAGGTTTTATATTTTTTCACTAAAAACGTCAGCCCATGTTTAAAAACCAAACAAAAAAGCCTAGCCCTTCCGCTCAAAGAGACCAACTTAAAAACTAAAACAAAGATCTTTAAGACCTGTGCCTTGTTTTGGCATGGCAAGAAGAAACAAAAAACTCACGGGTTTCTGTCTATACTAACTTTCTGTCAATATTTACACTAGTACCATATTTAAAGTTATACAGGCAATACCCTTGATATAGATACTTTTGCACTCAAACCTACACATATACTCGTACATGTTTACATACTATCCAAACAGAGGGGTATCAACATGGTGTACGTGAGCAGGGTAAGAACTGGGTTTTTTTTAAAAAAAGGCCCAATGGATTTATTTCCCTTTTTGTCCCACCTTATGAGCAAAGTAACTTTCAAATTGTAGTTACTAGTTCATGCAAAGCTAGCCAGATCTACTCTTAATTATCACAGGAATTCACACAGTTGAACACATTTAGAGTTAAAAAAACCAATCTGTCAAGCAGAATGAAAGCACTCAGTTTGGCAGGAAGGTGAAAAAAGCACATATAGACTCTACTAAAAGTACCGTATATATATATACATACAGCCATGGAGTTATATAAACTTGGGCTTTAAATTCATGGCAAACAATTCAAGTAGTCCTGAGGCAGTGAAATTCCCCCTAGGACATTACGGCTTATTTCCAGCACAAACTTTAATCACAGAATCATTACCTGCTTGTTTAAGTTCACACTGATGCTTAAACACCTTCACTTTTGTCTTTCCCAAAAGCACAGTCTCTGTGCTTCAGCCCCAGCCTCAGTGCCCTCTTACAGAACCTGGGAACCAGCACATTCCAAACTCCCAAACAGTGATGTATTTTCACTATCTGGTAGTAAATCTGTACAACGCAACTAAAATTCAGCGCAGAAGAGACACCTGTCAACAGGTCATATTTGAGATACAGGCCAGGAAATTTTGTAATAAGGAAAGAAAATGCCTTTTATGTGAGCCCATGACATTTTATTTCAGCAGCTTTTGTTAGTGCATTTCTGAGCAAAGCCTCCTGTAGTAAAGCTCTTTCACTCCGAAGGAATTTGGTAAAATCCTTTTGCTTGGCAACTCTGCGTCAACAATATCTGTGCCCTGTTAGCTGTTCTCTGCCTCAAGGTTAATTCTGCCATTGAATTTCTTTAGCAAACTGATTAATACTTGTTGGTCATTGTCACATAAGAAATGCCATTTCTGGCTTTCATTCTGAGAGCCTGAAACAATGAAAGGCAGGCAAACAAGTTAGAAAAAATGTTTTACACAGGAAAGAAAACATACAGGTAATGTGTCACACACCTAGATATGTTGGCATTGAAACCTCCTTAAATTCTGATTAAATACTGGACAAGATTGTTTAAAATACAGGGAGAAGTTGATGTTTCAAGCCATTATCTTGGCTTTTTCATAAGATACCAATGTTTCAAAAGTAAGAATATTAAGACGGGTTCTTCAACCAAAAAAAGATGAATTTGCCATAGGGATGACACCAAAGGGGTGTCACTTAAGTAACACAAGATTTGTGTACAACTTCAACAACTACCTTTCTAAATTAATTTCTCCCAGTTAAAATATTTTTCAGTATTACTGTTCCTCATCTCCAAGGAGTATTCACAAGACTCTCACTTCCACTTACAGTCAGAGACAGTGTCAGATATAAGAACTAAACCTGTGTGCAGAATTGCTAATTGGATAGCTTTGGGGTTGGGTTAGTTGTGTGGGGTTTTCTTTAGTAGTTTATCTAAACAAACTGCTTTTTCCTATGCATATATATGTTAACCCTCTATGCCTCACATGCAACTGGGTTGTTAGGAGGGAGGACAGGAAATCGGTGTGTAGGATCTGTCAAACCCTCTCCAATCTAACACAACAATCTTCTCTTTAGGCCTGCACCTCCCATATCTTCTTTTCCTCCTTTATCACCTGCAGTGCTGACGCAGCCAGCTGACCTCAGCTGGGCCTGCTGTCCAAAGCCATCACGATCTGGGGGCACTGGGAACAGGTCCTAGCATTGCAGTGGAGCTGGAGATGTGCTGCTAGGACAGGACCCCTCCTTGAGAAGATACCACCTGCTTTTGCGGCATTATATCCTGAGTCCTTCTGTATTCCATTTATATACAGATATATAATTTCCTTCCTGTAGCCCAAAGTGTGAGCATGTATGTGTGGTGTTACCCAGCAAGGAACTGCCCTGTGAGAGGAGAGGGGGAAAAAACACAGTTCTGTTCTAGAAGTAAGATAATAGTATATCATTATTTTTGAAGCTTGAAAAGTCAGTCTGGATTTGTTGCATAGATTTGGATTTTCTCAAGCTCTCAGCACTCTTGCAGTGCTGGTTTCCCTGCAGCTCAGAAAGTTGCTCCACGGGCTTTTCAGGGAAGCGCACTCCTCAGCTGTGTGCTTTCCATGGTAATGTCTCGTCTAATAGGTTTGGGCTTGGTTTTCTGAGCCTGTGTCATAGAAAATCATACTTTCTTTTCTTCAAGCATTGATGTGCAGGCAGCTCTTGTACTAAAACAGGCGGTTCAAACTACCCAGAAGAAACCTAAATGCAAGATACAATGTACAACTATTTGGAAAATATTCCAGATACAAACAGTCCTTTCAATGTATCAGCAGAAGGCATGAGCAGACTAACTGGGAAAAGTTTGAGTTGGTTATAGGCCAACTCAAACTATAAATTAGACTGTCATTAGTCAGCAGGAAAGGATACTCACATTGCTAGAAGGCCTACTAATGGTCCCTTCTGGCTTAAAGATTAACAGATACATTCTAAAATATGTAACAGCTGGAACCCACTAACACAGACATCTATTTATTGCTACACCTCGGTTGGATGAGTCTCTGCAAAGCAGTTGTACAGCACCAGTACCTCCACAAAAAGACAAGTGGCCTTCTGAGCAGCTTCCTTAACCACCAAGGAAATTAGTTTTACCACAGTAAAACTAGTACAAAATCAATCAAATCTGAAATTTTAAATAACCTTTCTGTATTAAACATAGTCATTTCAATTGATACGTGGCAGCGCTTTCACTAGAATTCTTTTTTTTTCTTTAAGAGTCTACAGTACATTGATCCCCTGTTACTCGCGGGCTGCTGGGTCTGAGCCTCCTCGCGTGAGTCGTGG
>WEKX01009331.1:1634-65121 GCA_013390025.1 Pitta sordida | reverse complement strand
CCTGGGCCGCCGGAGCATGAGGCGCCGCCGCGGCCCTGGCGCATCCCCCTGCCCCTCGCCCACCACCCCCCCCCTTTCTTCCTCTTGCTCGAGAGGCGACCGTGCGGCAGGTAAATCCTCCCCGCCCCCGCTCCCGGAACGGGGGGCCGTGGCGGCGGGGCTGTAGCTGCCCTCGCTTTTTGGGCGGAGAGAGAAAGGGGGAGTCAGGATGCGGCGGGGGTCGGGGGTTCTCGGCGTTCCCGCTGCCCTCCCGCACCCTTCCTGCCCGGGATTATCGAGGGTTCGGGAGCCGAGCTCGGCGCGGCCACGTGGAGGCCCCGTGAGGGCGGCAGGATCCGGCCGTGCCCGCCGGGCTGTGCGGGGCCAGTCCCGGGCACTGTCTGTGGGCAGCGGGCTGGTCGTGGATGGTGAAGGAGCCGCGCGAGTAAAGCTTGCTGGGCTCGGAGTTCCGATGTGGTGTCACTGGGCTGTGACCCGCACGTAGCCTGAAACAAGGGCAGGAGACAGAGGGTCAGGAGGCTTTGTCACTGTGCTACAGCGGGCGGAGAAGTGATGGGCGAAAATGATGGATTTCCTGTTCTCGACCATTTCATCTGCTTACGCTGCAGCCTTTGGAAACGTACACCTAACGTTGGAACTTCGGAATAAAGCAACTTCAAAATCTTCAGTCATCTTTGTCGTTTTTGGGGCTCTCTGTAGAAGGGTTTGTGCCTGGTAGCCCTTTAACTCTTCCCTCTGAGCAGAAGTTGCCAGAGTTAAAAATAATTCTGGTTTCTAGTATTCTAAGTAGGATTTCTAGTATGTCTGTAAGTGCAGTCATAATGTGTTTTGTTTTTTTTTTTAATTAAGATACGATCTTGTAACACTGAGGGAACCTGCCATAACCTCAAGCCTGAGACAGAGCTGAAAAATGCACACTGCAAGGCCTGCTTAGTTGTCAGAGGAGCGGAAGCAATTGCCATCTAGTTAACAAAAGTAATTCCTGGTGTGTTCCAACTGGTATGTTCTTGTATCCCTCTGGATAGTAGCAACTGATACATTGATACAGAAAACTAGTTCTTTGTTTTAAATTCGATTTTTACAGAGAACACTCTTGATTTCCTGCACTTAAGAACACGCTTTGCTTTAGCTGTGTAGAGGGCTAGGTATTCAGTGCAGACTGGACTGAGGCAAGGTACTCAACCCCAAAACAGTAATTAGACTTATTTATTTAGGCTAATACTCTGGTATGATAATGTAAAAAAAGAACGTGAAAAAGCTCTGTGGTTTCCAAGAACATTGACCGGTGCTGTAGACTTTACTTGTTAAATCTTTGTTCTGTAATAATGGTCAGAATAGAATTAGTGAAACTGTCTTGCAGCACTTTTATTTTAAACTGCTTTCAGGTCATACTTTTGAGGAAAAGTAAGTGTGCAGCCATGCCATCTGTTTCTAAAGGAGAACAGGATCTGTTTGTGTGTATATATATATGTGCTGAATTAATTGTGTATGATGAGATCAATTATGACACTTCCATTTGGGAATGTGCATTAGTGTCCACAGAGGCCGGATGTAGAGGGATTG
This sequence comes from Pitta sordida, assembly GCA_013390025.1. Taxonomy (NCBI): domain Eukaryota; kingdom Metazoa; phylum Chordata; class Aves; order Passeriformes; family Pittidae; genus Pitta; species Pitta sordida. The sequence goes on along the minus strand of WEKX01009331.1, from coordinate 63,558 downwards.
TACACAACTGTCATCTGGAATAGCCAGAATCATCTGGCCATGTGAAAAAAATTCTCCAAAACAATGGGGTTTGTTTTAATTAATATTTGTGTGGGTCTTTGTGCTCTTCTGGTTGGCTTAAATAAAAAACAGGTGCTAAGTTTGCAGCATGTATCCAGTCATAAAATGTGCAGTTCCAGCAGAGTTGTTTAAAATGTGGTAAATATGCTTTTTCTTAACATTGTTTTTGCCATTGCGAGAAATAATCTAATGAAATTAGATCATCCTGGTAATTCAGGCATGTGCTAGAAAGTTTATCTGAAAAATCTCAGATCGTGATGCTGACCATCATCTACTACAGCACTTGGAAATACTTTTTAGTTGGTGATCTCAAACTAAGATTTATGTGACAATATCTGTTCTCTAGAGTTACAGGAGAAAAGTCAGCAGGAGAATTCTCAGTGTCCACAGACACTTGGGCTTCGTATGTTGATACATAAACCATTCCTTTTGAATGTTCAGTAGGGCACCTTGGGAGGATAGTTTTTGTGTCGTTTGACTTCCACAAGCAAGATGTGTAAACATCTGGAAAAATTAATACATCCAATTTGGCGTAGAGGTCCTTTGTGGTCTTCACTAAGCAGTCAAGCAACTGTAATTTATCTATCTCCATTCATAATACATTTTTTGCAAAGCAATGGCTGATTCAAGTATGAAGAACTTTTAACTAATGCTCAGTTGACACGACCTTCAGGCTCGTGTGTATACAGTCCCAGAGCAAGTATGTTTGGACTTGGCTGTCCAGTTTCAGTGTCGTTTCATCATGATCGTGCCTGTTGTAAAGACTTACTCCTGTCTCTCACAGTTCTTACAGAAGTGAAAGTTTATTTTGAGCATGGTGGGCCCTTGATAAATCAATGATAAGGTAAATCACAGTTTGGTCCTTAACTGTGGTGAAACTTAGTGGAAAGATGGTGGCATATGTACAAACTGTTGTCCAGTATCAGGGACAGACAGATGTAGCTGCATGTGTAAACAGTGAGAATGACACCAGAAGAAGAAAACCTCAGTCCACATTCTTCACAGTTTGGCAAGCAGAGCATTTGGCGTTTCATAGTGTGGTATTTTACTGCACGTTTTCAGAATTGTCAAATGAACATACCTCGACTTTTTATAACACTTAAAACTGTCAGTAGAAGTTTCAGAGAAGGAAAGCTTGGGCAAGTTTGCTTTTCACAGGACTGAACTTTAGGTGCAGAACACGTTCTGTGAATACTGAGAATTTATGCCTTTTGGGAAGCAATTTCTGTTTTCCTAATGTGAAGAAAATCAGTATAACTTCCTGTTTTTTTCCTGTGGGAGTGCAAATTAATTTAGAGAGCAATTATTTACAACAACTTTATCATAGGAAAAGTATTCATCTCTGGGGGTGAGCTACTGAAGTTATCTTGCTAGTAATTTTATCTTGCTGATAAAGGCCTGAAGTAACACTTGATGCGGAAAGAATTTAGATTGTTCTTAGGTCATTCTTAAATTGCAGCAGAGATATTATTTGAAATACACCCAATGAAGTCTGATAAGGAAATGTGTATCAGTTAGGCAAAGCTAATAAAACCAGTTTTCTTCTAAGTTTCAAAAACTGACTGACATGCTGGAAACCATGTCCTGCCTGCATTGTAACCACCCTCCCAGAGATGTGCTGCATCAGTCCAGCTATTCACTCAGCGCAGTATTTTATGTACAACTGAATCAGCACATGTTTCTCCGGGTTTTTTTTGATGTAATAAAAATCCCTGGAGTAGTTTCCTGAAGTCACTTTTGTTTTGTTACCTCTTGTGATAATTCAAAGTCTGTACAGGTTTTAATACCCAGAAAGACGCAAAGCAGCATGAAAGTCTTGGAAGATGACCGTTTCCTGATGTCAGTCTCAAAAGCTTATGAGAAGAAGGAATGGCATGTAGGGTGTTGTACCCATGCTGGGGGACATGGTTCATTACAGTGGAAATACACTCATCTTCTAGAAAGCACATTGTGCTGCCTCATCTTTTTCCATTTTCTGGCTTTGCCTGTGGCTGCAGAGGAGGAATGACTCAGTCGTCGTCTTTTCTCTCAGCTATGACCCAGGAGCTTCATTCTCTGGCTGTCACCTTTTCTGTAGCCTCATAAAGTTTGCTGAAGAAACCTGCCCTCCTTCTTCTGTGTTTACTGTTGTTTCTCAGTATTAAGCAAAGTGTGTATATACAAAATGTGAAATCTTAACCAGAGAGGAGTTAGAGCTCTATAGTTTCTGGACTGTTAAGAGGCACAGAGAGTAGTATTCTGCAAGTGTTGGTGCTTAGGTGGTAAAGAGACTTAGTTTTGAAGTTGCTGATGTTAGTTATTTAAACCAGCCTAGAATTGAGATAAAGTCTGTGTAATACTGGAAGCTGATGTCTAACTGGTCATGTCTGAAAGTCATTAGTCAATCTAAGCCTTGTGGATAGTTAGGTAAGCTAAAATGCATATGTGAGGTAAAATGCTCTTCAAATTAAGAATGTGTGAAAGAAATTTTTTTCAAGATTATAGAATGTGCACAGAATTGTAAATAGACTCAACAGAGACACTGCGCAATGTTTCTGCATGTAGGTTATTAATGCTTTAGAAATAGTTTCCAATCACAGTTCCTAGTAAAGAGCACCGTAATAAAACACAAATTCCAGACAGGCACTGTCATACAGTTTATATATAGATATCTCAAGATTACCTGACTTGCACCACATTCATAAACTGATCCTTAGTGTGATGATTATTAATGGACAAAAACAATACCTTGAATTCTGAAAGATAACTGTAAATGATAAATTATTTATAGCTGGTGACTTGGTAACTGTAAATAGTTCCTCTTTCAATCAAGCTAACTTTTGATAATTGCATGCAGCCATACTGACATTGCAATATCAAAGGAAAGCAAGGGAAAAAATAGATGTAATCTTCAGGGTAGTCTCTTTGGACAGACATTGTTCAACGTGATTCTTGATGTGGATTTTGTTTTTGAGTAATACTTACATCTTTATTGATTTGCATTTTAAGTAGGACTGAGTAGCACTGTATCCCAGGATAACTGACTCTGGGTTTCTTCATGCTTGTAGCCATATGTCAATTGTACAACCTTGCAAAATAACTACGTAATACGTAATGCCACAACTGAGTGTTTCTGTAAGGGGCACTGGTGAGCAGGGATGCATCTAAGTCATCTAAATTTTTGCCACTGTAGACGCTGCTTCACTCTCATTCGTTCATTCATGCAGAGCAGTCCAGAAAAGCTTCTTTACTGCCAAGTGGAATATTGTGCTTTATCTTTCACCTGATGGTTACGTTATTTCTCAAGGCTCCATGCAATCTCTGTAATCCATTCCTGTCAAGGAAGACCTCTTCGTCAGGACTCCACTACCCTGATAAGTACTCTCATTCCATGAAGTGCAAACAATATTACATATTTAGATGGTATATATTGGTTGGGGTATTTTTACAGAATATAGAAGCATTTGTTTGTACTGACCTGAACATCAGTCTGTACAAGACAGTATCTCAGCCTAAAAGTACAATTTTAAATTGTACTAGCTTACATTAAAACAAAAAATGCTACTTGGCTGCAGTCCAAATAATGTGGCAGCCTTGCATCACTACATTTAGATGCTAAAAATAAAATATTCCTATTTGTTTGATGTCTGATGTGGCACGCAAATAGGATAGACTTTCTGTCATTCCTGTTCTGAAATGTGTTTTGAGGCAGTTGTCTAGCAGAGACATTGTGTTACATTAGCAGTGTCCACTTGCTCTCAGATTCAGTAAATACACAGTAGTTGCAGCAGGATATATATACAAAGTTTAGCTTTAGGCACAGATCCTTATGGTGGCTTTTCCTAACTTCGTATAAATGTTCAGTAGTAGGGAGAGGAATGTGAGGGGTTTATGCTGACTTATCAGATTAAGATGAGAAGCTTTAATAAAAATGCAGCAACTGTTTCCTCTGCATCGAACTTTGTAGTTCAAATTACTTGCACTCAGTAGTTATGCCAGGTGATGTAAAATACTTCCACCATCTTTGAAGACCAAGTAATAAGTTGTTTTGTCAGTTCTAAGTGTCTGCATTTGTCTAATGAAAGACTGTATTACGGTACATTAGTTTTTGGCACATAGGAACACCTTTGAGTTTAATTGTCCTATAGCCAAAAAAAAAAAGGCATTTCATTCCGGCATCAGCTTATGAGATTTCCCCCTTTATTTGAAATGTCTCTGATCAGGAATGTGTATAATATGAGCTGGGTATGGATGACGAATAGCCATTGAAGTATTGTCAATGTTTACTGAAGTATTTCAACTCCTTAACCTGGCAGTGAGGTGTCCTGTCAGGTGACAGCATGTTATTCTAAGGATCCAGGAATGACAGAAGTAAGGCCTCTGATTTTCGTAGCAGCACACAAATGTTTAGGTCTCTTCAGCTGTGATTAACTGGAATCAAAAGTTCATCTGTTCTCAGGATTAAACTCTCACACATTTTAACAATATTTTAAATTGTTGGGTTTTATGTTGTAGATAGAATATTTTTAAAAGAAAATGTTGACTCCTCTATCCATGGAATAATAAACCTTTTGTTGCAGAATCTCATGTTTACATTCTGTGATTCTTAAATATTTTTGAAATTGAACTGGTGCAATAAAGTTCACAACTAACCCTTTAATTTTAGAAGCAGAACCTGGTTTTCATTTTGTTTCAGCTATGGGTGGCAAACAGCATGCAACATCTTTCTCTGAGAAGTTTCAGTGGGAGGCTGCCAAACAATTTCTGTTCATCAGAAAGAGAACAACTACAAATATTTTCTATCTGCCATTGTGGAAGCTCTCTCTTGAGTAGTCAGAATAGACTTGTTCTTCCAGATTACTGGGGTTTGACATACACTTACTGATCACTTGTGTTACAGGTTAGAGACAGCAATTAACTTTCTTAATTTTGTATTTTAACTGTTTGTTGTACCATTGTATGGGAGTAGAAACAATTTAAAATTTTAATTCTGCCGAAATGAGAAGTTTGTTCATTTACATACTGAATGGAGTTGACAGATTTCATATCATTAGGAGGATATATCAAAGTAGGTAGTAGGTTCCTGATAAAAAGTATTCTTTCTTTTCAGAAATGGGTTATGGAAATTACAGGGAGTCTCAAGAACTAGTAGGATCATGTAAAATGAAGAAAGCCTCAACAGCAACAATAATCAATGAAGATGAAAGATGTCAATAATCCAAGGAATTACGTGGGAAACATTAATGGCTTAGTGATCCCTCTGAGAAGGGTGATGACCATGATTGTATTGAACCAAATCAGCAGTTAATCCAGAAAATCATTGTAGTTAAAATTATAATGGAAGGAAGAAGACATGGTTATGCTCAAGAAAAAATATAGTGGAGCATCCATATTTCAGGAGAGGTACTAGAAGAAGTATGTACTGAATTACTGTTCCTGCAAAAGCCAGGAATTGATATTGAATTAAATTATGATGCTACACAACATGGTCTAGGTTTGCCATATCCCAGTGCAATTTAGCTTCAGAGAAACTGTGAACACAAGCCCACTTCCCATAGGATCTGTCCTTGCCTGTCTGTGTTGCTATTAGAATGTAACTGCAATTGGAAGGTGATGGACACAGGGAAGTACTACATACAAATAATGATGTTGTTACGCAGGTTTTTGCCCATCAGTATTTCTAATTTGATATCTTGAGAAGCTGTATCTGCTTACATTTTAGATTAAGGCTCTAAGGATTGTGCTTCCTTCCCCCCCTTCTGTCTCTGATATTGCACTAAGAGTAATCTTGGGTGTTAAATACCACGTTTTCATTATTTCACTTCAAAGTTGACCCTTCAAAGTTTCACTTCAAAGTTTTAATACCTTGTTAAGAAGGGTTTGTAGTTCACAGTGAGTAATTTTTGAAGCCAGTCAATATTTCTATGAGTTTGAATGGTTACCTTATCATCACACAGACCTGTAATGAGTAGCCCTGTAGGTCTTTCGGAATAATCTTGGCTAAAATAAAAGAGGAAATGTCATGACTTCTGTTGAGGTCTGACTAGGAATTTGGTGAACTTGGCACAAACTGTTTCAGCTGGACATTTTCTTGGTGGATTTGTCCGTTGAAATATGTACAGCTATTTGATGTCATGTGTCAGACTGGTTAAGTGTTAGTTCTGAATGTGCGAGACATCTTCAGGAGCACTTTTGTCTGCCACAATTACTGAACAAAGAAGTGTTTGGCAGTCCACTAATTGAAGATGTGAATGGTTCCAGTAGCTGCCTGTTGTCTAAAAGTAATTGTTCTCCTAGTGTGTACTCTTGACCGAATGAATTTGTTAAGAATTTGAATGGTCTGTTGACAGAGAGCCTTATACAAGTCCATTAATGAAATCTTTTTTTTAAAAGCAAATTTGCATCAATGGTATATGTTGTCCAGGAAAGAATTTGAAACCCCCTAATTCTAGAAATGGGCTGCATTATCAACCAGGCACTAAATTGGCATAGCTCATGTAAGAGAAGCATTCTTTAGTCCGGTATTTCATTGGACTTTCATAATTGATAGCTTTTATAAATATATTTTATGGTTTTTTAAGGTGCAAGCAGTCGTGGGCTTAATAGTAGACATGCCTAATTCCTTTTTGGATTGTAGCTGTAATAGAGAGTTTTTCGTGTAATAGTGTAGGTATTGAACACACATCAAAGACATGGCTGTTAACATACCAAAAGTACTAGATTGTAATGCAAGAATGAAACAGTTATAGTGGTTTGAGTTATAGTAAGAGTAAAAATACTGCAGCTGCTTTTAACACTTTATTGGAAATGTTGTATTCTGTTCTGAAGGGAAAGTTGGAGTAATTATTCTCAAGTGGCTTTCAATAGGAAATATGTCCCCTGCTGTTTTTCAATGTTATTTGAGTACACTTTGAGCTGGCTGATGGTTTTACTTGTGTTATATCAGAATATTCTGTTAGACTTCAGATCAACCAGATCAGTAACTGGTGTTCCCACCTAAAGCAAGGTGGCTCTTTTTTTGTGTGGACTGTGGTGTTTGTGCAGCTGCACAGTGAACCAGATAGGAAAAGTAAGCTGTCTTGAAAATAATCTTCTTTTCTTTTTCTAGGCTATTTTTCAGCAGAATCTACTTGTACAGCTGCACAGTGAACAGATCAGCAAACAAATGTGCTGGTATACAAAAATGATTTTGTGGGAATGGGAATGAAAGATTGAGGCACTGGGGGAGGGCAGAACTGCTGCTTTAGTTGCAGCACTGTCCTACAATAGTTCTAACCAAAACATTTGCTTCCTTTCAGTAGAAAAATGAGATATTAAAATGCAGGTGTAACCGGAACATCTTTTCAAGTACTTCATTCTTACACACACTGGTTGGTGTCTTAATACGACCTAATTGAACAGTAGAGCATTGGCACAGATTTTGTGACAGATTTTATGCATTAGTAGGTGTTTTATGGATTACATACAGTTTATATATGAAAGAGAAAATTAATTCTTGGTAAGCAGAACTAATGCTCACAGAACTTCCAACTATTGTGAAGTTTTTATATTCTTTTGAGCTCTGAGATAGAACAATTTCTTACAAGTAATTAACTGTCCCTTTGAAGAAGACTGTCCTTTTTTTTATCCATTCAAAATAAAACAAATACCCTTTTCTGAATAACTGAGCTAGTAGATTGCTGCTGTATTTGTTTAGGATCATTTTCTAGTATGCTTGGAGCTTGGCATTTCAAATACCTCACAGCTGAGATTTTTAAAAAGTTTTCATGGTGTGTTCAGTTATGCATAAATGCTTTCTGTACTATTTAAGTCTTATCTGGTATTAACTTAGCAAATAAGGCTTGGATCAATCAGTTAGTGGTCTGTTCTTACGAAGTGCCCCTCCTACTGGGCTGTAGGTTTTCAAATGAATGAGTTTTACTTAAATCCACAAACCTGTTTCACTGAAATTGAAGAGGAAAGAAAATACAGGAGATGGGTGAGAACTAAAGTTACAAATGGTTAATTTTCACTTTTTAGGTCTGTAGCATGTTTTTCCATTTGTGTATCTGGAAGCTGATGTCAGCTTAAAACGAAATAGATTTTTATTTCATTCAGATGTTTTTATGGCTTTCTTAAAATGTCTTTCGGTAACAATATATGAAATTCACATTAATATTTGGAAAAAATAATTTATCTTAAAAATATATGCTTGATTAATAGGAGTTTGTATTCTAGCATTTGTTAAAGACATGAAATCTAGGAGGTAAAGTGTGGGTTCATTTGGATTTTCAGATTCCAGGCTTTTTTTTCCCCCAAGTATGTATATGAAGTATTGCACAGTTTGGGATGGGGAGGGCACTACAGACATCTGTCCTCCATGTACATTGGAGTGAATACCTGCAGTATAGAAAAGCATTAACATTTTCAGAAATTATAAGAAAAACTGTCTTTATACAGTCAGCAACTTTATTCCAAGAAATATTTCTCATTTTAAAAAATAGGCATTTCTCAAATAACTGTTACTCTGAGCAGTTCTTAATAGAAATTAATTACACAAGTGCTTAATTTCTCTGTGCTGATCCAGGAGAATGACTTACTTTGGTGACAATATTGCTTTGTCTTTATTTTTAACACCTTTTGTCTTTCTGTGTTCTGTCTTAGCTGAAGCATGTGTTTGGTGTGGAATTTCTGGGTGCCCATGAAATATTGCTAAGGCAGTTTACTTACTGTGGCATTAAGGATGAGTAACTTAGAGGAATCCAAGATGATTTTTGAAGATTCTTCAGAGAAAGTAAGGAAGGAAAGTTGAATAACAAGGGAGAGAAACTGAAATAATTCGGGAAGGAGCGTGGGAAGGGGAGAAATCAGTGCATTTCTGTTACAAATATTTCAGGTTGTTAAAATTGTTGGGAGCAGACAGGAAAATGGGTTGGGGCAAGAAAGCTGAGCACTTAAAATATTCTACTCAGCATTGAACACTAACAAAAATGCTGTAGTACGTGGGTTGTAAATTCTAAAATGATTGATGTGGCTTTCAATTGAGTTTGCATTTTATGTGACCACATCACTTGAATCCAAATTTGTTGTTTTAAGTTGTTTAACTAGTTTTCTAGTTTGAGAGAAGCAGTTGGTGATAAATAAATTAAGATGTGACCCAAAATCATGTTCATATTCCAGGCTTTAGGTCATAAATAAGTCATGTTCCACTAAATAAAGAACAGTTGAAATACATAGTAGGCACTGAGGATAAGTTTCAGGAATCCAAGGGAAACTGAATGAAAAAGGCATTAAAAACACCAAAACTAAACTAGACTGTGTCAGAGGTGCCTTTAATTTAATAGATGAAACACCCTAGGCAGACAGTGGTTTAGCACGGAGATACGGTGAGTTTTCCATGCAGAGAAGGTACCTCTTTGCTTATGTACTGCTCAGGTACTTTGACCTGAAGTCTCTGATTTAAAAGCCATGTGTGTGGATGTGCAGTGAGTGCTGCACTCCATGTGAGTGAGCTGCTTGCACTGATGAGTGGGGAGGGGTGCACTGTGTGCCATTCCTGAAATGCCCACTGGTGGGGCACACTGTTCACCTTCCACATGTACATGTTGTTCTAACTTTGGAACCTGGGTTGGCATTGTCCCACAGCCTGAGATGTCCTGAGGGACTCATCTTGTTCCTGTGAGCAGCTCAGTGCAATTTAACAGGTGGTCTTGTTTCCAGCCCTGCCCTTTATAGGTGCTGTAGTTTCTTACCAACGTCTAGGAGATCCTTTTCCTCCTGTCCCCCCTGTGTTGGGTGCCCACCCATCACAGAGCTAAAGAGGAGTGGCAGGAGGGAGTCAAATGAGTGAACAGAATTAGGCAAAGGCTGACAGCAATGATAGGCAGAATCTTTTTCAAGTTTGGTATAGTCTTGTCCTCAGACCCCTTCCATGTTCTCATTAAGCGATTTGGGGGTTTTAATGTTCCTATGTTGAGATCATCTATTTAGAATTTTGTGCCACAGAAATGTAGGGAATTTGGACTTCAGCTTTTCAGTATTTTGCACATATGAATGCTGCCTGAGAGGTTAAATGTGGCAGCTACAGTGATCCCCCGGAATTCGTTGGGGGTCGGGTCTGGGCAGGTCCCAGAAATATGAAAGGCGAGTTATGAAATCTGTGAAGATTCTGAATCCGTGAATATTCAACTACTCCCCGCCTGTAGCCACACACCCTCCACTAATAAGGTCTGGAGGGGCGGTCCTGGGAGTGTGGCTCACACTGTAGCACCGCATTAAAGTAGAGGAAGTGCCCTTTGGTGCTTCCCGGCCATGAAATCCGGGATCTGGGACATTCTGTGCACGTGCGCGGTCTCACAACTCACTGAAAATCCAACTGAGATTAATTGAATACGCAGATACGTGAGCCTTGGATATGCAGGGGATCACTGTATTTATAATTGCCTGGAGAATAATGAATCTTCTTCAAAAAGAAACAAGTAATCAACTCTTTATGGTTGTTCTTTTTGAGACTTACTGTGGATACATTTCTAAGCATCTTTGTTCTGTAACAAGAATTGCAATAGCTGATACAGAATATTGTATAACAGAAAATCAAAACTATTTGCTAGGGTTATCATTTAAATTGAAAATAATGAGACAAGTATTTAATTTTGGAATTGTTCTGATGATGCTCATCTCTTTGTTTCAGCAATGTATTATGATCAGAGGTTACAAACTCTTAACCATTAGGGCATGGAGAAAAGGTAGCATTCAAAGCTGAACACCACAATTAGGGATGCATGACTAGAGTTCCCAAGTAATGTATTACTAGTATTGTATGAGACAGTCACATGAGAAAGATCATGAGATTGTGAAAAGGATTATGATCATGCTTTAGTCATGAATTTCCTGGTAGAGATATTTTAGTCTGGAGTGTGCTTGTTTAAATGAGAATAATTTGACTTCGCTTGTTGCGGTTATATTACCAGTATATGGCAAAGGGGAGCTTACTTGAAAAAAATAGTATCATTTGGGTAACTGAATTTTACTAAAACTTCCAATCCTGTTTTCAACACTGGGAAACTGCAGTTAAAAAGAGTCTTGACCAGTTTTCTAGAGCATTCCATTATACAGCATGTACTTAGCTGTTGCTGCTGTTTTCTGTGCAAGCGATGCAAATTTGTCCTTCTCCCAGGGCTTTCTCTTGTCTTGCATGTACCTGAACTGCTTATTCCAGATCCTGAACCTGCTCTTCACCTTAAGTAACATTCAATATTGTAAATCTCAGTTGATGAAAATCAACATATTTCTGAAGAAATGTAGAGCTCTCTTGATCTGTCAGCAGTCATACCCCTGATTACTGCCGGAATGTTTCTGCTTCCTGGCATGCTGTAACTCAGAGTCCGGGTTCTCAGCCTGCATAAGGAGCATATGTTCTTTATTTAAAAGTGTTTCCAGGAAGTCATACAATCTGAGGGTTGATTCAGTCCAGTGACTCCTGGAAAAAGATTTGCAACCTGTTTCATTCTACTCCACCAGTACCTTACCTATTTCCTCAAAAGAAAATGGAAAAGGCATCTGGAAGATGTTTGAGACACTTTCAGTGTTTCTGTAGTAATCCTTGTGATGTGTTTATAAGAACATTAGGGGTGCCTTCAATAAAGCCTGTGGGTGAAAAAGCCTATATGAAAATAGTATCTCATTAAATTTTGGGGATGAGCTCATCATACTAAACTACTTGAAACAGTTTGCCACAGCCCTTAAATCAGTAACTGGAAAATAGGGAATGGAACTGGAGACAAACTTCTGTCATTCCAGACTGATGATTGAACAGTTGATTACGAAAATAAACCAGTAATGTAGAGTGATTAGTCATTGACCTATCTGATGTTCCTGGAACCAGTTTTGATGCAGATGACTCCATCTGACAGATGTTCTTCTGGTCGTACATTTTAAGTGGGACAGTGTTGCAAAAGAAAGTTCTGCCTTTTTTTTTTTTTTGGTAAGCATTTGGAGCTCTGCTGAATAGTAATTTTCATGTATTACCCTTGCAGAGGTTAATAGGAGAAAGATTTTCCCTTAGTTTTCTGTATCGATTCATTTATTTGTTGTATGAAGTCAGTAGAAGGTCGGCCTCTCCTTTTCTTGTTTCCTTTTCTCTTCCAAGCTGTTGTAAGTATAGGAGCTTCCAACAGATTTTATGTGTGTGTGTGCACATGCAGTAATGCAGTTGCAAGTATTTAAGCACAAAACAACAAACTGGTGTTTTAAGAAGTTAAAATAGAATTCAAATGTTTGTGGTTTGCTGCAAAGCACTTTCCTGACTGATTTCATGAAGCACATTTTAGTTAGCAGGGGGCTTGGGAAGAACTCGATTTATCAGGTCTTGTCTGAAAGTCAATGGCGTTTTAGGATGCACTCACCAGGTCACTTGTGTCTTTGTGAATGTAGGGCCAGTGGGAGCTCTGCTCAGGGTGAACTAAAACCACTGTCCAGTGTTAAAAGACTTGCCCTATTTCCTTTTACCTTACATCCTTGCATTTGCTGCAGTGTTTTGGTAACAGAGTTTACTGCTCTTTCAGGTCTCTGTATCAGCCATTTTCTAGATTTATCTAGTTGTGTATAAAACCCCCTACTTCTATATGATTTTCCTTTTTCTATTTTGGTCAAGACCGTTAAACTGTTCTTAATCATCATGTGGTTGTTGTTCAGATTAATTGGGAAGCTCTGTGCTGCTTTCTTTTTGCTGTCTGCTCCTTTGCTGATAGCAGGGCTGGATTATCTACTACATTTGTCTAGTAGAACTGTTGTAAATGTTACACATTTTATTTGGCTTGGTACCAGGCAGAACAAATTAAATGTTTCTAGAAAACCCTGGCAGTATTTATGCAATTATTTCTTTAAAAAGAAAACATGTGTTTTAAAGGTTATTTTTGATAAAAAATATGTCTCTGGAAAAGAGAAGTCCTAAAGCACAGATCTTGGCTTATATTTAGCTTTTTAGTTTGATCACAAGTGCACTCTTGCAGGGTGTTCTTTGTAATCTGATGTTGAATAACAAGTTTCTTACGTGTAATAATACTAAATTGAAAACTACATTGTCTAGATGATAAATTTTCCAAAAATCAGTACTAACTAGCTGGTGTCAGCATTAACTGTATTTTTTGAGTTGCAAAAGGAGATGTTTGCCATATAACCTTACTTTTAAATTAACGCCCCTGTAGATCTTTGAAGTTGGTAAACCCACATGAGTAAAAAGTGCTAAAAATGTGAACATGTAAGCAATACACTGAAGTTGGTTAATGGCAGCTTGTTTTTAAATTGGTAATGGCCAATTTCAAAATACAGAATTGTGTGTGTGTGTTTAGTGGAGGTCCTGTAGCAGCACAAAAAAGAACAGATGATGCAAAGGATATCAACACAATTATCTGCCTGTCAGCCCCAACAAGAAAATACAGTATTTTAAAGCAATTTTTGTTCTTTTGTAACCTGTGCTTTAAAAAGATTTTCAATATTACAGGTTATCATAAGCATAGATGGCTCTGAAAATGCACACAAAAACGTTTTGTTATGACTAACTGTAAAAACTGTAAATCTTTTTCTTGCAATCACCTCCTGCAGGTGTGGTATGTAAAACAGCATATCTAAAATACACAGAGCCTATCTTATTGTTGGATAAGAAAAGCTCACTAATACAATTCCTGCAGTAAAAATACTGCAATTGTTATTCTTTTAATGCCAATATCTGAAAAATTTTGTGAGTCATTCAGTTTGTGTAAATAATGAAGTACCAGACTAATATGTACAGTCAACTGTCTCCACTTTGTCCACATGTCCCCAACCGAGCAGAAAAGGGCTTTTTCCCAGTGTGGGGTGGCTGTGGGCACCGGGAAGTGCTAACACAAACACCGAAACACAGCAGGGCGGTGCCGAAACAACACCGGAGCATGGTGGGGCAGTGTGAGGGGGTGGGGCAAATTTGCATATTAATGAGCTGCGTATCAGTGTGGACAGAGGGCTTCGCGGAGGGGAACAAGACCCATGGTACCGTGGTATTCAAGGGCTGACTGTAGTACAAATGTTGAGATTGATTTTACACCTGAGTGCTTCCCCTTGTGTTTCTTGTAGGAAACAGAGATGAAGGTACACATGCACACAAAATTTTGCATCATTTGTTTGCTGACATTTATCTTTCATCAGTGCAATCATTGCCATGGGGATGGACATAACAATGGTCCTAAAAAGGATCGTGGACACTACCATAATGACTATCAGATCTCAAATGAATCGTACTTGCAGAATGGCGGAACAGAATCTATGCCGAGTAAATTTTCAACGTTGGAAGCTGAAAATGAACAAAAATACTACATTGAAAAGATATTTGATTGTTATGGTGAAAATGGAAGATTATCATTTTTTGGCCTGGAAAAACTGTTAATAAGCCTTGGTTTAGGAGAGGTAAAAGTAGTGATGATAAATCATGATGATATTGGCCATGATCATGTTTCTCACTTGTATGCTTTAGAAGTCCAGGAAGGAAAGCATTTTCATTCTCACAATCATCCTCACAGCCACTCAGATTCAGAAAACCAAACCATGATTGGTACGTCTGCAAAGAGAAATCATAAATGTGACCCTGCTAGAGACACAGTAGTGCCATCGGTAAAAGATGATGGCAAACACATTCATGAGCAAAGTCGCCATCACCATCATCACCACTCTCGTCCACATCGCCATGACCATAATAGCACACATCATTCTCGTAATGATTCAGTGAGTCATCGTGATCATGGAGAACAGAACCATGAACCTTCAACAGAGACAAACACAACTCAGGAGCAGCCAGAAAGAAAACAACGGAAACAGAAGAAGAAACAAAAGAAGATCAGTGAGACTTCAGGAGATGCTACGTGGGATTATGCCCCAGATCATGATCCCAGTGACCAGTATGAGCACAATCGTGTTCACAAACATGATCATGTACATGATGCATCTCACTTGCATGTGCACCATCATGACCACAGCAGTGATCGTTCTGCTAGTCATGGACATCAAGATGCCAGTTTAGGTAATAACAATGGGCACCGAAATACCAGCAAGCGAGAGGCACCTCATAAGCAGATCAGTGTAAGAAAACGAGCTCTTTTTTCAACACGGAACCACAAGGATCATAATGAAGATGAGCGGGACCGTGAAGAGGTGAGTATGAAAGGGAGAGCTGGTGAGTTTGACTTTCACTGTTGTTACTGTTCACTGTAGTTGAAGGTACATATGCACAATTAACACAGAGAAGCACGTTTGTGACCGCAGTGTAATACAGATGACAGAGTGAAAATGCTGGAGATCATGGCCACAGTTGTGAGTTTGAGTTTTCATTTTTCTTTGCCCATCACCCATCTTTTCTCAGAGATCTACCTTCTGATTTATTTATCTGCATGAAGTTGATCCTTAAAAGCCTTCTGAGATACCCTGCTTGCAAGTGAGGGTTTTTCCCTTCCCACTATTCATGAATACTGCCATGAATACACACTACTTTTGGACTCTTTCTGAATCTGAAATCCTTCCTAAAAGAAATACCTGCATCTTTTCAAAATGCTCCTAATGTCTTTGTCCTAAGAGATTATGAAGCAATTTTAGATGTAGCTTCTGTAGCACTGTGCTCAGTGTAAGATCTTCTGTTTCTTCCTTCAGCATTGATTTTTTTCTGCCAACACCATAAATATACTTCCTCTTTCCCTTCCTACAGAGGCAAGACATTATGATACCATAGTTTTAAACTAGTAGTCAGGGTAGGAAAGAATGGAGTGAATGCTAAGCTCAAGGTTTTAAACTGAGTTAAAAAGTGGAACTCCAAATGCAGAATGGTGATGTAAGTGTTAGTGAAGTCATTTTGTATTTACATTCTTCCACTCCTTACCTGTTGCTCTTCCTTCATTGCATTTACTGTGTATTGGTAAAGAATTTTGGTGTGGCTCTGTGGCCTTCCCCATCTCCCTCCTGCCGTGAGCAGGGGCCCGGGCTTCCGCCATTCACTGCTGGCGGCAGCAGCAACAATTCCCACTGGAGGGGGGGCGGAGAACATACACAGCCATTGATCGCAGCCCTGCCACCTTTCCTCCAGCAGCAAGGAGCCGGCTCTGCCCTGTGTTATCAGCCAAGGAGATTGCCACCAGGAGCTGAGCTTGGGCAGGAGCTGGAGCGCCTCTCCACTCACAAGCAAGAGCAGATGCACAGAGCACAGTTCCCCCCGTGCCCCGACCTTCAATGACAACAGCAAAAGCTTCAACAACAGCAGCTTTGCCAGTGCTGCAGCACTCTGTGCAGTGGGGTATGCCTGGAGCTGGTTGAGGGGGAAGGGGAGAAGGGCTGAGCTAATTTGCATATTCATGAGCTGCCTATCTTTGCAGAGCAAGGGTTTCATGGTACCCTTGGAAACCCACATCCCCACAATACTCGAGGGTCACCTGTAGTGGAATGTTTGGGCCAGAGTTTCTGCTTTCTGTTTTGTGTTCTCAAATAATGTGTTAAATTTTCCGTAACTGTAGCTTTTAATAAAATAGTTGCTTTTATATTTAATTTGTTTGTATAACTTGCTTGCAGTGCTTAAATGCTACTCAGCTGCTACGATACTATGGTCTGGAAACCAGCTCCCTAATATCTCCTGAATTGTTCGTGTACATATGCCCTGCTTTGTTGTACCAGATTGAGAGAAGGCTTTGTATTGTACATTATGAGGAGCTTGAAGATCATAAGGAAAGTGAAAATGCATCAATTGAGAATAAAGATAAAACAGGTGCATCAGGTAAGTGTGTAACATCTAAAGCTTTCTAAATTATTTTGAATTGTAAGTATGAACTTCCAAGTTTGACATGTCGTACAATGTAGCACGGCCTGTAGAGGAAAGAATGGTTGAAATTTAGCATGTTAGAAGAAATTTGACAGCATAATCCTTTAAGTTAGGAGACATAGCATCCTGTTAGGTGATTTAACAGGTTCTCTGAGGATCAAAGATGCCTACCTTTCCTTTTGTACTTTTAAATCTTTTTTTCACTATCATTTTCACTATTTTGTTTGCTTATTTCTTTGTTGTTGTTGTTGTTGTTTCCTATCATTGAACCCTAACATCTTACCACTGGGCTTAGACATTTTGGCCTGGATTATTTCACCATATCTTTAAATGCTGGACTCTTGTAGTGGCAGCATGGACAAGGTGCAGCATCTGGAGACAGAAGCATTTTTAGGGATTGGCAAGTCCACCCACCGTTTGGATTATTGCCATCATTTAAAATACGTTACATCTTTTTTGCTTAGTGTGACTGAGATGGTCCATATGTTTATCTCGAAGTTGGAAAGCTGCAGTGTAACTTTGACACTTAATTTCCTAATAAATTTTCATTTCAGCACCTTCATCACAGTTCATTCACTGGAAAACAAGGTTTTAGGTGTTACCATTTTTCTGTTCTACCAGTGATACAAATTTCACAGAATCACAGAATCACAGAATATTATGAGTTGGAAGGGACCCACAAGGATCATCTGGTCCAACTCACCATCTAACACCCGTACAGAGTCCGAGAGCACATCCCAGAGCGTAACACCACCTAGATCCCTCACAGTCTAGCAGGCCACTCCGAGCCGGAAGGGGCCCAGGGTCATCCAGACCTACACCCCCCAGCTAGACCATGTCACTAAGCTCCTCGTCCAGTCTTCTCTTAAACACTTCCAGGGATGGCGACTCCACCACCTCCCTGGGCAGCCCATTCCAATATGCAATTACTCTCTCTGTGAAAAACCGCTTCCTAACGTTAAGATTGAACCTCCCCTGGCGTAGCTTGAGGCCGTGCCCTCTCGTTCTGGTGTCATCAGCCTGGAAGAAGAGGTNGTAGCTAGAATTTTCTGAGCATTTTCTGCCAATTAAAATGTTGAAACCCTATACAAAACTGTCATGTTGCACATGCTTTGAACCAGTTTTAATTAGAACGTTTCTACAGATGGGTGCTTCTTTTTAAAAGAATGCATTTTATTGGTCTGTAATGAGAAAGGGAGTTGATGAATAATTCAGCTTGAAGACCTTTAACATTTTAAGACTTAATTTGCAAAATTAGTGAAGCTTAATGTGAACATTTAACATGTTTCATGTCATCTGATACCTTGAGTATAAATAACACCTTTGACAATTAGTTGTTAAAGTTCAAATTCTAACATTGATTTGGATGTGAAAATAAACAGTAACCCTTAATACAGGTCAATTTGATAATGATGAATTTTCATAATGATTTTGTGTATATTCTTGTATTAACTACACCAACATTTCAGTTAATGTAATAATAATTTTGCCTTCTTAAGGAGGTGAATCCCAAAATAACCAATCCTAACTGGAATATGGGGTTTGTGGAAAGTATAGAACAAATGTGAGTAACAGAGTTACTGAACCTGCAGGTTGTAGGATTTTACTAAAGCAAAAATGTGTGCTCACACAATAAGGTGATAGAAACCTTTTGAGACAGAAGTAGTCACCAAAGTTGAGGATGCATTTTTAAACATGAGCTGTCTGTGATTTTTCTGAAGTTTCAGCAAAACAGACCAATGTTGCTTCTCTTCATTGATACTAACCTTTGAGGTTTCCCTTACCTTTCATAGTGCAGTTTCGTAAAGCAAAGTAATGTAATTAACTGATGACCAAAAATTTAGTGTTTTCTTTCTGTGTTTTACAGATAGTTCTATAATATCTTCTAATAGAGGATTTTTAAAGGCTTGTACATAGAACTGAGCTTTCACAATGTACCTATACTGAGGAGGTGATATTGCCATCCCTGAGGACTCTTGAACAGCTTAACCTAAAAAGAAACACCCTAATGTGAATCGAGCTAATAGAAGTGATACAAGTAAACAAGCAGTTTTTTTAAAGGTGGAGATCACTTAGAGCTGATGAGTCAAAGTATTTCAGATCAGATACAGCTCATAATTCTGCCTGTGCAGATGCCAGTGTTCCCTGGAGCTTGATCCAAGAGGTGCACAGATTCTCATGTGCCTCATCTTAATCATGATGCCATGTTTAGGTACTGTATCATTCATAGGTGCCCTTCAGAGGTGTGTTTGCCAAAATTACACTGTGATACATGAAACTCAAGCCAGTTTGCGTAATCACCTTTCCATTTTTCTCCATATAAGGCTGTTGATCATCTAACCTGGCACTTAACATCGTAATGTGTCCAGATTGGAGGTCCTGCCAAATGGATGTGATTTTTATTTGGGCTGCTTGTGCATGCATACATGATTCAGCATTGAATGACAAGTCCATGTTTGCTGTTCTTTTTCAGCAGAGCCTATTAATCCAGAGTACATGGCTGACGTGCTCTGGGGATGCGTCATGTCAGTATTTCGGTCCTCAGGAGTCACCTTAGACCTACTTTTGTATTCTCGTTTTCCAACCTCTGTTTTCTTAGTTCCTCTAAACTTTTCACCAGCTCTGTTTTTCTCTCAGTCTCAGTATGTGTGTATGTCAGTGTGCCCTGCGTGCTGTCTAAAGCTTGTTCCAGTGAGTTTCTCCTGGTGGGCGTGGTCTTGTGCCCTTTGCATTTGAATTAGATTGTTTCCTTTTGTGCAGTGTTTTGGAATGGCAACTACAGGTTTCATAAGAATCAATATCCCAAAATAAAATTTAAAACAGCAGATATTGTAAGCTCTGGTTTGAATTAGACCAAGCCTGCAACAGCCACAATTTTATTGCCAAAGTCTTGTCAAATCTGTAGTGGTTTTGGTACAGATGGAGTTCTTGGGACGCTGGACATTTTGTCATTGAGCAGCTACAACGTATTTATTCTTCCTTTCTTCTCCTCTCATCTTTACCCCCACAGTCTTCCAGAATGTTTTCCCTACTTGACCAAAAATGAGTGCACCTTCACAGATGCAAGGGACATCAGATCAGGCTCTGAAATATGGAAACACTAGTAATTTTGAATCAAGAGTTGTTGACTTACATTAAAGTTTACAAACTGTGTAGATGTTTCCGATAAAAAAATTAGCTAGGAAAAACCCTGGGAAAAAAATTAAGTCTTCGGGTTAAAACTTAAAATAAAGAGAATATTTTATTAGGGTGAGATGCTGACTGCAGTCTCTGCTCAGGGGGTCCATTTCTTGAGTAATTCCTTCTCTCATATAGAAATTTCTCATCTTCCCTAATTAACAGGGTTCTGTTGGGTGTACCACATCCCGTTATCACTTGCTCTTCTAATGACAGTAGATGTTCTCAGAAAACATAAGTGCTACTTTTTAGTGTAGCACGTTGCTTTCAGCTCTTCAAGCTCCTATTGTAGCGTTTGATTTTAGAGTTGCTCTATAAAAAGTGGAGTCTTACTTCTCATTAAAAAAAAAAAAAGTTTCAAAGCACTGGGTGACATTGATAGTACTAAACTAAACATGTGACTCCAAACAGGGGAGAAGAAATACTGATTTCAGATAGATTTTGCATTAGAGCCATGTAAAAAACAAATCTTAGATACACATTACTGCTCATGGAGCCTATAGTTGAGTAGCAGAGGTGCTTTTGTTCCAAGGTGAAATCTCTGGCTTTTTGTGTTTCATTAAGGGCTGCAAAGCTAAGCCTGGAACCAAAATCAGGGAGAATTGCTGGGCTCTTTTTAGCTAACTATCTTCTGATGTCTTTCACTCTATTGTACTCTACTGTGGATAAGTCTGTGTATATTTTTGCTGTGGACTTCAGTACTGCCTTCACATTTTTCAGCACCTTTTGAATGAGCAATCACACAACTTAGGTTAAAGGAAAGTCACCTTCTTAAGAGATATAGCTGAAAGTCATTAATCAGTCTTACAAGTTTTACAAGTGTTGTTCTGATAACCTTTCTGTATTTATTTCTTCCCACAGCCTGGTTTTGTGGTATCATCTCTATCACCGTCATTAGCCTGCTTTCCTTGCTAGGTGTGATCTTGGTTCCCATCATTAACCAATGGTGCTTCAAATTTCTTCTAACTTTCTTGGTAGCTCTGGCTGTAGGAACAATGAGTGGAGATGCACTGCTCCATCTATTGCCACATGCAAGTATTGTTTCCTTACCTTTTATTCTTAATTGTAAATGAGTCTAGAAATTTCAAGGAATTGTTTGACAGTGTCAATAAATAAATGTTCACTGATGTAGGTGTAGAATGACTTGACTGTGACGGACATCCTGAAACACTGTGGGAGACTTTCTGTTAACAGAAGGAAAGGAAATGTGTTTTTCTTTAAAAAGAAAAAAAAGTACATAAAAAACTAGTTGTATATTCATAGCTGAACTGCTGTCACTGTTTTAAGCTACTGTTATTATTTTAAAATACCTGATGAGCCCAACAGGAGTATTGTAAGTTAGTAGTATTGCTGTCTCTTGTCTACTGATAGTTGGTTATGAGTACCACCTCAAAGTATTTCCTGGGGATTAACTTTGGTGACTACTAGTTCCTGGGGAGAAAGTAACTTACTGAGTCCAGGAATTGCCCAAGATCCTGGGAAAGTAAGCTGTTTGTAAAGGGGGAAATGTTTTCTAAACTTTTGTTACCTTAATTCTTTTAGCAAAATGACCGATGTTTACATGTTTTCTTTGTATAAATTCTGATACACATTGTTTGGTATTTTTTTCTTCTTTTTTTACATTTATATATCAACTCAGAATTAAAGCTGTAATGGACTGTAATGGTTAAAAAAACATTGTAATGTTTGGTTGCTAAGGGGCGTGTAGGGATTCCTTGTGTCTGAGTGTTAGTCTCGTTATCTTCAGCGTCATGAGAGAAAAGCTGAAAGTAGATTATCTCCCGCCACCCAAAATAATTTCCCAGAGGAATCTGTATTGATTGGGGTAATGAATAGTCTGATGACAAATTTATATAGTAAAATGTGTTAGTGTAGAGTTTAAAAAAAAGTGTAAGGTGTTAAGCTATTTTCTGGCAAGATGACATGTTTTTTCATCTGAGCTTAGAGCCAGTTCAGTCTCCTGGTTGCACCAGGTCATGCTGTGTTCTTATTCTCTCTCCTAACAGTCCCATGGAGGCCACAACCACAGTCACCACCATGGCCAGGGCCATGTTCATGAGCACAAGCGTTCCCACCGACATGCCCATGGACATGGAGTACGGACTGAAGGCTTTCTAGAGGAAAATGATCCAGTGCTGAAAGGTCTCGTGGCACTTGGAGGCATTTATGTTTTGTTCATCATTGAACATTGTATAAGAATGTACAAGCATTACAATAAGCAAAAGGTATGTAGTAAAATTGCATGCTATTTGAAGACATATTACCTGAAGTTCTCTTCAGGCTGTTGGGGAATTGTGATGATTCATTATTCAGTGAACAAGTGCTGCTAATCTGTATTCTGCCTGATGTTATGTGAGGAAACACTTTTCTAAAGAAGCCGCTTTTCTTAACACAATAGTTTGGGAATGCTGTGTAGCAATCTCATGAGGGAAATTTTAGCTTTCTGGCCAGATGCATTTGGAGATAGATCTAAGTAAAAGAGATTACAGCTCTTCCTCTAAAGCACTGTGCTTTATAGAAAGCTTCTGTGTTCTGTAAATTGCCAGGCAAATTTTAACTTGTTTCTCTAAAAATTATTACATTTTTAGTGCTGGAGGAATTCTGTATTCATGGTGGTGGTATAAAAAGAGAACAAGTACCTCAGGGAGCGTGAGTGTGCATGGAACTTCAGTTTCAACTTTTGCCTTTATCATTGACTTTGAGGAGAAATATTTTTTTGTGAAACTGTAACTGCTTCTCCCAAAATGACTGTGAAAATTATTCAGGGTCTCTGTTTTCACATCAGACATGCTCTCTTATCTGTATGGGCATCCAAAGATTTTCTGTATTGGACAAGGCATTTCTTAGATCTTCTGATAAAGGCATAAAAACTGTCATATGGAACGTATCTTCTTTGAGAACTAAATACAGTCATCCGTCGCATACTCACGCTTCCGGATTCCCATATTTGCGGTTCCCCCCTCACAAATGGTATTCATGGAGTTTCTGGGTTCATGTGTTCTGGTATTGAGCGATTCGCAGCACCCCCAGGTGACCCGTAATCCGCGAATTTCATCGTATGACTGTAATTAAATCCCCTGGGCTGCTTTGGCAAATCCACAAGCTCTGTTGCATGGGCCGCAGATTAAGCAAGTAACAAGCTTTTCCCTAAGGAAAGTACAAGCAAGTTCTAGGTGTATAAAAAAAGTAAAGTTGAGAAAGTTAGAGGAGCTGTTCTTGGTACATGCTTGCTTTCTCAAACAAAATCAGCAAATAGAAGAGGTTTGTGTGTTTCTGGCCTGTGACAGCAAGCCTTGTCAGAATGTACTCTCTTACTAAAGTGCAATATAGTCTCTGTGTGTGTTTGTGAGAATCTGTGGTACCTAGTTTAAGAATTTCTGCTAGGATAGGTACTGTTGCTGTTGCCGAGCCTTGCCTATTAAGCCTATGGTTAATCCAGTAGTCTGAAGTAACATACTTCTGTTAAACATTTCGAGAGAGAGAGTAACTTAGTCTCTTTAGAAGAGATTTTTGGGCAATATTTCAGTTTCTTTTATTTCCATCAGTGTCGTTTTTCAAACCAGATTGTTACCTGTTTTCTGTTGCAGAGTAAACAGAAATGGTGCAAAAAAACCCAGACTGAAGAATCACCTATTGGAAGGAAACTTTCTGATCACAAATTAAATAATAGACCAGATGCTGACTGGCTTCAGCTGAAACCCCTTGCAGGTTGGCATTTATTTTCAGAAATTTCCCAGATTGTAAAATTCAAAGTAGCAGCATGTTATTCTGGTATGGTATGTAGCATGTAACCTCTTGTACAGTTTTGCTGCTATTATGCAAATCATTGTTAATAAGTCTTAATAGGCTTTCCCTATTAAATCTTTTTTTATTGTGTTTTCCTTAGATCTGAGAGCACTCTGAACACTTCCTAATATGCCATAAAGATGGTTCTCAGACTTCTGAAGCAGTCAGGTCTTGGGTGGCTGTGGTTCTTTGGGAGTTTTTATAGCTGTTTGTTTTCAGAGTGTTTTTTAGTTAAGCTGTGCCTGAATAGCTCAGCCCTGGCGCAACTTAGATCAAAAATGAACACCCACACAAACCTGAATGGGGATATGTGTTTCACTTTGAAGATTCCGGGAGCTGGACCAATTATACTTTTCCTGAGAAGACTAAACAAAATGTGTTTCTTTTCATAAATACAACTGAGAATCCTAAATATTCCTCAAGTATCCAAAACTACTTTCACAAACTGTTGCCTTATGACAGTTTGTAAATGGAGTGTGTACCCAGAGGGAATGCTGCATCCCCTTTCTCATAGGGATGAGGGAAGGGGAAGGGCCTCGCTTCATGACTTTTCTGTTCTGTTGCTTGCATGGCTGCTGGATTAATTTGTTGATGAAGAATCTGTAGATTGTATTTATATAAGTTCAATTTTGTTAATTTGAATGAGTTGTAGAAGGGAGAGTTAAGACTTCAGCCTTCTCCACTTAATTTATCATGGGTTATGGGACATTGACATAGAACATAGAAAATCTTTCAGCTACGTGTATGATGGTACATATATTTAAAATGTCTTCATTTCCTTTTTACAGGCAATCAGAGGAATTTTGCTTCTGATAATATTTTGTAACACACTTGCTCTGAAATTGTGCTCTGCTGCTCAGTAAATCATTCATACTGCAGGCACTGGAAGCCCATGATGAATTTGAATTTTGAACTGCAGTGCCACTACCACTGACCTCAATGGCCATTCCATTTCTTTTTAAGCCACCTCCACATGATGTTTAAGAACCTGTTTATCTAGAACTCTTTGCTGCTTAGGTACTCTGTGCCAGATATTTTAACTCCTTACAGTTTGCCTGTTTCTGACTTTGAAATATTTTTTTAATTACTATTGGGAGATAATAAATTCATTGTCCAGAACTGCTTTTTTTTTTTTTTTTTCCCTATCACAACTGCTTTTGTTTCCTGGAGCATAGATTGCCAGTTTTGTTTATTTATTAATGCTTTGGAAATAGCAGTAGACTTAAAATTCATTATGTAAGTCTTCTGCATTGTTTTCACTTGGTATTACCTTGTAAAAATGGCTGTGATTGCTAGCAGGGTAATGAGCTGCCTTGAAGGAGCTCAGTGTGTGACAATAGTGTCTGACACAAGGGCTCATGCAGTGCAGCAGGTCTGTAACTGGTTTGTGTGTCGGTGGCAAGTCATGGTGTGCTGCGGGGAAGGCTGAGCTGTGACCTGTGGGGCATGTGTAGGCAGTAGCCAGTTAAAGTTTTCTGAGCCATTCAGATTCTATCTACAGCGTATAAGACATTACATATTATCATTCTGGCAACTCTTCTTTGCCAATGTTGAACCATAAACTTTGTCAGTAGCAAAATTACAGATACAAGCCTAGACTGGGCTAAAACTGGCTTTGAGTGTTATGGATACAGTGCTGTTGCCTTGTAGTGGAGACTTATATGCTCTACATACTAATTAGTGAAAAAATGTTTTTGTGTTGTTTTTTTTTTTGGGCTGAGTATCAACAACGAAGTTACTAGACTGGGATGTGTTATAATACTTTTTTTGCTTTCACAGAGCAGTTAATTCTTAGTTCAGTGATGCTGCAGCTGCTGGTGACATGTTAAATACAAATTAACGTGGTGTCTCTCCCCATTCGCTTCCATGTAGGAGCAGACGACTCGGTTTTATCTGAAGATCGACTGAATGAAACTGAACTAACTGATCTGGATGGCCAGCTGGAATCCCCTCCCAAAAACTTCTTGTCTGTAGAAGAGGACAACAACCTGCGCCATTCTCACAATGACGTCTCACGTGCTGCTCAAGAGCATGATCTTCACGATTCAGAGTATGACAGCCATGGCGAAGATAAAATGATAGCTAGAAAACACAGTCACCACTGGCATCACAAACATTCCCATCATTCCCATGGCCACTGTCATTCTGGAAAAGACCTGAAAGATACTGGGATAGCTAATATTGCTTGGATGGTAATTATGGGAGATGGCATTCACAACTTTAGTGATGGCTTAGCAATCGGTAAGCAAAAGCACTGAGTATTTCTCAACAGTTTCTCCTTACCTTTAGTAACTCTCGTACTGTTTACTTATCAGTGATCACAGGTAAGGCTTCCAGTGAGCACCTGTGGTTACTGGAGTTATTTAATCTCCTTCAGAGCAGAAATTGAAAGGCTGTCAATTGTGGTAGTTACTCCTGTGTTAATATTTTGTGCTATTTCCACCAAAATTACTGCTGGAAGTGACAGTAGCAATCTCTGCCAAGTAAAGATAGGTGCAGACAAACTTCTTGTGATTTGTGGAGCACAAAAATGCATATTTGTTGATTGGATCTTAGTGTTCACCTTTGAAGTATAAATAAATGCCTTTCAGTCTTATTTACAATGATATTTATTTATAATAATAATACCATTTCTATTATTCTTAATACATAGAATTATACAGTACTTGGAAATAAAAACACACTCTGGGTCAGGTTACTGAAGTAATCTTTTAAAAGTTCTACTTTGGATAATTTAATTTTTGTTTAAGCAAAGTGTAGTATTGGCTTATGGTCAGTAGAGATTTATCTCTAGTCAAATGCAGAACAAATTGAAGTATGAAACATTTTATTAGATTTATTAAATCAGCTTAAATCACATAATGCTCTAAATATCAGTTGAACTGTAAAATGCATTAATTTGAATTTGTGTCATACAAGTCAAAATGGCAGTGAGGCTACTGAAGTCAATACTTTTAATTTTTGACTAAGGTAGCTGCTAAGAGTACACAGGATTCTGAACGACCAGGAGATGGAACACACACATTTTGAAGGATGGGGAATAAGCTACTTCCTTAGGGTCTGTAGTTAAGAGTGTAATCTAATACCATTTCTCCATTTTCTCCAAATAATTTCTAAAGAAACTAAACTCCTTAAAAATTAACTTTTTGCTTCATTTTCACATTAAACAGGTAAGACATTTAGACAATGGCTTCTAAGGCCAAACAGGATTACTATGACTTCTCTTGAGAACTTCACTGTATTGAAACTCCATTTCCAAATATTGCTGTGTCAAGCCCAAACAGCTGATTCTTGGGTAAAATGTAGATTTTAGAAAAACATGTTCATCTTTTAGTGTATCAAGTTATGAGTAATCCAAAGGAAAGTTCAATTTCCCCTCTGTCTTCAGATTGTGTCTTCTCTTTCTACTTTATGTTGCCTGTTTTGACTGCTCACTGCAGGCTCTTTTTGTGCTTTTCTCTGCTACAGTACAGAAATTTAGTACCAGTTTTCTCATCTCAGAATTATTTAAGGTACGAACTTAAAGTTAATTAAATTAAATTAGCTTATGCAAAAGTTACCGAAAGACATTTATGGCAATGTTTTTATCCTTCTTATTTTCCAAGTCTGGCCTATTAATATTGCTGATATGTGCTCTACATATAAGAAGAAAGGAGCTAGAGAGTTATGGGTTAAATACTAGTTTGGATTTCCAGGCTGGAAAGGAGATAGACTCTTGCTCATGTGCAATCCTAACTGTCCTCCTGAACTTGAGAGTTCCTAAAAATGTAAAAGTGGTGCTATTTATTATCTTGTTGCCTTTATGTGTCTGTTTTGGTCAGTTGTGTTTTCCTCTCCCTGGATTTGTCTTTCAGATACACTGTGTAATAAAGCTTGCAGTGGTAATGCAAATTCAAAATATTTCCAGTATTCCCCATTTATATACAGACAGGACACAGACATACTGAAAAATATTAGAGTATGCATTCTAACAGAAGGGTGTCATCTCTGGAAAGTCTGTTGATTTTCTGACTTGAAAATAGTGAAATACCATTTTAATTTTTTTTTATTCTTTTTCTAGGAGCAGCTTTTAGTGCTGGACTAACGGGAGGAATTAGTACATCTATAGCAGTATTTTGTCATGAGCTTCCCCATGAATTAGGTAACTAAGTCTAGAAACTCTTCATCTGTACAAAATATTTACCTAAAAGCTGTTTTCATACACTCTGTGATAAGTAAGCATAATGTAATGCTGACACTGCAGGGGTGACCAGCACTTCGGAGTGGAAGGGAGCAATGTGACTTCAGAGTAAATAATAATACAAGATTATTTTGGGATGCATCTAGTTAAAGCAGTTCTGTGAAGCTTTTTGAACATCGTGAAAAATGTTCTTAGGAGCATAGATTTTACATTTTAGTATTATACCTCTGTGTTTTATAGAGAGTTTCACACTAGTCCGTGTGGCATTGTCTTAGACAAAGTTAAATTACATAAATAAGCACAAGTTCCTGTAGGTAAAGTGCTGTGTGGAGATCTTCAAAAGAGGCTTTGTACCAATTGTGGCTGAGTTTGGAGGTATGGCTGATTATTTAGGGTTAAGACTGTTGGCACTGTTGCCAGTGCCATTGATTCTTTCCCCCTAATTGAAGCACTTCTTCTTAAGGTTAGCTAACCATGATGATACCTGTTGTTTTCACATTATATGAAAAATTACTGCACTCTGACACTTAAAAAAGAGCAGCGAGAGAGAGGAGGAATCTTCTGGTTTGCTACTGATGTGAAATGTAGGCTAATATATCTGCTGAGAAGCGCTGGTGCCAAACCCCTGTGTTCTGTGTCCATTGCAGGTGACTTTGCTGTGCTTCTCAAGGCAGGCATGACAGTAAAGCAGGCCATTGTGTACAACCTGCTGTCGGCCATGATGGCGTACATCGGGATGCTGATCGGCACCGCCGTGGGGCAGTACGCCAACAACATCACCCTCTGGATCTTTGCTGTCACTGCTGGCATGTTCCTCTATGTGGCCTTGGTGGACATGGTAAGGTTGGGATGGTGCTGTGGCATTTTTGCCTTCTCTGCATAAAATCTAGGACTTCTGTGGCTTGGCCACAGTTCAGTCTAGTATTCAGGGTTACTCTTCACTAAAATTTAATTTTCATGTATTCTGGAAAGTTCAGTCTGAACCGTTAGCATGAGCAGATGGTAATTATAGTTCTTGTGGTGATTAGCTTTTAAAAAAAATCATCTGATGGGAAAACACTGCTGCTTCAAGAACATGGATGGACATTATCTTTAGTGTGTACCCCACAGATCCAGATCCTTCAGGCAGTATTGTTGTTGTGCACATTATCAGTCCATATTCAGTCCTGATTTCTCTTCTAAGCAACTTCATTTAAATAAGCCAATTTCCACACTTCTTGTCTTTCCCAATCCTGATGATGAAATGATTTTTCACTCTGGGGATAATTTGTGGTGCTCTTCACTTCATTGTGGAGACTTTAATTACTGAATATACTCTAGTTACTAGAGTCACTCAGTTACTCTAATCTATTAATAGGTAACTAAGTTCTTTTCAGGGCTTTCTAGATTGTAAAATAGTGTGTGCACAGAGCGATCCTTCTTGCAGCTTGCAACCACAGAAACCTATAGTTACTGGAATATCATTGGTTATAAATCCTGTGGCTGATACTTATTTTCTAGGCTTACTTTGACTGAAGATATCATGTATGAAGGAAGACAGTATTTTCGTTCCTTTTTCCTTTCCTCAGTCATCATAGGAGCAACCAAATGGTCAAAGCCCAGTGGTCTGACTAAACATGAGCAGGAAATCTTCTGCCAGACACACTTCAAACCGCACTAGATTCTCCTCTTTGTGTTTCCATAATCTGGCTTCTTCCCAAAGACCTTATTACCAGACACACAATAAAAATAGATTTTGATTCCTCCGGTGCTGTCAAAGTAAATACACAGCAGTGTTGAAGCCTATTATAGTAATGCTAAGGTGAAGATGTTTTTTTAATCCAAAGCATGTTCCACCAGAGTTAAAAAAAACCTGTGACTTCTCTGAGCACTTTTTGATTCGTGCCTGCCAAGCTGCTTTCAGGAGTTCTGTTCGTGCCTCCCATAGCTACTGCAGCATGGCAGGGACAGCAGAGCTGAACCAGCACTGGGTACAGCAGCTGGGCAGTGCCTATTCACCAGCTAAATGTGAATATGCAAGAGCTTTCTACAATACTAAAATATGCGTGAGCCACATCTCAAAGGTGGAAGGAGGGTTTTATCACCAGTAACAAGTTCCTGCAGTGCATAGCCCCATTCCTCCTTCCCTATCAGAGTCTTCCCCGAACCCTTTCTACAGTAAAAATAAGTGTTTCAAAGACAGCAATGATGGGGGGTGTGCCCATAGTACTTGTAACTGTTACATAATTATTTTATTTTATTTTTTTATCTTAAAGAGGAGAGGTCCTCTACTTGCTGTTCAGTTTCACAGTTTGGGGGATACATGAGTGCTGCCACTACCCATAACTAAGACTTCCACTTCTACTCATCCTATTCTCCATTTTCATGTCCATGACTGGAATTGGAGACAGAGCACTGTGCCCTTCCTAGGTTTTGAAACAGATACCAGAGTGTTCTTTCATTATCCTTAAGAGAATCTTTAGATTCAGAGCAGCAAGATGCTGTAGAAGTTACAACTTCCACAGAAACTTGAATTGTGTAGTGGTCTTCCAATCAAAAAACATGAAGGTGAGAACTGGCAGCAGCAATTCCAGCTCAATTCTCTGATGAGGTTTTGTGTTACTTGGTGGAAACAACTCTGATTTATTAAAAAAATTCCCCAACAAACCTTGCCTGGCAGCATGACAGCTATGTACCAGTGTTTAGTAGAGTAAGGTCTGTGATTACTGCATTTATTTTAATGACTTAACAGTACTTTGTAATTTGGTATAGTGCTTGCTGTTAAGCTGCCTGGTCTGTTGTACATGTGATGGTCATGTAATTGTCAATTGATATCTATGTGTAATGTGTCATGTTTCATGCCAGTTTGGGGGAGGTGTATATTTAAATACTCAAGTGGTTAAACTAATTGTCAGGTTTATGTATCTTTTAGAAATACATTAATATAAGATCAGATGGGTGTACTATATTTGGTTTTTTAGCAGCTTTGATGTCATTTTCTGTTGTCTAGAGTTCAGGTACTCAGAATAGCCAAAACTATTCTTGCCTATCTAATATAATGAAGAGCAGTAAATAGACTTGTGCTGTGCACTACCTGAAGTTTCCATTTTCTTCTGTATTATCTTTTTCCATGCTATGTCTTCAGGGAATTCCTTTGTTTACCTCCTGCTATCTTAAATTTATTTCTTTGTCAAAGTTGTTTCTCCTCAGTATGGGTCAATTTGTAGAACACGTAGTAAGATTTATTTTTACATCTTATAAATCCACTTTTTTTGCTTTTGACTTCTCATCATAGGCGAGGAATAAAAGGACTGGCCAGAATTTTGATAATTTTGTATAGCTTTACATAGAATTTTTAATTGCTTGTAGATATTCCCATATTTAAAGGGAAGTGTATGTGAATATATGTAAGCATTTAACATGACAAATGAATGCTAAGTTAATCAGCGAAGTCATTATAAAGGGTATATTTATAGCAATGTAATACTGTAGAAATAGGCAAAACTTTTATTATGCTTATTGGAGCATGACTTAATTTTAATTTAAAAGTTACCTTGAGGAACTTAACATTCATTTAGATGTGTGATCCAGTAAAAGCTTAAGAAAGAAAAGCTTTTTAAGAAAAAGGCTTAACAGAAAAAAAAGTCCAAGGGAAAGACATTTTTTGTTTGTTTTGTAGGTACATGGTATGATTATGTTTTTGTTGAATGTAGTGGTTAGGTAGAGTTTAAGATATGTCTTAGTGTATTATTTTTGTAACTGAACCCTGGAGTGTTTGTTTTGACAATACCATCTTGTAAACTTATCCATGTAGAAATGAAATAGAAATGAAATAACTTTCTAAGTTGTTTTTTCCTTTTAGCTTCCAGAAATGCTTCATGGAGATGGAGATAATGAAGAGCATGGCTATTGTCCCGTAGGCCAGTTTGTTCTTCAGAATCTAGGCCTGCTCCTTGGATTTGCCACCATGCTGGTGATTGCCCTCTATGAAGACAAAATTGTGCTTGACATCCAGTTTTGACCTGATTCTGGTAATCACTGTGGTTACAATACCGTTGCTGTATGGCTTTGAGGCTGCACTGTTTGGCTGTGTGCACATTGCTCTGAGGAAACGCAGTGGCTTGCACTACTTACACAAGCACAGGACATCCATTTCTGCTTAGATTAACTTCTGCTTTTTTTTTTCTAATTCACATCAGATGAGGTCACCCAATGCAACTTCTATACTTGAGTGATCAGCAGTTGGGAAAAACTAAATATAAGAAATAAAGGCCAAGTTCAGTGTGCTGTATAGGGAGCACTGCTTGCTTAAGAGAGAAAAAGTCCAGTGAATGATCTCATTTGGGGAAATATCATTTCATTAATACACTTGGACAGAATCCAGAAGGTGTTACAGCTAAAACCCACACCTGAGTAAGCTTTTAGTGCCACATAAGTCTTGAGTAGTGCATATATGTATCTATATAGTTTTAGATCTATATAGATATATACAGAAATGCATATATGTATGTATATATGTGTTTGTGTATATACATATGAATTCTGTGCTGATTTTTCTGCATAATGGTGACTTGAAATATTAAATTCTACAGCAGGACATGTCTGAAAACCACGATGCTGGTTTAGATTTTTAAAAAGAAACCCAAACCCTGCACACTGTTTAAATTCTTAGAACATGTGTTAAGCTCACTCCTTCATTCCCGCCCTCCTGTGCAAGAAGACAGGCTGTTGCCATGTACTCTGCAAAGTGTTACTTCTGTTGAGGATCAGTTTGATGATGTTTTTCCCAACTGAGATTTATTTGATGTTTGTTCCTTGTTATTAATAGGAAGATGCAAAATGCAGTAGAATTAGTGTTAGCTTGGGGAAGTCCCTGACATTGGAGTTATTGAGCTATTTCTGGTTCTTTCTTACAGATGCTAAACATGTATTGTGTGCCACTTGCAGCATAAACTACTGAAGAATTGTGGCTGTGAATTTGTGCAAACTCTTCTTAACAGAGAATCCATGTGGGAATTTCTTCATTTAAAAAAAATTATTATTTTGAACTGTTTTCTTCTCTTCATGTTAAAAAAAAATCCAAAGTTCAAGATGCTAGTTACTGAGTCTGGGCACAAAGGTTAAGTTATGTTCTATGTATGTTGGGACTGGTAGGTTATTTACAATCCTGTAATAGTGGATCAAATCTGTTTTTACAATGCCTTGTTATCAGACTGTAATACCAGCCGTTTCTGGCACTAGAGGGTACGTAAGAAGATTTCTACTTCCAGTATAAAGGAGTTCATTTCTATGATATTTTTTTACAATTTTGGTATTTAAATTAGATTATTAAAAAGCAGATGTGGTAGAACAATGGTATGTGTCATTCAGAAGAATAGACTGAAACTTTGGGCCTTAACTTGCTGGGACCAGCTGTCCTAGACCAGATTGTGCTGACATGCGTATATTGCCAGACCTGAGTTAGTTTTAATTGTACCCATCTCCTTAAAGAAAATTGTATTTGTGAGGAGTGCAAGTTGATTCTGTAGTACCAGTCCTAAGCATGAGTAGTAGCTTTTTTTAAAACATACAGTTCGTCTATTTTCTGTGTATGCCAGGTAAAAGCTGTATTTTGACTATGTGCCGTAAGTTTTGGGTTGGTCTGCTTGGTGCCAGTGTAGCTGCTAAGAACACTGATCCTAATGCCTTTAACGAGAGTCAGTTGGTATCTTCATTCCATTTCAAGTTAATGTGTTTCCCGTGGCCCTTCACTTCTGAAGCTTCATTGGTCAGTTTAGCTTTTACTGAGAGCAGCTCATGTATTTTAAAGTTACCGGTCGGTTGCCAGTATTTCTTCCAAATGCAGTATCAGGAAACAGTATTAAGGGTCCATTTCCAAGAAGGATGCAGTTTCTTCAGTGAAGAAGCCAAAAGCCCAGAGTTCAGGCAGGCAGCCATTTGATGTTCTGAACTCAGGTTTACTTTTTCCTTTTTAAACATGTTTACTGTTGGACCCTAGTTAGCAAACACACTGTTTTTAGCTTCAGATTAGTGAATTTTGGCACTATAAAGCTCCTGGGTGACATTTTAGCATAGTGCTCATAATAGGTCACTGAGTACCATTTTCAAAGAGACTTAACTCACTGGATACCTTCTGAGGATCTAAGTTTTAACAATCTGTGTTTCTTACGTATTAAACTGACTTAATTTTTTTTTTCTGTTAATGCTGTCAAGTATAAGGGGGTCATTATGCGGTTGAACTGATGTTTTGTCAAATCATTTTTTTAAAGGTTTTCTTCCTCCTAATTCTTTTCAAATGAAGATTTCTGTTTTTCAGGTAGTGTACTTACTTTTGTATTAGTTGGAATATGGTTATAGCCTAATACACTGCCTCTGTAGGAAAATAGTTAACTTCCTTCCAAGACCATCTTCAGACAAGGGAAAAACATGGTCGTTGAAGGTAGATACTGTATTTTTCATGGAATATAGGTTGTTTACTTTTATTTTCTACTATTTATTGCAAATGTAACAGAGCAGTGTAATAGCTGTGACTTCTTCTCTGTGTTTCCGCCAGTATTGAGTTCCAGATGATTCTAATGTACACTTGTGTTACAGACAATCTGAATTCCACTACATTTCTACTTGGCTTCAACATTCCATTTTGCTTGAATCCAGAGTCTCATTTAACTTGTATTTGTTGGAGGGCATAAATGTCACTTGTATATTACAATGCTGTCACTGTGTGACATCCCATAAGAATTTTGATGTAAATCACATTGCACTCAATCCGCTGTGATTATGCTTAGAAAATGTTGTAGTTACTAGATGCAGTGTGATTATTTTTTTATTATTTTTTTTTCTTTCCCCATTAACAACTGAGTCTATGGTTTAAAATGTGATTATGGTCCAATAAGATAACTTGCTGAGCTGTCAAGTCTTTTTGTCATAACTAGATCATTTTTTAAGATTTTATAAAGCTGGAAATGATCAAATGCTGTTTTGTTCATTGTCAACAGTGTTGTGTTCATTTTATGTATGTTCCTTATACATAAGGAGCCTTCAGATAATAAAATTATTCAAGGAGCAGATGTTTTTGTTGGCTTTTATAAGGTTTTATTGTGCCCTTTTGTATTTTCATATTCTGTTTCAATCGTCATGAAAGGCACAAATGCAACATTGTAAAAAACCTATAAATTTAAGAATATTAATTCTACAGTGTTTATTGATAAATTATACTATCCAGTGTCACCACATGAAAGATACTGACCACAGGTATTGTGTCATAGAGGATTTTTGGATTACATTCTCCTAGATTCTTAGTTTGCCTGTTCCGGTGTGCTCCATTCAAGAACAATTCCTGAACATAGACCCCTGAATTGATGGGAAAAGATACAATATTACATAAAAAGTGAAAATGTCTCTTACCTAAGAGCAGCAGTTAGTGCAGTGCACTTTGCTGTCAGTTGAGTTTGTGGGATGTTTTGTCAATTTTTTGTGCTCTGAGTAATGTTAATTTTGACATGTCACGATGACATGGCTGAGTGATAGCTGTCATTCCATCAGCTCTTATAAAGAGAACTTCTAAAGAACTTAGAAGAAGTTTAGAAGAGTAACTTCTGAAGCAAACAGTAAACAATGCCCCAACAGAAAATGAATTCAAACTGATGGGATGTGTCTCTCCCAGACAACATGCCAAGCCCTTCGTTGTACACAATTCCCAGTCAAACTGATCCTCAGAGAGTTATTAAATGTAGTATTAAGAACAGTTCCATTTAATCTCTCCTTTTTTTATCTGATGAAGGGCAAGCTAACAAAGATACCTGCAACTGGAACCTAAGACAACAAATCTATACCAAAGTGGTTTGATAGAAAAGAACCCCTTAGAGCAGTCCTCTATTG
This sequence comes from Pitta sordida, assembly GCA_013390025.1. Taxonomy (NCBI): domain Eukaryota; kingdom Metazoa; phylum Chordata; class Aves; order Passeriformes; family Pittidae; genus Pitta; species Pitta sordida. Next base: position 27,712 of record WEKX01009331.1, on the reverse strand, counting down.
CACATTGTGATCATCTCCGTAAGACTTTCCTAGGGATAGCTAAAGTACCATACCCAGCTTCTCTACTAAGTGTTGGAAATTCCTTGGATTAGGAACAAATCTTAGCAGTTCTTAAAGACTTAAACTTGTGTATCTCATGGGGAGCAGTGCAAGTGTGTCTGTTTTCCACCTGAATCCATTAACATAATGGCACAACTCTGAGTCTGCAAGTTAATGGTATCTTCTGAGCACATCAGCAAAGACAAATTGTAATTTCATATTCCTGATCTTCCAGCACTTCATAGTGAAATTCTGGTAGGTTTACTGGAATTGGGAACCTGTTAAGAACAGTCATGAAATGCAGAAGACTTCTGTTTTCACCACAGCAGCAGGAGCAGAAGAGAGAGGAAAAGGAAGAAACCCCTACATTTAATTTGTTTAGTATTTAGGAAAGCAAATACCTCCTAGAATAAGAGCAGAAATAATGTCTCCCTTTGTGAATCCAGGATTGTCTTTTTCTGTTCTGAAAGAGTGGAACTCTGGATGGCTGTCGTGTCTTTTTAAAAAAATGCCACTAGCTTCTGTAAACAACAAAACAAAACAAGAAAACAAACCACAAACCTTCAACCCCGCCCCTGAAAAACCAAACCAAACAAAGAAACCCACGTATAAACCAAACAAAAATACCCCAGATTAAAAAAAACAAACACCACAATACTTGCCTTGAAATACTTAACAGGAAGTCACTCCCAAAGCTGCCCAGGGGCTTAAAGCTTGGGTAACATTTACTCATCCATAGTCCTGGGATTTTGCCTTTCAGAATGCTCTTTACCACTTCCTCCAGTTCAGCAGACATCAACACAAGTGTTCTATCCAACATGTTACAAAAGCAGCAGAATTCCATGTATTACTGCCAGAAGTTACTGTCTTAGAACTAACAAAATCCAGTTACCTACAGATGTATCTTTTTTTTTTCTCCTCTATCTCAATCTATGGTGTCCCTAGATTGTACCTGGCTTACAAACTGGACTAAAACCTACCAAGGAGTGGAAAAATTGTTACAAGCTGGAGGAGTAAAAAACACACAAACTGTGCATTCACAAAAGCCTTCCTTAGGAAGACTGTCAGGAAAAATATAAAACCAAAAAGCCTTGAAAGAATCTTAAGTGAAAGAGTAATTTTACCAGGCTNCGGTCACCTCTGAGCCTCCTCTTTTCCAGACTGAACAGACTGAAACGTAACAATAGATACACTACACCCAGTAAAAAATGGTAAATGCAAATAGTAAATACAAAATAGTAAATACAATACACTCAGTAAAAACTGGGTGGGAAAATCTGAATAATGTGGAGATAGAGTAGAAAGTTAGGGTAAGATGGTTTGTGACTTTGAATCTTTACATACCTGTGTAAGAAGAGTGTTGTCAAATAAGTTGCATTTCTGATTGATCCTGATATTAGCGTTTGTGTTCATTCCAAGTATCTCAGTGGAAGGATTCAGTGGAAGTGTCTTTGTATGTTCAAAACAATTTTGGTACTGAAAAAGGGGAAGGGGGGAGAGGGGAGTAGTCTGGACTTAAAAGAAGATACAGAAATAGCCCACAAGAGGCTGCAAGCTGAATCTGAAAACCTCTACAAGCTTTCCTGGTGTAATGAATACAGTGTGTAAACTAAGATACAAAAGGCAATACAGGGACTGACTTTGCCTCACAAATTCCTTTGGTCCATCCTGTTGCCCTGAAATGAAGATTGGCTTTGCTTAAATAATTTCTGAAAAATTTCTGACAGTTGTTGAAAATCCTCTTAAGATACCAAGTGTAAAGGGCTGCAGCCCCTCTCTGGCACTGCTTGCCAAGTTTCTGAAGGTGTTTTGCTGATGACTAACTAAACTATCCAGTGTGATAAATTGAGTACTGCGGCCTTTCTCCCTCCAGCAGATATAATGAACTAATTCTCTTACGCCTCTTTTCTATGCTTTTAACATCAGCAGGCTGTGTTTCTCACTTACTGTCCCCTCAGTGTGCGGATTTACACCTAGCACAATCAATTTAATTGGTAGTAATTTGGAGAGGTTACATTATTTCCCTTTCTTAGGAGGCACCGAAGCAAGTAAATCCTGATAGAATGTGAGATTAAGCCATGAAAGCAGTGAGCCCTGAGGCACACGTCAATGTCTGTAAAGACAGATTTAAAAAAAAAAAAACGAAAAAAACTGTTGGTAATTCTCTTGTGATATCTGGGATACTTACATCTCTTTCAGGAGAAGCAAAATAAATGCCACTGGGATCAAATTTATAATCTACATATGTAATGATTTCTGAAGAAAAGAACATGTTTAGAACACTTAGAGAGCCAGTCCCAGTCATCAGTGATGATGCCACCGTAATTGCATTCTCCAGACAGAGTGAAGAGCATCAACTGGAACCTCCTGAAACTCGTCTGAACTGCAGCCTCTCACTTCTCTGGGCACCCATATCCTTATCACTGTAATTTACTTGGAAGTCATCCAGAATCCTCACTGGAAAGTTATAAAGCTGTTAATTACTTCTGCTAGTTCATGCTTGAACCATTTGATCTCCAGATCATCCCTTGAGTCATCCAGCATTGCTGCTTTTGAAGAATAATAGCATCAAAAATTTCCATAGTAATGTAGCTCTGGGAGTACAACTTCATGGAAAAAATCTTCCCAAATTATCTCCACTGGTTTGGCATATTTCTAAAATAAATGTATGCTGTCACAGGGCCATAGATATGCTCATAACTTTTATATTTTTTTAGAAAATAAAATCTTAAAGTCTTGAGGTTGAGAGAAGCTGGACTGCTCTTAGGCGCAGAAGACTAAGGAATTATGAGTGATAATGATATTTATGGTAAGTCAAGGCAAGAGTGAGTGATAGACTGAGAACTGGGATGAACCAAACCAGTCAAAAAATTACCAAGAAATGTTTACTACATACAAATTAATATCTTCTGGGGGGAGGGGGAGGGAAGCTTTCTTCCCTGCTATGAGGTGTATTTGCTCATAAATTCTGGCCATATAACAAAAGGACATTCGCTTAATAACCCGCTCCTCCCCACACAGGACACACCTCCATGAAGCTGCTTCAATCACTTGCCTATTAACCACATTGATAAGCAAAATCACCTCAGGCTGCCAGTGGTTTGAAAATAACACTCCTTCCTGCCCTACCTCTAACAGATTTTGGCTATAATGGCTGCTTAGGAAGTTGGAACATAAAGAAGTGCCATATGTTGTTAGCAAATATGGCCTCTATGAAGTACACCTTGCTCTGCAAACAGGGAAGAAAACATCATCTGCCAAAGTTATGCAAATAAATAAATAAATAAACTTCCACCTTTCTTCTACCAGCGCATGGAAGGAGCAGAGACCACCCAGCAATGTCTTGAACTCAGCCCCATTAATAATCCCATGCCTGGTTAAACCATTTTGGTTTCTTTTCTCATGTCCTGCACAGGGGTGCTGCCTTGGAGTCATTCCAATCCAGCATCTCCTGCTCTGGTCACATAGTGTTTGTGAGCCAGGGGTAACTGTCTTGACATACAAGAAATAATAACCCTTTGGCAGGGTTATTAAATTGTTATGAACATCAGTTCTAAATATTCTCTTAAACCATCAAAGCAATTTGATTTTTAAAGCTATATATTCATGTGTCTAATTAGTATACATGACATACCACTATGCATATGAGACCATTCTGCACCATTGCATTATAAAACATTGCTCGCACAACATTTTTGCCTTTTTTATTCTTTGTCCTTGCCGAAAGAGATTCCAGGCCTTTGCACAAAAATATCAGGTAGGACCTTTTGTTTTGGTTTGATTTCCAATCGTCCAGCATACCCTTGAACACCTCCAGGGACAGTGACTCAACCACCTCTGTGGGCAGCCCATTCCATCTGTATTATGGAGAAGATTTAAATTTTCAAGTCTTATAATTCAACACCTTCCAGGTGTGTTAGGATCTTGGCATAGAAAGCTGCTGCAAACAGCAGACTTGAATGCACCGGTGTTTAAAATTCATGCTGAAGTTAACTGGCTTCTGTACCAAAATAAGAGGCAATTTATTAAAAAACAGATTAATACTTTCATCCTGTTAATCTTTACAGATGCAATTCTTTTAAATATTAGCATTCATTCTATCTCTGGGCATACTCTAGAATATTTTAAAATAGAGTACTTAGAACATTATAAAATTACTACATCCTCTTTAAAGAAATGCAATAGTATTTGCAAAGATGATCCTAAGATTTAATTCCTGAACATGAAATTCAAGAAACACTAAGGAATTCAAATAGTAATGCTAATTCAACCCCTTTGGTCATAACTAGGATATTTTTAAAGTTTTATATGTAAAGTTTCTATATTTGTAACTTGCAGATTTTGACATCTGAATTATAAAACCTGCAATCAGCGAGGGTGCTTAAAAAATACATGGTGTGACCAAGTACACAGAATGTGCCACAGGGCAAAAAAGTTCCAGTAGCTTCATTTCTCTTGATTGTCCTCTTAAACTCACCTGTGTTTTTACTGCCTTTAAAACTTTACCCTGTTTTTGCAAATACAATTGCATGTGCAATGAGTCACCAATTAGTGTAATGTCTTAAATCTGGGAGCAGGAGGGAAGCTCTGGGCTGCACTAACTGCAGGTTTTACAGATGGAGACGCTTCTGCAAGAGCTCAGTTCAGCTCTCAAGTTCTTAACTGATTTTAAGGAGATGTATGAGTATGAGAATCGTTTAAAAACCTTCACAAACTGGCCTTTCCAAGAGAACTGCAAGTGCACTCCGGAGAATGTAAGTCTGAAAAGGGTTATTTTGCCTGTACCTTATTTTTTTCTATACTGTGCCTGAGTGTGAGGTCACTGTTAAATATATTTATGTTCAAGAAGAACCTGCTAAACTTGAAGAAGATAAAAAGTTAAATACTCCATCTTTCCCCTATTCTCACCTCAGAAATACTGTAGTAGGATGATGTTCAGTCAGCTAGTCTAGCTACAGAATTTAGTATACACAGTTACTTTTTTTTGTTCTTGTCACTTAAAAGTTGATTTCTTGTATTATGTAGTACTTTTGATTGCAAGTTTCTATTCATGGTAAAGCAGTGTGTTAGATCACAGAAGTACACATCCAGCAGGAAGGATGAAGTAGCAGAGTGATCACTACTTCAAATTCAGAAATGGAAACTATTTAAATTTTAGAAGACTTAATGTTTATATCCCCGCAGACTTTGCCTTGAGCATTAAAAAGTAAAATCCTTCTGCCTTGTAGATAGGCTTATGTATGAGACTTTAAAGCTTGATCTGAGACAAGTCAAACTGCAAGAGTTATCTAAGAAGACGCTTGAAAACTGAAACAAGTAAGTTAATTTCTACTGTTCTGACCAGTTGAGACTCCGAAGTGACAGGAAAACGTAAGAGTTCAAGATGAAGCATTTTACTCACATAACTTATGTAAGGGCTCTCAATGTCCCTGATAATGCTTTGTCTCTGAAAATACTCTTTAAAGTCTGACTATGGCAGATCCTGTGCACTGCTATGGAAATATCACAGCATCACAGAATCACAGAATATTATGAGTTGGAAGGGACCCACAAGGATCATCTAGTCCAACTCACCACCTAACACCCGTACAGGGACCGAGAGCACATCCCAGAGCGTAACACCAACCTAGATCCCTCACAGTCTAGCAGGCCACTCCGAGCCACAGAATCGGAAGGGACCCAGGGACATCCAGCCCTACACCCCCCAGCTAGACCATGTCACTAAGCTCCTCGTCCAGTCTTCTCTTAAACACCTCCAGGGATGGCGTCTCCACCACCTCCCTGGGCAGCCCATTCCAATATCTGAGTGTTGTGGCATCTGTGGGATGTTACCTGGTACAGCAAAGCTATTTCAGTAGCCTGCAGACACCACAGTTATGCAGAAATATTTTTGTTACTTGTAGCCTATTCCTGGTTCCCTTACTAATTGCTTATTTACCTGCTTGCAGTCGTCACACTTGGAATTTCTTTTTGGCCTGATCTGTGCTGACAGGCATTGCGGGGAAAGGTGTTATTTGCAAACTGTGCTCAACTGAGTTTGAGGATGTAAACACCAGTGGTGTATGGGATTAGGCTCTAAACTTCTGAATTGTTCATTGCAGATGGCAAAAGCAGGATTTGTCCACTGCCCGAATGTAAATGAACCAGATGTGGCAAAATGTTTCTTTTGCTTGTTAGAACTGGAGGACTGGGAGCCAAATGATGACCCATGGTAAGCACAGATGTAACGATGTTCTTGAAGTATTTCTCCAGACTTCCTCAGCAGTATCCCCTTATTCATCATAAAACTACCAAATTCCTCTATAACAGTTCACAAAACTGAAGCCTACTGGAAGTTTCTTACTCGGTAACCTTGAAGTAGTTCAACTAACTTTTAGCTGAGATCTGCTAAGATCTACTTCATATGTTTTGTGTAATACTTTCTCTGCTTATAGAGAATGGAAGTACTGAGGAGACCTGTTTGTTCAGGTTTCTTCATCTGCTGAAACATAACTGTCATGGGTTTAGTATCTGTTCTTGTTCTGGGTTTATTTTGCAGGGAGGAACACACTAAACGTCACAGCTGTGACTTTTTATCTCTTCCTAAGAGCTTTGATGACTTGACAATGGAGGAGTACTTCATGCTGGAGATGACACGGTTGAGAAATTCCATTGTAAGTATTAACCAAATAATCTTAATATAAGATTATAAACTAGAATGTAAAAAATAACTTCTGTCTCTGAGGATTCCAGGCATAAGCCGGGAGTGATTGTGTGAGGCTGGAACCTGACTTATGCTGAAATAATGATTTATGTGCATTATTGGCTAAGAAATTTGCACCTAAGCACTTCTCAGGGTAGTGTATTGTCTGGCTTTTTAATGCAAACCTATTTCCTTTGGAAATGTTTGTCCAACAACTCACTACAGCAATAAAAATAATATATAGGGTGCAATAAGCAATCCAGAAAGCTCAGTGAGCAGCTCTATCCCCCTCAGGAGGGATGAACACATGTGAAAAGACAAAATTTGACCAGATCATTGTTTTGTGTGTCCAGTTTTACATATAAATCAGCCAAATTAATTAATCTTTCAAATTTAGTCTTTTATGAATGTTTTACAATTAATCAGTCTTACTCCTCCCCACTTCTGGAGTTTAATACCACAGCGCTGATATGTAAAAAAACACATGGAACTGAACTGCTCAGTTGGTCAAGATCAGCTGATCTTTGATATATGAGCCTTCTAAGAATGCTAAGAATCAAATAAACCAAGTTCCCTAATGAGGCAGTAAAGGTTCTGCATCTTCTTGGAGGGTTTGCACAAAGAAGATCTTTCCTTTACTAAAAATGTTCTGTATTAAATATATACCTGGTGACTGTCAAGGTGAAGTATTTAAGGTCCTTATGCAACAGATTAAAATACATAGAAATTGGATCATGTGGTACAGTGGGAGCAGTCTGACAGCTTAACAGGTGTGGACTGAGAGTGAGAAGCTGGTGTTATCTAACCTGAACTGTGGATGGTTGCACAGTGTTTTAAAGTACCAAAGGGCTCTTGGCCATAGTATTACTTCATTTCCAAGTATGGTATATAGGAAAATGGAAGCATTCAGTCCCCACAATAACTTGGAGGGGTATGCCCTGGGGCTGATCAGGGGCACACTTGCAATCTTGAAGCGCCGATGTCCTAATGTGTCCTGAGCAGTGAGATCATGCCTCCTCACATGGAAGACCAAACTTGCATCACATCAGGGAGGGAGACTTAAAATATAGCTAAGCAGTGGGTTCACACTTTACTTTAAAAGAAAGTATGCTATAAATAGCTAAAAGTGGCCACTGAACTGAGCCCTACTTGGCAAGGCTGGTGGAGGAGTTTCTGAATCAAATGGGGGTGTGCATGTGGCATGTCTGCCAAACTGCTCTACCCTGTTCTGGCTGCCACAGACAAAAAACAGATTTCTAAGCTAGAATTTATGGCAGATCAGTGGGGTTTTGAGTGTCTAAGACTTTAATCTAGTTTAACTAGACAGTTAAATTGCTTGACTGAAAGTCTCAATCTTTTGCTTTGCTTTGAGTGCAAAATTGGCAGATGTGTAATAAACTCTTTTGAAGAAGAAGTCACCACAACTAGGAAGCGTCTTGTGGATTACTTTGTCTCCAAGCATCAGTACACACTGCCACTGCCTCTCAGTGATCACCCATCCTCTCTGAACTCAGAAGGCTCGTACTGCAGGTCAAAGGATCAGGAGAGGTGAAATGTCAAGTCTGACTCTAAAAGTTTCTCTTTATTTCATACAAACAGCCATATCTTTATCTGAGTATGGATATAAAGCTACAGAGTTGTGTGAGGAAGTGTATTTAGAGAATTCCTTTCTGAAGTCCTCAAGAACAGACATCATAACTGTTTATACTAACTCTTACCTTTCACAGTGTGCTTTGTGGTTGTGCTTAGGTGTGGACTAATAAGAGTCCCCCTAATGTGTGAATAGATGCTAAATGTCTAAGCCACTGCTTGTATTCCAGTTTTCAGCGGACTGACTTCTTTTGGAATAAAGATTACAAACTTTTAATACTTTTTTGTCTCTAACTGCTTTAAGCATCTGTATTATCTACGCTACTGCTTATCATTAAATTATCTTTGTAAATCAAACAAAATTGTCACAGATAGTGAAATCCAGCAAAAAGGGCAGGTGCACTGAATAAAGGAAGACACAAGGTTTATAAGACCAGTCTTAAGGAGGAAAAGCTCTAGGGATTTTGGTGTGTACACTGAAATTTAACAAAAGGTAAAGGCCTTCTGTTTTAAAAAGTCTTTGTTATAATTTCAAACTCACTACTGATTCTTTTCAATCTTATTAATTCCCATTTTCCTTTGAGAGACTGTTGTAGAATGGCTGTAGACAGCTCAGTTGAAAAGCATACCTGCAAATACTTCTGGTTTCTAAGATGAACAGATCTTTATTAAAAAAGCAAAAGTTTTGTACCTACTTCGTCAGGTTGCAGACTGAGCAATAAGCATCTTTTGGAACTCCCCCAGCTTGTCTTTCCACCCTGTAGAAAAGCCCTCATGCTGGGCATCCTAAAAACATATTTCAACATTCTTTTAAGCATTTGTGAATTACCTTTAGTGAGTAAATTATCCTCACTTGACACATGGATCCAAGAAGTGGTTTTTCTGCAGCTGCAGAAATAATGAAAGAAAGAGAGATGTTTTGTTGTTTTTTCTTTAAAGCAAGAAAATACTTATCTAAAAAGCTTCTCCTATAGCAGAAAAGTTAGAGTTACTTTTAGGTTTTTAAGCTACAGTAACTTCAAGTTTGCTCTAGAAAAAAACAAACGGAGGTATGACTGTAATGAGAAATAAGCAATCCATCTCTTTACTTGTATTTCAGTTAGCCTTTGAAAAATAGTCCTAGTTGTAACTGTGTATTTAATTTATTCCATTTTGAGGGCAATAAGACTTCTTGCAATAAAGATGCTACAGAGAACACAAGAATCCTCAACTACCACAGCCCAGAAATTTGATTTTTATTCTCTTGAAAACAAAAAAAGCACATTAGTTTTCAGAAATAATATAATTCTAACCCAAAACCAAAGAAATGGCAGTTCTTACAAAGCAATTAAAAGATATGAATTAAACTGAGTATTATGGTGTGGTAAAATGTGTCTTTTAACCTCAGGTGACGGCTTCAGTTCCTATAGTAGTCATTCAAAACAAGTCTTTCCATCTCGGAATATCCTGTGGACCTGTGAAAAAGAATCTGTTTTCCTTAACTACGGTTACATTTGATACTCACAAGTTTCATTTTTTAAGCTTATTGTGCCCCCTCCAGGTTCTTCTGTAATTTACACTTTCATTAGTCATTAACCTTCCAGGGTTGCCAAACTGAAGCAGTTTTCCAGTGTTGTAACTGAGGGTCACCGAGTTTGATTATGTGCAAACTATTGGCTTTTTCCATGTTCTTCACTCATTAATTATTCTAAAGATCTGACATTAGAGGCCATCTTCTTGCATTGCTGAAGGGAAAAATACATATATGTATTTCAAAGTTGAAATATAATCTCTTCAATTGTTTATCTCAAAGTACTTCATAAAGCAATTTATTCACTTTTGCTGTTACAGAACTGTGTCAGTATGAAATTACAATAGGTACATACTGAGGATAGTCCTTGATGAATTTAAAGGGAGACAAATGAATTTTGAAGTCCTTTGTTTACAAAACCCAATCTTCCTCTTTCAACAAGTGTACTTAGAATAAGAGTTCTAAACTTCCTGGAAAGTTTAATCATTTAATTCTATAATACTTTCAAAAGTTTTGAAATTTTGAACAGTTTTAATAGGGACATATGCATAAGTGAAAATTTTCAGGTGGAAACAAAAGACATTATCCACAAATGAAAATGGATATTGTGAAGGCAAGACAGCACAAAGTTAGGAGAGAATGTTTTGGAATAGAAATGTACCGTGAGTGTCAGCAGCCTGAGATTGTACCTGGGGTACTACAGAGGTTCCTTCTCTGTTATGGATCAGAAACTGTACTGTGGGAGTGACCACTCACCAGCTGGAGGAGGATGGCTTTCTCCCCTTGTGGACTGATTCAGGGAAAACAGGTCATCTGAAAGGGTCCCTGGTAAAGGAAATCGTTCACATGGAAAATGCATTGACAGATTCAGGCAATACATTTGTAATCGGCCAGGACAGCATCGTATCAAAGCAGATATGAGGAAAGTTAAAGTGTGGGCTTTGTGAAGTTACCAGTATTTTGAATAACTTGATACACACAGATTAGGGGGAATTTGGTAACACAGTAGGTCTAGAGAAGCAAACAGGGCATTTGAAACCTGAGCATGTCAGATCACAGAATCACAGAAAATTATGAGTTGGAAGGGACCCACAAGGATCATCTAGTCCAACTCACCATCTAATACCCATACAGCGACCGAGGGCACATCCCAGAGCATAATAACAACCTAGATGCCTCACAACCTAGCAGGCCACTCCGAGCCGGAGGGGGCCCAGGGTCATCCAGCCCTCACCCCCCAGCTAGACCAGCTAGACCATGTCACTAAGCTCCTCGTCCAGTCTTCTCTTAAACACTTCCAGGGATGGCGACTCCACCACCTCCCTGGGCAGCCCATTCCAATATGCAATTACTAGAATGAAAATCCCACAGTCAGTAACAGTGTTCACCACTGGATCAAAAGTGTACTGAAAGAATTGCTGAGAGACCAAATTTCTAGGTGGTTCACTTTCTTGTGAGGACCCAGAGGGAGATCCAGGGGATACGTAGCCAGGTGGTTTTAAGTGTGAGATCATACAAGGTGATGCAGCAGTTGCAAATGTAAACTGAGCATATTGAGCTTACATGTTAAGCACAGTCTAAACCAGACAATATTTATGCTATTTGTTCATACCAACTTTGCTTGTTCTTATTTTAAAATAGGAATTTAACATTTGAGAAAACTACAACTAAAACCTGAATTAAATCTTTCCCTAATTACTTCAAAATTTAAGTCGTTATTTTCGTCATCTCTCACTTCAGACCTACTGTGTAACAGACCTGAAATACTTAAGATTGAATAATTAAGGAATAGTTTTCTAATAACATCTAAGCACACACAGCTTTCATCATCTATAAAATCCTTCTTCACTGATAGGACTACATATGCAATCAATGTGTATGTTTGCAAATTATCCTTGGATTGCTCACTAATTCTGCTTTTTAGAGAATTAGTTTTTACAAAAAGCTTGAATTGCATCTTATATGGCTTCTGTGGCCCCAATATCTAGGTATAAACGCATAACATATGTCACCAATTCAAGGTGGATTGTCTCTTGCCTTTCAAAATTAAAAGCTATCATTATTGAGTTTTAAAATGCTAAAAATCTTTCCATTAGATCAAAAAGAACTTTGATCAAAGCCATATATAAAAGGCAAAATGGTGGGATGCACTGTACAAATGTTGAATTCATTAACATTTGTTGACTGTTTAGCCTGAGTGATTGAATTGTTAATACAGTAATTACTTGAGAAAACTTACATATAAAATCATAATCCCAGCATATATCCTATAACTTCAATAAGCAGTTCTTACGCCAGAAGTGCAGTCAATGCCAACTTTTAATATCAAATGAACATATATTGAATTTTTTTAGCTAGTGCCCTGTTTTTTCTTACCTGTTTCACTTTGTGCTTTATCACCAATCCAGTTTCCAATACTGAAATATCCATATATATGGCCAGGGCAATGTATCAGTACAGCAATCCACAGGAGTTAGAAAGGAGATGACTGAATTCACAGGTGAAAAAACTTTACCTTATAAAGTTCAAAAGTGTTATTGGTGTTTTCTTATAAATTTAAACCTTACAGTAATTTTACAATATTGGTCATTAAACTGCCTAGAGAGGGGAAAACTGTCTATAAAAATAACTTGTTGAGGGTTTGGTTTTACTTATGACACAATGATGCCATTATCAATAGAAAATACCCAACCATATTTTAAGCTCTGATCTCCACTGGTCTCCCCAGGATATTTACAAGGAAAAATCATCAGAACAAGGAATGCTTCTTGTTTTACACAGTAATATCCACTCTCCAGTTTGCATCTAAATAAGAATAAAACAGATATTAAATTAAGTTCTGTCTATTCACAAAACTTTCAAAACTAGCAAAAATATATTTTTCAAACCATTTCCTGTAACAGTTGGTACATATAAGATCACAATCTTCAAATGAAAAGATGCTCATCCTTGTCTACTAAATCTCTAAAAATGCTTTTTTGTATGTGTTTTCCATATTTGAGATATAAGTTTGTTTATTTATTTATTCAGAGCCTTGGCATGATTTTCTTTACCATTTCAGCAGTAGTGTTCTAACTATAAAATGAGCGTAGGACAGATGCGTATGTTCTATTGGAAAAAAAAAAAAAAAAAAGAAATCTTCATTATTTAAATCTCAGGACACGTGATATGCACTTGTCAGGACTTGACCAAATTTAACAACTTAAGCATGTCAACTGCTTTTTGCAATCCTCTGTATCATCTAACTCACTACAGCTGTGTAAACCATATGTTTTGTGTGGTGTGTAATAATAATGAAGACACACGCCTTGAAACATATAGACCAAAAAGCGTATTTCCGTAGGAGGAATGCTTCTAAAGAAGGAAAATGTAAGCAAATAACATATTCACGTGAAAGGCACAATCTTGGATGAAAGCTACGTACAAGAGCAGAGAAATATGCTGGAGTATTCTAAACTAAAAATGAGCTGGCATAGCCTTAAAGCAAAAGAACCTCAGACAATAAGGCAGCATTTTAAAGGGATTGGTCTAGAGATGCTCACAGAGACAGTGAATGAAGGATTCATTCACTTGCATAAAACAAAGCTGATATTCCAAAAGCTACTGTAACTTCACCTCTCAGGGGACATACAGGGGAAAAGAAAACAGCAGCAGATGAAATAAAGAATGCACTAAAGTGTTCATGCTACCCAACAATTTCTGATGGGGATATCTACTTACTATATGTGTGCATGATCATGAGAGTAAGAAAAAACAAACAGGAGTCCATGTCTACTGTTGCACAGAGAAAGAAACTGCACAGTCAGAGAGAACAAAAGGACACTAAACTTTTTAGGTGAAACCATTCTGTATCTGTTTTGGGGTAATAATCTTGCAGATGTCTCTGCCCTTTATGAATGTCACCTGTAGCTACACTTGCTCAGCACCCCTTGAAATGTTTCACCAGAGGTATTCCTACCTACCCAGGCCCAATATTATGCACGATGGAGGTTGTAACCATAAAAAAAGAACACTCAATATTATGGCTTTTTGAATTCTATCTTTGAAAGAACAGTACAAAATAAAGAAAAATGGGCAAGTAAGTACAGTGAAAGAAAAGGGGAAATAAGGATAATACCTAAATTCTATGTTCAAATTATAGATGTTGATTTTTTTTCCTTTCTTCATTTTTAGCAAATTTTGTTACCCTGGACCTGATTTTCAAAGTAAATGGGCATTAATTTCTTCAGCTGAGTTCAGTGGCAGATTTTGGTGTTCAAANTTCTGGGCTCCTTCCGGCTCGGAGAGGCCTGCTAGACTGTGAGGGATCTAGGTTGGTGTTACACTCTGGGATGTGCTCTCGGTCTCTGTACAGGTGTTAGATGGTGAGTTGGACTAGATGATCCTTGTGGGTCCCTTCCAACTCATAGTATTCTGTCTGTGATTCTATGTGTGTGTGAAAAACACTCAAATCACGTTTATTTTGACATCCAAAATTTCTATCATATAAAATCATCTGCCATGTCAAAATCTTCTGGTATCTTGAATTTCTGTCTATTTCATTAAGAGTTACAGGCACAAATCATAGAATAATAGAAAGGCTTGGGAAGGGCCTTTTAAGGTCATCCCCCTGCCATGGGAAGGGGCACCTTTCACTAGACCAAGTTGCTCACGGCCTCACCCAGCCTGGCATTTAAAAATATAAACATTTTATTAGTAGAAAAATTATTGAAATTGAGATTATTAAGACACAGAGGGACAAAAATCACTGTATGTATCACTTGTCTGTATCTGGATGTAAAGGCTCCTAGGTAAGCTACAACTCCTAATGAAATCAGTGTGTCTCCAGTCAAATTGATGTACTGCCTTCGTAGATCCAAAGTTCTGTTTCCAGTGAGTTTTTTCATCCCCAAGGCCACCAAATCAATTGTTCTGTTCATTGTCGTTTTTTGCTGCATAAGTCAACCTCAGAATAAAAAAAAAAAAAAGCTGATTATATTACATGATCATTTTAGAGGCATTTTACAAATATTAAAAACATTCAAGGATTATTTTCCTGTGCTTTTCTTAAGTGATTTCATCAAACAGAAAGAAAACACCTTCTTATTATAATGGAAATGTTTAAAGAACAGAAACAATAATCAGGAGCAGCAGAGCAAAGTCTATTCAGTTACATTTTCATCCAAATGAATAAAAAACCCTAATATGAAACATGTAATTCAAAAATAGCTCTGTATGCAATATGGAAAATATTAAGTCAAGGAAATTATGTACACGTTATAAGAGGAACAAAAACACCTTAAAGAGATCACTATCTCATAAAACTAGTTACATTCTTTTCTGCAAAGGAAATCCATATGAATCCATAATTGGCATTTAAGTCATCAGTTTTTAACTGAGCCGTCTTTCTAGGTATGTTTATAATATAACAAAAAATATGTTTTAACAGGAATTTAATCAACCTCTGTTTGAATTCTTTACTATCTAGTACAGACACATTTCAGACATGGGATGGGAAGAAAATGATGCCAGCTGTTACTGCGGTTGCAAGCCTCTCTTCTGGTAACCATAGCAGCCAATTTACACCACAGTAACAAAACTGCTTGTGTAGTTTATTCCTCCCCTCTACTTCCAAACCATATCAGAGTGCAGAAGAAACACACAAAGAGCTGACTAACTACAGAAAAGACTCCATTTCAAATTCCAATTCTATTTTTCTAAAAGAAACTCAAGATGATGTACTGCAAGTCTTAGAAAGAAAAAAAATCATCTTCTAAATGTTGCCTGGTTTTGCACACGTAAACAGCTAATTACCAGCCAGGAGCAGGGTTAACCAAAAACAGTCTTGAAATTGCATTAGCTTGGAAGGCATAAATCAGCTTTAAAGACTTTTAATGTACCAATTTGCAAGCAAATAAATGAATCCAAACATTTGGTAAAATCACTGAAAATTTAACTTCTCACAAGAAAGAAGATCTGAGTAAGGATGTAGGAGAGGGATAGCAGTTGATACATTAATAATATGTACATTTTGTATTACTGTAAAGAATTTCCCATGCTTTTCCTACTTATAATTTTAAGATCATTACAGCAAAATAAGAAGACAGTTATCACTGTGGTCTCCCAATGCTGGGCTCTGAGGTGACACATGGAAAGGAAAACTGGTGATGGATAAGAAGACACATGAGGACTAACTGAAGAACTGGAGATATTTGCTTTTCAGAACAAGACGGTTGACCTTTTTGCTTTGTAGGAGCCACCAACATCATCTCCTTGGATCTGTGGAAAGCATTATTTACTGTGCCAAAAATATCCTTGTCCCTAAACTGGAGGGATCTGGAGTTCATGGTTGGACCACATAATGGATGAGGAATGCATGGGATGGTCTCACTCAAAGGCTTGCAGCCAACAGCTTGATGTCTTTTAGCAGAACAAGAGATAGTGGTCTCCCCTATGAGCTCATATTGGGCTCGGTATTCTTTGTCATGGACAAGGATGGTTGGATTGAGCGGAGTGTTCAGCGAGACTGGGGATGACACCAAGCTGAGTGGTGTGGTTGGTTGTCTGGAAGGAAGGGATAGATTCCAGAGGGGCCTGGACAGGTTGGGGAGATGGGCTGGAGGGAACTTCATGAAGCTTAACAGACCCAAGTGCAAGGTCCTGTACCTGGACTGGAGCAATCCCAAACCTGGATCACACAGGCTGGGCAATGAGTGGATTTAGAGCAGCCCCATGGAGATGGACTTGGGAGTGTTGGTAGATGAAGAACTGAATATAACCCAGCTCTGTGCTGTGGGGGTCCAGAAATCCACCCTGTCCTGGGCTCATCCCCACAGCAGGGGCAGCAAGGCTCTGCTCCTCTGCTCCAGTCCAGGAATAGTGGAGAACTGTGTCCATCTCTGGGTTACTGAGAATAAGGGAGACATGGTCCTGCTAGATAAGATCCAGAGCATGGCCCAAAGGATATTCCAGGGCTGGAGCACCTGAACATATTCAAAAGCTACAGCCATCACCTCTAAGGGTTTTCTGTCCAAGGCCTGGATAGAGACACATCAGCATTTGGAAGCTTTTGGTGTTTGCAGGTGGTGGCCTTCAGTCATGAGCTGGAAGCCCATTTGGTGCCACAGCATAGATTCCTCTGAACACACTCCCTAGGAGAGGAATTGTGCCCCCTTTTCCCCCACCCCAATGGCCAGTGCAGACAGGGATTTGTGCTGAGTGAGATTGGCAGAGCCTTGGGAGAAAAAATTCAGAAGAGGCATCTCATGCTGGAATGCAGGAGCACTTTATTGAGGGAAAAGACGGAAAAACCAGGAGAAGCCAGTGGAAGGGATCTGGTCTGAGGTATAATTAGGGTGACCATCAGCCAAAGTCCTTTACTCACAGGATATTTTTCTAGAGCCTTCCAAGACTTTGAGAAAATAAAGTGTCCCATTCTGGATGCCAAGATGGTTGGTTTGCTGTGGAGGTATTTCCTAGGAGAGGTCTCGTGCCCCATTTTGTGCCCAGCCCAAAGGCCAGTAGATCCCTAGCATTCTGCCAAGTGATGTTGGACAAGCCTTGCCAAAAAAGGTAAGCTGAGGCATCTGAGGCTTTGATGCAGCAGAACTTTATTGAGACAAAAGACTGAAAAACAATGGGGCGCCACTGGAAAGGAGCCAATGTGAGGTGCAAGGAGGGCAGCCATCAGCCGAGGTCCTTTCCTTGAAGGAGATGTTTCCAGAGCCCCGTGGTGTTCCTGCCCCACAGTGGGAGCAGCACAACGCAGGTGCCGGATGGTCTGTGGCTTGTGAGAAGCTGTTTGCAGCAGAGGGGATTGGACAGAGAAGAAAAGTGATGTAGAGAAGGAATTGGGAGAAGAGGAAGAGGGAGCTGAGACGTGTTTCCAGGCAGCTCAGGCTGGCCCATTCCTGGCTTCTTTGCTTGGAGCCCGGAGAGCAGAAGCTGGAAGTGCTGAGCCCATGAAAAAGCCTGGACTTGGAGACATGTCTTCATTCCGTAGGGTGTCTTCCAGAGAGTGTTTGGTGGTTGTCAGCTGTGGAGGGGAGGCCCCTCAGCAGATGGAGCAGCCCCTTCTGCCATAGCAGCCCAGGCCATAGCCATAGCCCAGGCCGTAGCCATAGCCCAGGCCATAGCCCCCAAATCCTCCCGAGATTGCCTGTCCCTGGGCATTGAGCTCAGTGCCGACGGCAGCCCCTGAGGTGGATCCGACAACGGTGCCCTGGGGGAAGGAGGTCATGATGGGTCCTGGCATGGTGACCAGCACGGGGGAAGGCTGGATGGTGACGGTGGAGTCCTGGCACTGCCTGACACAGGGCTCGTTGCAGCTGTTGGCCAGCGGGGTGGGTCCGCAGGGGCGGCAGAGGTCGTAGCAGGCCATGGGTGTGGTGTGGAGGGTTCCTGGAAGAGAGAGAGAGGGGGTTGAGGCAGTGCAGGGGCGTGGGGGTGCGAGGGGCGTTGTTGCAGGAGGGCGAGGCAGTGGGGAGGCTGGTGTGGGGCTGTGGGGAGGCGTGAGGGCTGCTGAGGCTGGGGCAGAGCCTGCTGGGAAAGAGGGGCCGGAGGGCCCAGCAGGCTTGGGAGCAGGAGCAGGAGCAGGGGGATCTTGCTGAGGGCTGGAGGCTCACCTGGCTGTGGGCAGAGGAGGCAGGAGAAGGCGTCAGGAGGAGCGTGTGAGGGAGAGAGGCGCTGGGCCGGCTTTTATGCTGGTCCCACAGGGGCGGGACAGCCTTTGCCCAGGCCCTTGGGGCATTTCTCAGGCAGCAGCTCTTGCCTGGCCAGTCCTGAGCTGGGGAGTGTTTTCCTTCCCACAGCTCGGCAATGTCATGTCCTGCCCTTGAGGCCGTGTCCATCTGACCTTGGCAGCAGCTTTCATGAGTTGGGACTTGGGAGGATTGGATTGTCAGTTGTGTGCCAAGAGGGGCTGAATAAACAACCCGATCACAGGAGAGGTGCCATGTCATCCAGGTGTTAATTTTGTGGCCCTCATGTGCTGTGGTTTGTGGGTGCCTTGTGCAGAGTGAGCCCCCTTGTTCTGCAGGACTGGATGTCCCTAAATCCTTGTGTTGTCCCCAGGAATGCTGAGGGAGCTGGTTGATTTCCTGGGGAGGTCACTCTCCAATAGCTTGGGAAGTGCTTCGTGCCTGGCAGCCCTTCCTGATGGATGAAAGAGAGCTCATCCACTTTGATGTTGAATGAGATCAGGATACAAGATCTGGAAAACATGAGGCTGGTGAGGCTGAACTTGCTCCAGTGTATGATGTGTATGTCTCATATGTCCATGACAGTATCCTCTTTCTTTTTAATTGGTTTTTCTTTGTAACCTCTCTTGAAGAACAAATGCCGCTCTGTCCCTTTTTGCCCAGGACAGTCTGTATCCTCAATTCAGTTATTATGCATTCAAGCCATAAGGTTTCATAATCTGTAACAAATATTTTGTAACATCCTGAACCTGTGAGCCAAAATAGCTAATTACTAGTGGACAGTCAGCATGTTCCTCTCTCCTCTTCTGTAAGAGTGTGGCTGTTTCTTTGTGGAATTCTGTGATTCCATGTCTTGCTGTTGTGGCCGGGTCTTTGGCCATGACTTTGGAGGCAGCTTTCAAGTGGAAGTTTCATTTGGGAGGATTTACCTGGATGATGCTTCTTAGGGAGGGCTGAATAAACAACCAAGCCAAGGAAAATTGCAGTGTCATCACTGAGGTCACCCTGTGGCACTCATGTGCTGTGGTTTGTGGGTCTATGGTGAAGACAAGGCCACAAACCATCTCAGCCAGACCTGCCCACCCTGAGCCCAGGGCAGAGTTTTCAGGGTGTTTTTCTGAGGAGCAATGAGTGTTGCTGTGCCAGAGGAAGCAAGGCAGGAAGGTTTGCTGTGTCCCTGGGTGCACACCTCTCCTCAGGGCCTGACATGTTGCCCCCAGGAATGCTGAGGGAGATGGATGATGTCCTGGGGAGGTCACTCTCCACCTTTCTCCATCAGGTGGTTTTGGTCCTGATGGCTGAACAAGAGCTCCTACTCCTTGCTTCTTGAAAAGTAGCTGTGGTGAGCTGGGTAACTGGAATGTGGTCACACTGCCCTCATTCCCAGTGTTATGATCTGTTTGGATCTTGCCAATTTACAGGTCATCATAGTCTTTCATTTAATCTTTATTTCCTAATTTAATTAAGGAATAAGTGAAGAAAAGACAAACTGGGCTTGATCCCTTTTTGCCCAAGGTGGTCTGTGCCATCCATTCACTTATTCCACATTCAAGTCGTAAGATTTCTTGACCCGTAGGTTTTGATATCCTTCACATGTGAGCCAAAACCTCTAATTACTGTTGCATGGTTGGTGTGCTTTGGTCTCCTCTCCTGTCTCAGCATGTTCATTCCTTTTGGAATTCTGTGATTCAATGCCCTCACCTTGAGGGAGTGTCCATCTGACTTTGGCAGCAGCTTGTAAGTGCGAGTTTGTATTTGGGAGGCTTTATATGGAATTGGAGTGTCCGGGAATCCTGGAAACAAAAGCATGGAAAATTTGAATCTCAGCCCTTGGTCCATTTGTGGGTTTGTTAGTTGGTTTGTTGTGAAGAGGGGCCCAGTTCCCTTTCAGCCCTGTCAGGCTGCTCTGGGGTTTGCAGCTGTCCCTGCTGGGAGGGTCTGATACTTCCATTCTGTTCAGTCTTTCACCACTTTTCTGCCAGCTCTCTCTTCCTGGTTTTAGGCCTGGCATGTCCCAGGGACTGTGTCCTGTGGGTGTCTTTTTGCCCCTGTTGCTTGCAAAACATGTTACTGCATCCATTGTCTTCAGGTGATGAGGGTTTGGGATCAAGGGGTCTCTGTAAGTGTGGTTTCTGTGGGAAGATTCCAGAAGATTCTCCCGCCTGACAGAGCAAATTAGAGCTCCATGTTGGGTCAGCCGCTGGGGGCAAACTTAGTACCACGAGCAGCTGGAAGAGAGGAGTGAAAAGATGTGAGAGGAACAAATCTGGGCTCCTCCAGGGCAGTGCTGAGGGAGGGGCTGTAGCAGAACTGTTTGTGCAGCCCATGGAGCAGCCCATGGTGGGTCAGGCTGTGCCTCTGCAGCCCCTGGAGGAGCTCCCAGCAGAGCCAGGGAGTGCCCCAAGAGGCTGAGTACATGGTCAGTCCAAGCTGAAACAGGCCCCTGGCAGAACCTGTGTCCCCCTGGAGAGAGAAGCCTGTGATGGAGGAGCTGTGTTGGCAGAACTTGTGACCCCATCCAGAGCCATGTTGGAGCCACATGTTCCTGAAGGACTGAGCCCATGGGAGGGACTCACTGTGAAGTAGTTTGGGTGGGAATGCAGCCCATGGGAAGGACTCCCACTAGAGACTGTGTGTGTGGGATGGAACCCAGGCTGGAGCTGGGGCAGAGTGTG
The DNA here is from genome assembly GCA_013390025.1 of Pitta sordida. Classification (NCBI taxonomy): domain Eukaryota; kingdom Metazoa; phylum Chordata; class Aves; order Passeriformes; family Pittidae; genus Pitta; species Pitta sordida. The sequence continues at coordinate 6,538 of WEKX01009331.1, read as the reverse complement.
AGGAGGCAGGAGCAGCCAAACCAACATGTGAGGAACTGACCCCAACCCATATTCTCCAACAGCCTGGGACACTTGGGGAGAGGGAGCAGAGAACTGGGGAGTGAAGCTGAGCCTAGATGAAGGGACGGCTTGGGGGAAAGATATTTTAAGATTTAGGTTTCTGTCACATTGTCTTACTCTGAGATTTGATTTTTAATTCATTACATTAATTTTCCTGGGTGGAACCTGATTTGCCTCTGATGGTGATAAGTGACCGTCCTTTCTTTAATTCCAACCAGGAGCCTTTCCCCATATTCTTCTCTCCATTTTCTGGAGGAGGGAAGGGGGTGATCGAGGGGGTTTGTAGGCCCTTGGTATCCTGCAAAGATCAGCCCTCCTAGAGCCCCATTTTCTGAGCAGAGCAGGGTCACAGATTTGTTGCTGCACCTGGTTCCATGGAGTCCATGCTGTGCCTCAGGAACCCACGGGGGTGGTGACCTCACAATGGGGACTTGCTGTGGGAGCTCAGAGCAGAGGGAGGGTGGCTTGGGGTCACCTGCACCGACGATACAGGGACCCTGTCAAGGCAGGATGAGGCTGCAGAGACCCCCAGAATGGATCAGTGTGGGACCCTGTAGGGAGGAGGGGACAGTGTCTGGGGGATCTCCCTCAGGGATCAGTTGAAGAGCCCAAAACAAGGTGAGATCCTGATCGGGGGATTCCCAGGGGAGTGCAATGGGGACTGTGCAGCCCCAGGGACAGTGACACAAGGACCCAACCCTGAGTCAGCTGAGGACCCCCCAGAAAGTTGGGTGGTGACCTGGACACCCTGTCTGGGTCACCCAAGGTCCTTGAAGCAGGAGGGGCCAAGGACATGGCATGTTGTGTCAGAAGTGCTGGGACAAGGCTGTGAGGGAAGAAGGTGTCAGGGGATTGCAGGTGTTGGGGCTGAGAATCAAGTGCTGGGATGGGAGAGGGAGTGTTGTCATGTCCAAGGCTCAGTTTGATCAATGCTGGGCTGGTGTAACTTTCTGAAAGACCTGCAGGGGTCACGGGTCCAGCTGTTGTTGTTAATGGTGACATCTGTCCTAGGATGGGTCTTGCGTCCCTATTCCAACCGCCTCTATGTCCTGCTGAGCCCTGTATTTGTGCTGGGGGAAGAAGGGCAAGCTCTGGTAGGAGAAAAGAGGAGGAGACAGCTCAGGTTTTCATGCAGGAGAACTTTATTGAATGGAAAAATGAAGGATAGGAGCAGACAATTAAAAGGATCCAGTGTGAGGTGCGAGTAGGGCAACCATCAGCCAAGGTGCTTTAATTGAAGGAGAGAACTGCTAAAACAGGGAGGAGAGCAGTTCCAGGTGGAAGGAAGATCGTGGAGGTGCTTCCAAAATCCATGGGGGGTCTTCCAGGGAGTGTCTGGTTGTTGGCAGCTGTGGTGGGGAGGGCCCTCAGCAGGTGGAGCAGCCCCTTCTGCCATAGCAGCCCAGGCCGTAGCCATAGCCCAGGCCGTAGCCAAAGCCCCCAAAGCCCCCAAATCCTCCCGAGATTGCCTGTCCCTGGGCATTGAGCTCAGTGCCGACGGCAGCCCCTGAGGTGGATCCGACAACGGTGCCCTGGGGGAAGGAGGTCATGATGGGTCCTGGCATGGTGACCAGCACGGGGGAAGGCTGGATGGTGACGGTGGAGTCCTGGCACTGCCTGACACAGGGCTCGTTGCAGCTGTTGGCCAGCGGGGTGGGTCCGCAGGGGCGGCAGAGGTCGTAGCAGGCCATGGGTGTGGTGTGGAGGGTTCCTGGAAGAGAGAGAGAGGGGGTTGAGGCAGTGCAGGGGCGTGGGGGTGCGAGGGGCGTTGTTGCAGGAGGGCGAGGCAGTGGGGAGGCTGGTGTGGGGCTGTGGGGAGGCGTGAGGGCTGCTGAGGCTGGGGCAGAGCCTGCTGGGAAAGAGGGGCCGGAGGGCCCAGCAGGCTTGGGAGCAGGAGCAGGAGCAGGGGGATCTTGCTGAGGGCTGGAGGCTCACCTGGCTGTGGGCAGAGGAGGCAGGAGAAGGCGTCAGGAGGAGCGTGTGAGGGAGAGAGGCGCTGGGCCGGCTTTTATGCTGGTCCCACAGGGGCGGGACAGCCTTTGCCCAGGCCCTTGGGGCATTTCTCAGGCAGCAAATCTTGCCTGGTCCCACCTGGCCAGTCCTGAGCTGGGGAGTGTTTTCCTTCCCCCAGCTCGGCAATGTCATGTCCTGCCCTTGAGGCCGTGTCCACCTGCCTTTGTCAGCAGCCTTTTTGTGTGAGTTGGTATTTGGGAGGTTTCCTATAGAATTTTAGAACTGTCATTTGCCAGATGTGACCAAAGCTTTGTAGACATTTAGTGTCACTCTTGATGTCACCCTGCGTCACTCATGCTGTGGTTTGTCAGTGTGTTGTGAAGCGGGGGCCCATTCCCTCTCAGCCCTGTCAGACTGGTCTGGCCTTTGCAGCTGTGCTGGTTTTGAAGACCGATCCTTTCCAGCCCATTTCCTTCATCCCCACCTTGCTAACAGTTTACCAATGACCTTGTTCTTATGGATGAGTGTGGAATAATATTTTTGTCCAGGAAAACAGTGGCATGACCAGGGAGGACAAGAAGGTCATCAGAACTTCCTATCATTTATTTAGTAGGGCTAAATAATGTATTACTGACCTCTGTGTTACCTACTGAGAAGAAAATCTGACTGTGGATAATAAGATAGCCATGGCTGCTTTTACCACAGCCTTGGACTAAAGTCTTTGAGACTGTCTCCATTGCATGATCCTGGACTATCCAGGAATGTACAGGCTGTATAAACAGACACTGGGATGGACTGGTGAGTATCTGAAGGGCTGGGCCCAGGGACTTGTGGTCAGTGACCCAGAGTGCAGATGGGGGCAAGTCTCAAGGGAAGTGGGTGGAGAGAGCTGGATCTGTTGAACCAACACTGTCAAACATCCTCACCTATGACCTGGGCATTGGAACTGCTGCCCACTCAGCAAGTTGGCAGGTGAGGGTTAAGGGAATCTCCTGAATATCAAGATGAGGAAATGTGAAGTTGTTCATCTGGCCAGGAATAGCACTGCGTCCCAGAACAAGCTGGGAGATGAGAGATTAGAAAGCAGCTTTCCTGTGAGGCTGGTGGAGAACAAAGGAGCCACAATGTCTCAGTGAGCCCTTAGTTGAAAAGGTATCACTGATGTCCAAATGGATTTCAGAAATTGTTGCCATGAATTTAGGAGAGGTGGCCCCTCCTCTCCTTAGAGCACTTGTGAGGTCCCATATGTGGTGCCCCTTGCCATTCTTGGCTCCACAGTGGAAAAAACTGGTAGAGTTACTGAGTCAAGATCTGTTTAAGACCACCCAGATACCGAAAGGGATTGATGATCTTTCATAGAGGAGAGACTGACAGAGCTGGGACTGCCAGGACATGAGGATGGACAGGAGTGTGTCACCAGTGTGTGTAAATCCCTGATGGCAGGGAATGAAGTCAAGGGAGCCCAAGTCTTCCCAGGAATGCACATGTGCAGGACACAAGGACATAGAGATGGAATTCCATGGGCAGGGAAGGCAAGAACTATACCATGTGAAGGTGGTCACAGAGTGGAAGAGATGGTGGGGTATGTGTCCTGGGAGATGTAGATATGAGCTGGCCATGGTCCTGGAAATGCTGTTCTCACTGTCCTTTCTTCGGCTGAGAGATTGGAGCAGTTCCTCTCCATCCTGCCAAACTGGATGATGTTGTGACTCCCTTCTCTGCGGGGGTTCAAGAATCCTGCTGGGGAACTGAGTTTGTCCAGTGTGAGGTGGTCTGGAGAGGGTTTGCTAGAGGTATGTGCAGGAGAGCACTGTTGCGTGGAAGCCTTTAGTGGAGCAGGTGATGTGTTTGTGCCATGCCCTGGAAGGTGTCCCTGCACCCTCCTTACCGTGCCAGTCTTTGTTCTTTTTGCTGGTGCCATATTTGCTAAAAAAGGTACTGGGGACCTTTTCCCCTTCCCCGGTGGCCTGTTGATTCCTGTTCTGTTCCCAAGTCACGATTTGAGACAAGTGGAATTCAAGGTAACTCAGACATTTTTTAGGCATGTTGTTAAGTCATGTAGAAAAAAATTAGAGATGTAAAAGCTCACTTTGAGCTTAAATTGGTCACTACTATATAGGATAATAAAAAAGTCTTTTACGAGTACGTTAATGGCAAAAACAAAAAAAAACGGACAAGGGCAACAATCTGTATTGGATAAGAAGGGAAACATAATCACTGGAGATGAGGAAAAGGCACAGATACTTAACGACTTTTTTGCCTCTGTTTTCAGTAGGAAAAACAACTGTTTACATGATAAGTGTTTTCTTGATATGGTTGACATAGACAAGGAACAGTTCAACCACCCTTTAAGATGTTAGACATCTACTCATATATTTAGACCCTCATAAGTCTATGGGACCTGATGGGTTACATCCTAGAGTGTTGAGAGTGCTGGTGGAGGAGCTCGCTAAGCCTATCTCAATCATTTATCAGAGGCCTTGGCTTACTGGGGAGGTCCCAAAAGACTGGAAGTTGGCCAGTGTGACACCTATCTAGAAGAAGGGTAGGAAGGAGGATCCGGGGAACTATAGACCTGTCAGCCTGACCTCAGTGCCAGGCAAAATTACGGAGCAAATCATCTTAAGGAAAATTATGCTGCACCTCCAGGAGGGTAAGGAGATCAGAGCTAGTCAGCATGGCTTCAGGAAAGGAGGGTCCTGCCTGACCAACCTTATTTCCTTTTATGATCATATAACTCGCCTGGTTGATGAGGGAAGAGCTGTTGATGTGGTGTACCTTGATTTTAGTAAGGCCTTTGATACTGTCTCCCATAGCAAACTCCTGATCAAACTGGTGACTCAAGGCTTGGATAGGTTTACACTTTGCTGGATCAAGAACTGATTGGATAA
>WEKX01009330.1:52210-72506 GCA_013390025.1 Pitta sordida | reverse complement strand
CCCGCGCTCGGAAGGCGCCTGCCCCGGAATAAGCGAGCGGGATAAGCTGCCGCCGCCTCCGGCCGTTCCTCGGTGCCCCGCGCTGCTCCCCGCGGGGTGGGCAGGCCCGGCGCAGTGCGGGCCCGGCCCCAGCGGCCGCCGTTATCTGCCCCACACAGCGCTGCCGATAGCGGGGCCCTGCAGCAGCCCAGCCCTCAACCTTCCAAGGACACGAATTTCAACTTCTACTGCAGCGCTTAGAAACAAACCACCGTGTTTTCTACGTGGCATCGTGGAAAACAAATTGGCCAGTCCGTGATTTGCCCAGTAAAAACCTAAAGCTGGTGTAAGATTTTATCGTAGAAAACGAGGATATGGCTTTCTTGATGGTTCCTGTTTGTAATGCAATTGAGGGCGTAGTAGTTACAGCTGCCCTTTTTGCGAGAAACAAGAGAGATACTACTGCTGCAAAGAGAGCAAAGATGAATTCAGTGTATTGTATCCTTCCTTTCATAGTTGATTTGACTCAGACCAGCTTGCCTTGCTTAAGTGTGGCAGACACATTGGCAACAGGTGTCCCAGCTGGAGTAAGGCATGTTTCCAGCAGGTGGGATGTCATCCAGAGCCTCTGAGCTCAGGAGTTTCCCATCCCAAACTAGGAGCTTCAGGGGGGAACAAACCCACATCCCTCTTCTCCTTTCATGTGACACCCAGAAAAGACCAAAATGGAGCAGAAGGGAGAACTATCTCAATCAAAAAATATGTATGTGCCTGACAATTTGTGAAGTGCTGTGTCAGATATGATCTAGTAATTTTGCCCATAGTCAGTTCAGTTCACTGTCAAAATACAGGAACCTCACCAGAAACAAAACAGATACTATATATAAAGACCAGCAGTATAACAAAAATAAAACCTAAAGGAATTAATTGAGAGGCCAGAAAAGAGTTAAGAAAATCCCATAAAGAATGCAGACAGGGATAAAAACTTGTGGAGATTAACATAACTGTTAGAAACTCTTACAAGGTATGATATTGTTAATACCATATGTCGGCTTTAATTTTAATTCAAAGGTACCGCTGTTTAAATGTTATGTTGCGGCTTTAAAAGGGTATGTACACGTAATACAACCCCAACTGATACACAGCAACAGCGTCAGTGCTTGCTTCCTTGCTGCCTCTCATTCCTGTCCACGTCCTCTCCCTACTTTGGCCCAAACCAGCCCAACCAAAAGGTCAGCAAGAGATTGTTCCAAAGCTGTGTCAATGTTGATTAGGTAAATTTATTGCTGGAAGACTGGCAGCCTGTTGGGTAACACTTGCCCACTGTACAGTAAGGGTGAGACTTTGTTTTGATATAAACACTAATAAAGAAAACTCTTTTGTTAATTTATGCAATGTCAAAGTTTCTCTGTTTAACACCAGACAAAGACCACTTTGAGATTCATAAGGATTAGTTTTTGGAAATACAGTATAAAGAAGTCTTCAGATTTTTTTTGGCTTTCTGCCTTTCATTCTTCCCTATAGAAATGACATACCTCAGAGGGATATGCTCTGCAAAATAGCAAGAGAGGCATACCAGACTGTACTAAGAAATCTTGGTAAAAACATATGCCTTCCCTTCTCTTGAATTAATTTCTTCCTCTTGAAAAGTTCACTAGTGATTCAGCATTTAATCAAGTATTTAAAACACGAGAATTCTTCAGCGTGTTATTTTAAAAGAGCATAAGTTTGGTGGGATGGGCTGCTCACTGGCTGCTATTGATATCCACCAACTGACAGCATGACTTCTCATGGAATCAGCAGTAACAGGACAGGGGTGAATTTCTGTCTCAGCATATACAGGGTACTAAATCAGGCAAGTACACTTGACCTGGGTCTTGTGTTTTCTTTTGCGGAACACCAAGGAATAAAAAGTGTAATAGTCAATAAACTTAAACACATAGTAAAAAACCCAAAACCTCAAAAAAAAAAGTAAAATACTCAAAGTATGAAAATGCTTTACCAAAGGCACACGATGAGATAATTAAAAATTCAATAAAATTGTTATAGCTGCTCTCTAAACAAATTTAGGGAAAATGATATGCATGAAAATCAATGGAACTTAATACAGCATATTTTTCTTGAAGACGTTAATCTTTTTAAACATACAAGCAGCCTTGCAGCTGTCTATCTGTTACGCAGCCTCTTCTGATATTAACAGAGAAGAGCACTAAGGTCTGACCCCTTACCCTGTTAAGAAAGATGAAAACATTATTAATCATTTCTGGTATAAAACAAATCTGTACCACCAGAACTGCACTGTGGATTACTAAAACACTGGATTACAGGACCACTTCTCCACTTGTATGGGAAATGCCAAGAACACAGTTTTCTGGCATCTTGCCACCTGGATAATTAGCAATAAGTTAATGCTGGAGTCAAGAGGTCTTTCTAATACAGTTCTGAATACATGGGATAATCCTGAATATTCCTAAAGACCCTCCAAAATCATGCTCCCTAGAACAGCAAAGGACAGTATTTTCTCACTGTTCAACTCCTTGCTGCTCCCTCATCACTTAATCCAAGCTCTGTAAACTCTTTCTTCAACCATATATTCTCTAGGCTTGAACATACCTTTGTTTTCCATGGAGCCTCTTCCTGTTCCAACATACTGGCTTTATAATAGAGTTTGCTTTCCTATTCCCTTTAAGATCTTTGTAAAGTAAGGGTGATAGTCATGAACACGAGTTCTCATGGAGTTTCACCCAACCCACAGAAGTATCAAAAAATCCCCATGTGTTAATTAAAACCTAAAATATTTGGCCTAGCAATGCTCACAGCTATAAGAGCGTGACTAATACATGGGAGAGGCAAGGTTTTTTGTCCACAAACTCCTGAGAGGACAGGTTTATACAGTCCAAGAGCTGTTGATCACAGCTATCCTCTACCACTAGCAACTCAGCTTTGGCAGTTTAACTAGATCACAGAAAACACTATTACTGGCATTGCAAAACCAACCTTTCCAATACTGACTAAACAAACAAAATTGAAAGTTGTCTGCAAAAATCTTAATCCTCTTGAGCCTTCCCATAACACTACATAACATTTCATAATTATGAAATGCTCTCCCCCTTGACTTTTGTTGCATTTTCACTCAAATTGGATGTTTCCATTCACTTCTGTGACACCAAAGTAGTCCACAGAATGTATGGGAGACAATTTCTGCTTTTTGATCTGGGCAGCAGCTCAACCAATGAAAAGCAGCTGGAGCAAACATTACATCAGTTGTCCTGCTGCCCTCTGGCTTTCATCATACTCATTCACCTGCCACAATTACATGTACACAGGCTGGCCCCACACAGGAACTTCAAGAGGCTTACTCTCTCAATGAGAACAGGTTTCCCATAATTCAGCTTTTAAGAACTGTCAGTGACCACAAACAAACATATTTTTCAAAAGCATACAACTGAGCCAATTTGGACAGATTTTCAGGGCGGTCACATGTATACCTGTACTTGGTGTGAAGAGTGCTTTACTGCTAAACTGCAACATTTGCTGCGAAGCCTGAAATGCCGGAGTATTCTGAAGAAAATTTACTGTAATAAGTACATTTCTCCAGTTTGTTCTGAAAATACCTGAAAAAACTGGTTCGATTGTTTTTGGGTTAGGGTGTTTTTCTCTGGCATGCAAGTTGCAGTCAAATTGTTAGGATATGGTGATAACTGAAAGACAACATTGCTTTACAATAGGAAGTGTGTCGTGAGCTTCAATGCAACATCATTGGTTGAAAATGTGAAACATCTCACCAATTAACCTTTCAGAAGGATATTACAAAAAAGTGACTTCTCCAAGAACAGATAAGAATACAGAATATTAGCAGACAGGAAGAATTGTGGCCAATGCATCAGGATGAAATCTGTCTGGAAATTTACACATATAATCTCAGTGGAATTTCCAGGCAGCTGTGTACCTAGTTTTCAACAGCATGGAAAAAACTAAGTATTTTACTACCACGGTAATTATACCAATGGGTAGAGAGACTAGCACTTCTTAGGTAATCTCCTTATATTCAATTACAGGAAAAATACTTCCTCAATGCTCGTTGGATACTCACAATGAGGCAAATTTTATATGAAAATTGGAGTTATACCTACAGAGAACAATGGCCTTTTAACTCAGTACTGGAAGAAGTACTGTTCTTGTACTGCTCATTGCTTAACAAGTGGTAAATGGATGATACGCATAATGCACAAGGCAGGGACCCCTGCTCAATCTCTGTTAAATTTTGTTAACTGACTCCATCTAAAAATATATGCCTAACTTTGGTAATCTAAAAATGTAGTTCAGGTTTCAGAAAGGTTTTTTGTTTGTAATGTCTGCTCTCCTTCTGTTGTGCATAGGATGTTCAGGAAGAACACTAAGTGCTTATCTATATCTAGATGTGTCTGGTCACTTACACTGACTCAAATGGTTACTGGAAAATAAACCATAGCTTACAATATACGTACATCTGTTTGGTGAGGCAGTTAAGCAACAAGGGAAACCTGAGGAAAATTAATCTGTAAACAGGAAATAGGCCTCTCGATTTCGTCTCTGGAAGGTGTTGTCAAATGGAAAGCACTTGTCCCATGAAAGAGTTTCCCAAACTTTCGAGGCTTAAACACTATAAAAATATTCAATACCTGAGAGCAATCCAGCACAGAGACCAGGAAAATGCCTAGCCAGATACTGGTACCCATAAGCTCAAAGCTTGCTAATACAGAAATCATGGGGAATGCACTGGATGTTTACGTGCACCTCAGTCACCCTGGAACATCTTCCTTCTCAAGAAAGCTGTTTATCTGCTCATCTGCAATTTCACAGTAGTATGCCTCATTATCTACGTTGGTTACGAGAACTTAATTGGTATTTTTCATATACAGTATCTTTTGTAAGACAATGTGTACATTCAAGCTGGTTTTGAAACCATGTTTACTGTACTGTACTCACTCATTTACACTTTGTTCTGTGGCTGAGACAAGGGCATGTGTTACTGGTATGTCACAGGGCTGTAGGTGCAATTAAAGTCTTCAAAATACAGTATTTTCCACAAGAAAACACATGAAGCTAGTGCACTCAGCTTGCAGAAAGGCAAACTAAAACTTCAGCAATAATTATGTATGTTTAGGCCTGTTGAAAGAGATTGCTCCAGTAATCAAGCACAGTAAACATTGTGTATGGTGAAATTCACCTCTCTAAAGGAAAAAGATGGAAGTTCAAATTACATTGCACTGAATTGACTAAAGTTCAGAATTAACCCCATGTGATTTCAATACCAGAAAGATTTTTCAGTGGAGACAAAACAATGTTGAAGACACCTAAATGTACAAATTCTATCATCAGTATCAACTTGTTAATTGGCTGAGCAAGAAGGCAAGTGTGCTGAAGTCAAATGCAAGTACTCAAAAAGAATTTATATAGTTAACCAGTCCAACTGGGAAAAAAGGAAAGTATGCAAAAGTCACATAAAGAAATCAGTATTTAACTTGGTGATTACAAATGCTTTAGCATTGTCTATTTGCCTCATATTATGGTTAGAGCTGTATCTACTGTACGTAGGCACTTAAAATAGTTTTGTACTTTCACATGCTAACATGACTAACAGTATGTAGTGAAATTATTGAGGATAGGACATAAGAATTACACCTCTTTCTCAGCCTAAGAAAACCTATTCATTCATTTTGGCATAGGCAGCTCGAGTACATGTTCTCAGATGTCATGTGCTTAGTCACTGTAAGACTGCTCTAATTTGGCCTGATTCCTCAAAAAAATCCATCCAACCAACCAACAACAACAAGAAGAAAAGAACAAACAACCCCAAAAACAACAAAACAAGAAGAGCTATTAGTGTTGCACACAAGTTAGCAACTTTGCTCAGGAAAACCATGTTAAGGCAGTGCTTAAATAAGCTGTTCCTGATGTGTTATCTGCTGCAGCAGGTTATTTAGCTATCAACTGAGAAACACCACCAAACAAACCAAACTCCATAAACAAACAAAACCTCCACAAATCCAATTTTGGAACCACAACAGCTTTGGAAGTATATTTTCAGAATATGACCCAAATCTCCATTAACTTTCTCCACTTACTAAGTTTCCATTTTTGATCATACCATATCCCACTGTTTTTCAAGCCACTATTTGTTACGTACACATACACAGTTTAAATGTCGTCCAGTAAATGTGCTGATTGCAGTGTATTGTCTCCTATGGGAGAAATCCAATAGCTTTTTGTTGATTTATTTCTTACTCATTTCACCTCTGCAATACTACCCAATCCTTTCTACTGTGTCACACGACTGCAAACTCTCCTCTTCCTAAATTCTTCTGCAGAAAGCTGCTGTGCCTTTTCCTCATTATGTTCCGCAGTTTTCAGTCATTTCATTTAAATTCATGGCTAATATTTCAATCTTCTACGAATCTCCACTCTCTTGCTATTTCTTTGACTCACAATACAAAGACATTTTTTCTTCTGTTAAATATTTGAGTAGATATTGGTTTTAAAACTTCAGTATTGTCAGTTCAGTGCAGTGAATGAGACCGGGGGTTCGATTCCCGCCAGGGAGGCAGTGGTGCTGTTTAGAATTGGACTCGATGATCCTTGTGGGTCCCTTCCAACTCAGAATATTCTGAGTAGCTTTCTCACAGCTGTTACTTCCTCTTGGCATTTTCAATTAAGAAAAGGCATTTTGTTTTATTTCTTAACCTTCTCCAGCTGCAGTTTAACTTCATTAGCTAAAGACTTTCTTTGTTTAGGTATGCTGCTTTCTGGTGAACTGAAAGTCGACTCAGGTGCGCTTTCCTGTTGCATCATTTTTATGCCAGTACTGGAATCGGACTTGCCCAAGAGCTGTGTAACTACACGGAGAGTCAGGCCGGATGCACCTGGGGTGAAATCGCTGCTGTGCCAACAGGGAAGCAGGGCGTAGTGCCGTGAAGCGTTCCCTAAATGCTGCGCCGCGCGTTGCCTCATCGCAGAACCGCAGGATGATGGGGCTGGAAGGGAACGCGCGTGTCTCCAAGCCCGCTGCCGGGGCAGGCAGGCGGCTCAGCGCTGGGCAGCGAGGGGGCCGGNCACGGGGCGCAGCGCGGCCGCGATCGCCGCCTGGCGGCCCGGCCCGGGAGCGGCCGCAGCTCAGCCCCACTGCCTGGGGAAGGAGCGTCTGCAGCACCAGGGGAATCCCTGGGCTGGGGCGGCATCACACGCCTTCCCACCTCCCACAAACGAGACAAGCCTGCTTGTACTTGGGTTTAGATTTAGACGTGTTTACAGCTAAAAAATACAGTATTTCTCCCCTTGCTCACAAGTGGCCGTGTGTATAAGAGAGAGAGGAATGAAGATTCTGGCACAGAGGGCATGTGGTAATTCTCTTAAAGCACACAGTAGGGGTTTTGGTTTTAAATCAGCAATAATGTGGAGCAAACACACCAGCCCCACAGCTGTTTAGCAGTTGGATGAAGGCACAGCAGCAGCCCTGCAGGCGCAGTTCAAGATATTAAGCTATATATTTACAGGAAAAACCCAAACATCTGGATGTTTTCAAACAAAGGCTACCAGATTTCATAAGTAACCCAAGCTCCTTGTCATATAGCAGAAGTGAATGTTTCTGTTTTAAGGAGGGAGGGGAAAACACCTTCAACAGAAGGATTTGAGCAGTCTGAGTTGAGGGCTGGTATTGAGACAGAATGGAAAGTAAGGCTCTGCAGCCCCTGACAAGCACCACAAAAAACATTTACGAGGTACACTAGTTCCAGTATAACATAGATATAACAGAGGCTGGAGTTTAAGTCTGGACTTTCACCCACAGACTTTACCTGCTCCTCTCACAAGTGCTCTGATGACTTCAGATGCCTTTTGCTGTCACAGCTGGGGGGTGCTCAGCCTTCAGACGCCAGGGCTCTGCTGCTCCACAGGACACACGAGGACTCAGCAGGAACTGAATTTACTAAAATTTCTGCTAGAATGGAGAAGGACAGGAATGACTCATTTTCATAGCCCTGTATATGTGCAAGCTTCCTTCAAGTCGGGTAACACCCAACACGCACAGCCTAAACACCCATCTTTGTGAGAACACAAAAACATCTTCAGAAGGGAACTGGTTACATGCCTTATCGTGTACAGTGTTCACACGAGCTTGGAGCCAAACAATTTTTGCACACGGGTAAATGTAACAGGTAGCCAAAGTTGTCTCCTTTGGGAAGGTAGTTGAACAGAGATAAAGCCCTGCCTTGACTGCAAGGACAGATCACTGGTTCTTGAGAGATCACTGGTTTTTGGAAGGAAGAAGGATGGACAGCAACCAACATCCTCTCTGTCCTCAGCCCTTCCACCTTCCTGTAGCTTAAAAGTGCTTAGGCAGAGATTTCTCCTGCATTCTAGCAAAAAAAAAAAAAAATTAAAAATCCAAACCACACCCAAAAAGAACAACAAAATACACGCCCCCCCCCCAATAAAAAATTAGAAAGGTGTTTATGTAGTCCAAATCCCAGCATGACTGAATAAATAACTTTTTTTTTTGCAGGAAAAAGGAGTTGTAAAAACAGAGAGAAAAAAATTGCAGGAATGAGAAGACTCCTATTGCAGTGGAGTGGAGCACTTGGTAATATGTATATAGACAGCATTCATGACAAATGTTTAGACAGGTTAAGAGCCTGATTGCCAATGCAGCTCTTGATCTATTTCACTAGTTAACCTAAATAATACATTAACTGTTGCACAGAAATGTATGGGCCAATATTTAGTCCCCAAATCAGTAATCTGCTGGGGTTAATTTACTATCTTCAGTATAAAATGGAGTCAGACTGGGTGAGAGGGCGGAAGGGAACAGCCTGTGCATAGGGGGCAGGAAGGTCATTGGAAATTGTTGAGCCACAATCAAAGGAGTTGCATATTTCTGTGTGCTGTGTGCAGCACATGAGCCTTCCTGCAACTGCAGGGAGCAGTTAGAAGTTTTACACTGTGGTCTCTGGGTTTCTTTTAAATCAACAGCATTTTTTGAGTTAAATGGAGGAAGGACTATATTGTGGTTCTGACAAAGTCACAGCATACTCCAGTCAGTTCCCTCTTCCTGAAATCAAACAAGTAATTTAATTTCTTGAAAACCAGAAAGCAACATGTTTCCTTTGGTAAAACATGAGAGACAGTTCTATGAGCTGATCATTAGATTCGTATCTTCATGTTTTCATTCAAGACTATTGCCACTGAGATGGGCAAACAAAGGTCTCTGAGCCTGCTGAGCCAGCTCCTTTACAGCTCACCAGCTTCCACCCTCTGCCCTTCATTGTGGTTTCTCTATTTATACAGCCCAGGTTCAGGGGGCTTCTAAGCTAATTGAGTCCTGGTGACCTTTGGAGAAAGTTTTCTCTGTCCCAGTCAGTCCATAAAATGAAAGTCTCAATCAGCACTCCCCAGAGATGTCAATGTCTTACACAGGATCCACCACCTGTCTAAGAGTAAACACGATGCTGAAGTCTCTGCAAGATAGATGAGTTAGAGCACAGAGCTTTTTAGCTCAGGGTTTTAAATTTCTGAGAAGCTAAAATTGCAGCCTGAATTTGAGCCTCCTTTGGACTTTTATATCACAGGGTCTTTCTATAATGAACCTAGTCCAAACTATCTGAAAAGGTTAACACCCATGACCAAGAACAGGGCTCCAAATACAAAAGAAGGGTTCCATTTGTTTGACATTCTCTGGTAGCTTTCTGCCTAGTGAGTGGAGACACAACAAAAATCTAGGTTGAACTAGAGCCATTTTCCACGTCATGTCCCCATGGCAAGTGCCTAGCTTGCTTGACCAAGAGCCAATGCCCCCCAGCTCACCCAACACCTAAGTACAAGTACAGCACCACTGACCACTGGTTTTCAATCATTCTTTATCCTAAAGTAAACTCATTATTTCTCCTTATCTGCCAGTGTCTAATCTTCAATGTATGGAGGATCAAAGTCCTCTGAGCACTACTGCTCTGCTGCTGTGCAATGGCAGACAGGAGGGGAGAACAGCTCACTCCAGCTCCTGCCAGGCTCACTGCTATGCTCCTGCTAAAGCCAAAGTGTGCTTTTGTCAAAGAAGCAACTGTGGTTGTTCTCAACGTAACACTCTGAACCACCAGTTATAATAAAAGTAAAATTTATTTGGCATAGGACAGAAAAATAGGGAGAACAAAATCACTTACAAAATAAATGTTAAGCAAAAAAAAAAATCACAGAACTAATAGTTAACTTAATAGTTTATAAAAAGTTCAAACTTCAAGCATCTGATAAAAACCATGTTACTTTCTGCTCAGCCTATGTTTTATGTTTCTTCCTCTCTTGTGTGGCTTTGGAAGCCCAAATTTAGGTATCTTGCTCTTCATGCACTAGTTTACACTAAGGAACATTTATCACAGACAAACCATTTCAAAATGGCAGTACACCGAAGGGTTACCTCCTCTTTTCGGACGTGGTTTCCATTTTTTCTTTTAGTCTGCATACCTACCTGCTGCATGCTCACTCACTGAGACCATACACACGGGCTGAGTTACTCCCAACACTCGCCTTTTTGGCAGTGCTCCAGGTTTACATTTTAACAGAATGATCCACACACATCCATTTTATAGGCCACAAGACCCCCGTTTTCCCCTGATGTCCATGAAGAACCATTCCATGAACTTACACTTAATGTGCTCCTGGATATCTTAGGTGAGAGATTATCCTTACTTTCTGGTGAATACTGTTTGAAAGATTGAAGTTCATACAATAATGTTATATACAGTCAACGTACCGTCGTAATGAGTTGCTTGCACCCGACTGTGAGACAAGGGTGTTCACACTATTGTGATGTGGTACTACATACATGCACATTTTATATGGTAACTTTTACTCTGGTACTGATAGCAACATTCAGCCAATTGTTTTTTATTTCTTTAAGCAATCTTCTTTTTGCCAGTGTCCTGTGCCTTATGGACCCTGTCTAGGTCTCACAACATTTGACATTCTTCTTGAAATAATCTGAGTTTCATCACTCAACTCCATTCTTTGCTTCCAAGACAAAAAGGAGCCTATTTCCGTACTTCTGTGCAGAAAATTGTTGTGTTACAATATATATGAATAATGATACGAGTTTACTTCCTTCATCCTCTGCTCCAAGACAGACCTACTTTTACAAGTGTCATGTAAACAGTTGTTGCTGCAGGGAGAAACTACCATCCAGTTTTTTAAGTGACAATTTAAGGAACTTCTCTAACAGTTCAGTCTTACAGAAAAAAAAAGTCTTATGATCCTTTTAGTGCTGGGAAATTCTGGCTTCTAAACAAGAACTTTGCAACCTTACTTATTTAATTTCCAGAAAGAGATGCTTCCTGAATCACAAGCTGATTTTCCTTTAACAGCTCTGAACATTAATCACTGTGACCTCTTCTCACAAATGCCTGGTGCAGAAAATCGAAACAAACATAACATGTACTTTTCTTCCAAAAATATAGAGGAGAAATTATTTTCACATGGTACAAAAGTAATTCTCATTTTATTTACTGAGTTGAATTAAACAAAAATGAACATCTGTGGCCACTGTAATGCAGTGTCAGCCTTAGTGATAACATAAGATAGTTTGAGGTGAAGGTTGATAATACAATGCCATTGAAACAAACCCAGTAAACCTTATATGCAAGCAGTGAATCAAATTTAGTCCTGTAATAACTTATGCAACCACACTGAAGTCAACTGGGCTGTGAGGACAGCAGCCTCAGACACTGATTTTGGAGTAAAATTTTCAGAGCAATACCACAATTGAGTGTGAAGCTAACCAGTGCCCCCATATACACATCACCTACACACTAATCCACACACTGAGCTCCATCTGAAGTTAGCAGACTGATCACATAACAACATAAAAGTGCTTGGCTCAAACACTGTGTGCTGCTACTGTTGGCACTGTTTGTGTTAAAACTTGGAAGAGCAACGTCTATTAATTTTTCTAGTCAGACACAGAAAAGTTGACTAAGAAGTCATAAGGCACCATTGATTCAATCTGTTTCATATTACTCTTTTTTAACACTTCATAGTAAAATAAATACTTTAATACTGATCATATTGTAAATAGCTACTGATATATGAAGCAATATATTGAATGATAAAATGCTGCATTGTTCTGGAATTTATCTAGGGACATTTATAGCAAAAGATATAAATGGAAAAGTTGCCATTATGTGAACAAAAATGCCATGTATGCCAAACACCCGTTCTGAACAAACTTCTAGAGTAAAAAGAATTGCTAAAACCTAGGCAGCTCAGGTTTCCTGGCTTAACTGCTTTTTACACAGCACATTTCGAAGAGACACTGAAGCTGGTTTTCCAAGCCTTTGGTAGTGGTCCAGATTTCTGGTCAGAAAACCTTGCTGAAAAGATCAAATAGTTGATCTTTTTTGATCTAATATATTTTGAATGATACAGAGAATTGGCAGAACAATGAACAGCATTTTCATTGACTTACCAAAGTAAAACAGTCATGTTGGAAGCAGGTAAGTTACAAAACAGATATAGTTTCTGGAGGGTTGAGGGGTTTTTTTGGCTGCACAGCTATTTGGATATTAATAAAGACTTGGCAGGTACTCAAGGTACTGAAAATATTGTATTCTTAAATTCAAAATGTTGTTCCTTAGAAAGTTTTAAGTGCTTCAGTTTAAAAATATGAATACAATAATTTATCCTTTAAGTTATTATCCTAGAAATCTTACTTGGACTTCTATTCACATAATAATAATTCCAAAGAGACAGGCACTTTAAGTGACATTCATAAAATACATGTACAAATTTAGTATTGCGCTAGGTTTGATCCCAAGGTGCATCTGTCACACGGAGGTCCCACTAGTACCTGTTTAAGAAACTCTTACAGCCACGATCCTGCAATCAGATGTAGATACATCCCTGCGCCTGCGCATTCAATTGCAGGTTCAGGACCATAAATAGTTACTTAAAATAGGTAATTAGATATAAAAAAATGTAAAAAACAGGTATATAATCAAATGCTATCACAGCTAACAAGATTTTGTAAATAAACATTCAAAAGACCAAATTAAATTTGATCTGGCCAAATGCAATTCTGTCTCATCCCCTTCAATGTGACTCTCCAGGCTGTTGGGCAGAAAGGGGATCTGCCCCTCCATGCTCACAAAAAGAACAAAAAGTCCTGTGCACCGGCAATTCAGTGGGGTCCAGGCTCTCTTTGGCTAAATTCCCTAGGTTTTCAAGGACTGACTTCATTCTAGCCGCAGAGTGTACTTAGGATCATGTCTCCTGTGTTAGAGAAACATTTTCTTAACCTACATGACTAGTTTTTATGTTTGTTTGGGGTTTTTGGTTTTTTTGAGCAGGATCCTGTGAAGCACGGGTGCTGACACAGGCTTGGTAGGGATCAGAAGGAGCACTTTGAACAAACATACTGTTGATGAGACTGAGGAGAAATTTTTCAGCGCTAACTTTCAGAGGTCCAATTAACAAGGAGCAATATTTCATTCAGCAATATTTCAAATCCAGAATTATAATCTTCCTCTGATTTCCAAAGGCATTTTATACGCCTTTAGATCCACTTGTAAAATTCACTCATACAATGAGCTCTTCTCTCACAGACAAAGTTCAAAAGCCATTAAACACATTAAACACATGTCACAACGTTAGAATGCTTTAACTCTCTCTTCTATTAATTAAGCTTTGCGGCCTTCTGTGGAGAATCCTCTCAGCAAAGTTTGAAAGGACAGACTTCATGGCAAACTCAAAAGACCAAATCTTTCCATTTCCCTTTAACTAGTGCAGACAGCAAATTTTGGATGCTCCCACTTGAATGCACAAACCCCAGACCCCCTTCACTACGTCAAAGGGCACATTTCTCACCTCAGCTGCTCTACTGTAACACAAGTCAAATACAACCCCTCCAAGACTTGTGACCTAAGTCTCAGGAAACTCTTTAAGTCAACAGCCATCACTGAATTGTAACAAAGAAACAACTGGAAAGCAGTCTGTGGAGCACTGGCATTAGCGATGCTTTACAAGAGGAGCCTGCAACAACAATCATTGTGTTTGCACCATGACTACCTTCTGAGGACTCTTCACATGCAGTATCAGGCAGATGGCATTACAGTAATCCAGGGCACGGATGACTCTGGGTTGGTCCACATCAGAGTAGGAAAGAATTCAGTCACTGGAAGTGTAACGCTATCAAAAAACTAGGGAAGACTGATTAAAATTTTTTTTTTTTTTTTTTTTTCTGATGAATTCTTCACTTGTGCTTTTCTTTGGAAGATTCTCTGCAGATAAAAACAAGGTGAGACACACTCCATCCTCGAGGCAGGATATGCTGTGTATTGTTTAAGGCTTTCTTGGCTAAGCTGAAGTGAAAAAATTACAGCTGAACTCTTGGTCACCATGTAGTAGGTCTACAGCTTGCAGAAGCAGACAGATGAAGTCAGGCATGCAAAAAAGGATCCAAGGGACTCTTGGCTATATGTTCTTCCCTAGCAACTGTTTTTTTAAACACAAAATACTTTATGATTCAAATTATATAGCCACTGTACCCAAAGTAAATGAAACAGCTTTGTTCAAGCTCTATCAAATTCAAAGCCAGACCTCCCATGGAGCTCTCAGGGGGACAGGGTTGGACACAGTGAGCATGATGCATGTATGTTGTGTATGGTCCACAAAATGCCTGCAGTATAAGCAAATAAAATTCATAGCTTTGAGCAACTATAGTTCATAAGCCACATCTATTACTTCTGTAATAAAGATCGAAGTTTGTTCCAGCTGACAAGCCAAAGGTGGAAATAAATCAAGACAGACAACTTTCCAATGATGTGGACAGGAGAGCTGACTCCAAGGAAACTTGAAAACAGATGTTGCCCAAAGATGGGCCAGAACCCATTTCACCTTGGTATAGGCGGGAGCGGGGGGGCACCTCTTTCTTTTCGAACAGAGCCACCTAAGAAAGCAAGAAAGGTTTTTATGTTACTGCTCCTAGAATACTCCTTCTTTTGAAGTGACAGTTTACATCTAAGCAATTAATTCAGTAACTAGTGAAGATCTCCCAGTTTCTTTAAAAAAAACAAAAACAAAAAACCAAAACCAGAACAAAAACTTTGTAGAGTTCTGTTTAGTTTATTAAACAACATCAGAACCTCAAATTGTAAAATGAAGTTTTTAACTAATGCTATCGCTAAATGCCTGGAAAGTACACATATTTCAGTCATTTCCCCTCCTTCCTAAAACAGATTGTTATCTTTTGTTAGCCTTACTAATTTATGCCAACACATACCTTCTCAGTGCCACTTGCAACACAAATTTCAACAAAAAGTGGCAAGCTCAAAACACAGTAACATTTCAAAGCTCCATGTTTTTCCCTATATGAAGATTTTCATAGCAAACTCATGAAAATAAACGTAACAAAAAGCGTATGTTACTTTGCCTTTCTTTGTGGAGTAATACAAATGGGATGAATGCTACTAGGGCAAAGTGACGGGTCAGAGACTAACAGGAGTTTCTGTTTCAAACCAAAACCTTATCATTTGGAAACAGGAGAGAAACATCTGAGTGTACTGATGATTACAAGATACTATGACCCACCAATGTCACTGGTTGTGAAAGAAGTAAATTGATCCTTGGGTGTATCAGGCAAAATACCAGTAATGAAGACAGGACATATTCATGCTGCTGTAGAAGACATGTTTGAAACCCAAACTGGGACAGCATGTAACACTGATTGGAAAGGACAAAACCAAACTGAAATGTATACATAAGCAGCCCTGATGATCAGAGCACATAGTTTGGATGCAGAGTATAGCACACCCGGGTTTAATCAGCCCAGCAAAACAAAAACTGAGAGGACGATACGACTGTTGTCTTAAAAAATATTAGAGGTTTAACACACAAGAAGGGAGAAAAACTAAACTCAGGGATAATACTGGCACAAGAATAAATAAGTTGTGCATGAACTTAGATGGGAAATGAGAAGTCCTAGGGGATTTTGTGGTTCTGGCTGCCTGTAGCAGAAGGGCTGACTATAATGGCAGGGCTGGTCACTTCAGTACATGCTTCAACTTAAAAGACAAACAATTCTCCCCTTAAATACAAGTTTAAGCGGGTTGTGCCTGCGAACCTGAATTTAGATTTTCCTGTGTGGTGAGCAAGGGTGACCAATCAGATGGTTAGTCTGAGAAGTTCTGAAACCTCAGCACCCACTCTCTTCCCTATCTATATTGGTTTTAGGACAATACACTGGAATTCCAACAGCAGAGGTGAGATAAACTTACCTCTACTTTCATTTCTTGCTAGTTTACTGGGATAACTTCTGTTCATGGGTACATATGGCTCTGGAGGTGGCAAATCAGATATAGGATGAAAAGAAAATCTGCTTTCCCATTCATCTGAAAAAAATACCATGCAATTTATCGATTAGTTTTCTGACACAGATTAGCAAAATAAAGTAACATTAACATCATGTTCATTGCATATTTTATATTGCGAAATGCTTTCACAGCCAAGTACCGAACCAGCATTCTGTTAGGAAGTCAGGGAAGAAGATGCTTTAGGTTAGTTTGAGAACAAAAATTCTTATTTACTGTCACTGATCACTTAGCCAATTTAATGCAAAATCACAAATCAGGAAAATGGCTGTAATTCCACTAAACTAAGCCTTATGCTCTGTACCCTTCCAAGTACATATAATAGATCTCCTTTATTAAATCACACACACACTATGTGCTATCAGAACCTCATAGTATCTTCTACCTCAGAACAGTATGTATTTTGTGCCTGGTATAGAATTTTCTGATATTCATACGTCATTGATATACAGAACTCAAAGGCATAATTAAAAGCACACTCCTTTAAGCAGTGTTTTTTCTTTCTTAATGTTTATGCTGGAAAAAGAAAATCTAGGGCCATTTCGAGAAATATGTAACAAAGAATCCTGTATGTAACTAGTGTCAAAAAAGGAAAAATGTATCAGTTGAAATGATATCTCTTTAGACTACAGGGGCCCTGTTGCTGTATTTACGGAGTCTATAGGATTCTAAATTATAAAGCAAGCTGACGAGTTTCTTCATTGAAGAGCTCTGTTCTGCTACTGAATTTGAAGGCCTAAGGAAGAAGTGTGCACTATCCAAGGAAGAAAGTGTGTGCTATCTTAAACTTTGTAATTTCTTCACTTGCTTGCTTCAGGACTTTACAAACATAACTTTCTTGCAATATTGTTATATTTTATTGCCTAACGTAATGAGCAGCTGACTAAGTTTTGTCTGGCACTTGTACATGTGGTTATTCGCTGGGATCCAGTTTTTCCATGTTTACTACCAATGGTTGCAATCAGGAACCAGTGTGTAAAGGAGCTGCAGGTTCTGAACCCTGCAAATGACTTATGTAGGCAAAAATGTGTCTGGGACCCACCTGCCTTATCTGATGTGTGAAGATGTTTCAAAAGCGTGAGTTGC
Source organism: Pitta sordida (assembly GCA_013390025.1). NCBI lineage: Eukaryota > Metazoa > Chordata > Aves > Passeriformes > Pittidae > Pitta > Pitta sordida. The sequence continues at coordinate 55,059 of WEKX01009330.1, read as the reverse complement.
AGTTTTATTTTCTGTTTGCTTTTTCTAACCCTATAAATGCCAGAAATACCAATTCTGGCCCCCTGTAATTAGCTGAAGGATTTATCTGTTCTATGCGAATAGAAAACAATTGAAAAGCACGATGAATCTTTAAAACAGCAATCTTGGACCTCATCTTTTCAATAAACACTAGCAGAAATAGATACTTGACATTTTCAGCAACGTTCTGACAATCTCTTCCCTCATCTATTTTTCAGTGCTCAGCTTTTGAGTCATCTAACTTGTTCTGACTTCCATGTGTCAGTGTAGCTATAGTTTGAATTCATACTAGAGTCAAAACAATCACATTTTTTCAGGGTATTTTTCAAAGGGTATTTTGAAGACTGCATTTATGACTTCGCAGTTCTGCTCTCACGTATGGCACGTTTACTCTGTTCTTACCAGATTGAGACCCAAATGACACCTCTGTTGGTCAGAAATGAAAGGCTGGCACAAGAAAGAGTCTCTATCCCAAGCCTTTTTTGACATGCTAAGGCCAGAAGACACTACACTGTTTCTCTCAAAGGCAAACACCTGGGAGGATGGCTTACCATCACCTGGATCCTGGAAGCCATTTCTGATGGCTGATGAAGGTGGTGGTGGCGGCGGCGGCGCTGCCGAGCCCGGCCGGTCGGGGGGAAGCGGAGGTCGTGGTCCACCTCGCTGGTCCAGCCCTGCCCGGGAAGGCAGCTGGGGAGTAGCAGGCAAAGCCCTTGAAGTGCTTCCATTCCTGCTTATGGGAGGAGGTGGTGGGAGGGGGCCTAGAGCAAGACAAGAGGCAAGCACAAAAATGCTGTTAGCACCAGGGGTTCTTCTGCCCCTGGCAAGCCACTGCCTGCTTCCCAAGGCCTCCCGCTAACAAAACTAACAAAACTAACAGAGAGGGAGGGCTATGTTAGGACTCTTGGCCCCACAGGCTAATGGCCCTCAGCACCCACTGCCCTGCTCTCTAGTGCTGTCTAGGGAGTTAGTCACAGCCAGGGTCTGTGGTGGCACACAGGGAAGTTCAGCCCATCAGCAGCAGCATTAAGCAGCACTGTATCAGCTCACTCATTTATAAACAAGTGAGCTGCGTGACAGGTTTTCTGGTAGTTGGAGCACATCTGTCTTCCCCTGAACTTGAAACAGACCTCACACAGACTGGTGTTTGCAATGTTTGTGTATCTAACTGGCACTGGCACAGGCACAGCCCACGTAATACAGGGACCAGGGCTGTCCTGAGGGCAGGGGAAAGGTGTTTCTACAAGAAAAGTATATAGACCAGAAAAGCTGCTGCTGCTGCTGCCAGGGAGAGAGGTACCTGTGACTAGGACACAAGGAGGTGAAGCAGAGGGTGTGGAGGGTCATGCAGTTCAAAGGTCTTGCTACCTCTATTTGGCACAATTGGGCAACTGACAATTGCATTCATTTTTATCAAAAGCTTCCCTGCCCTGATGAAAATTTATCTACAGACATGCATTTTGAAAAAGAGCAGCAGATATCATGTCTCCAGCAAGACGTATTGAAACATGTTTCAAGAAATATGCTGTATTTTGTGGATTTCTTTCCCCCTTATTTTACAGATTACTAAAGTTTGCCTTCAAGGAACAATTTTTAAGAATAAGAAGAATTTAACAACTTTCAGAACAGTTTTGTTTGCTCTCTCTCTAAATCTAGCTAAACTCCATCTGCCTGACAGAATCAACCAGTCAGAGTCAACCAGTGGAAGCTGAGGCCATCATGGAATAAGCTTTTGGAAGTGACTGAATAATTGCAGACACTGTCTGCAACTTTGATCCATCCTCTCAGCCAACTGTGATGGAATTCTCTGATTTATTTATGGCAGGCTGCACTAGCATTGTGCCATCCTGTGGGCTGGCAATCAGCTCCACAAAGCATGGTTTCAGGGGCAGTATTTTCTGTAGATGTACAGCTGCTGCAGGTGCTGTACTACTGGAGATCCAGGCTGGTTCAAGGAGCTGGAAAGCAACATACATGGCTGTCCCCTCTGGGAGCTCCTATGACATTCATTTCTATTGTCTAGGACTGGGTGGGTTTGAGACTATTTCAGACTTTTATTCCAAAGGATGAAACAAAAGGCAACTCTGCAGAGCTTCCCAGCATTATCTTCCATGCAATGCTTTTCTCCTCCTGATCTAACAGAGCCTGGCTGTGCCTAAATTCTCTCACCTCCAAAAGGAGAACCATCAGGTATTGGAGAGCTGAGTTATGTTCTGCAACACTTAAAAGTTATGAACAATAGCTGTCACAGAGGACAACGTGTATTATGAAATAACTCAGACTACTTCTAGTCTAATTTGATATACAGCAAGTAACAACAGTTATTCACGCTGCAACAACCATTATTATATTTAACAGCTGTTGGCTTGGTTTTTTACTAAAATAATGTGTATTTGGCTGTGTTTATGTCTCTCAACATGTAGGAAGTTTGGTTCCACAATCTCCATTCATGAGAACTCACCACTCTGACTCAGGAAGGCAAATGCTGTTACCTACCACATGCCAGGTAATCTTTGCATCAAAGAACGTAATGGGGAAATCCCGTTGGCATCCCCTTTCAATTACAGTAAATATAACCAAAGTTACTAAGATCTGCAAAAGCACACACGTGAGCACGCCGGTGATGCACAGTGACTTTCTTCCTTAAGCCGTCATACTGTCCTCGCTCCCACCCGCAGAATCCCCAGTGCCTAACACGGGTGTCATCCTGGGACGTGCCCGTCACCCACGCGGGGCCGGTGCGCGCACGGCCAGAGCCCCTGGCAGCCCCCGCTCCTACCTGAGCGCCCGGGCGGGTCTCTGACGGGCGGCGGCGGCCTCTCGCTGGGCGG
>WEKX01009330.1:0-52149 GCA_013390025.1 Pitta sordida | reverse complement strand
TTGGCGGCGGCGGAGCGGCCTCCGGGCGGCAGGGCGGGCGGGCGGCCTCCCCCGGAGTCTGCGGACACAGGAGAGGGGCATGAGCACCATGGGAGCGGGGCTGCTGTCCCGGGGCACTGCCGGCGGCCAGGGGGGCATCCCTGCACGGGCACGCCAGGCTTGGGGCTCAGCACTGACCCCGATAGCATAACCTCCAATAGCGGGTTACATCACGGTATTGCCTAGGAGGGGCAATTTACGTGGCTACAAAATAACACAAGTGATGCAGCCATCACACAGGGAAGGGAGTGAAGAGCAAGTATTGGATACCGTTAACCTGAGAGCACAGAAATGCTAGCTTTTAAATGATATTTAACAACAGCCCAGCAAAAGGCTCTTTTCAGCCCTTTCTAGTAGCTGGTATCTAAGGATGTAGTTGTGCACATCAGGAAAATGGCAGCAGGCCCTGCAGTTCAAGAAGTACTGTTCTGTGATGCCAGGAACTTTTGTATTAGGTAATACAAGTTCCCAAAATAGACTCTGACACAGTAGAAAATACCAGCTCTGACAGACTGTTTTGAACACACGGGCTGAAAAATTACATGAGGCTATAAAATATGTAATGTTCATAAGAGCCTACTACCCCCATTGCACAGTCCTCCTTCAACAAGCATGAAATCCTACGTCCCTAAACTTAAAAACGTCACTGGCCCCAGATGTGCTTCATTTCAAGGGGCATGATGCCCTGGGCAGCTGTTTTGTCAGCCAGAAGTACATTGCTTGCGCAGAGAAGCCTCCAGCTGCAGTGTGTGTACCAGCCAGCCTGGATGCCTCGTGCACTCCCTAGGCAGCAGATCATGCTGTTGTGGAGCTGGCGCTGATGTACTTTCCATTTGGAAAATGGATCCTTTTTCCTGGTGCACAAGGAAGAATTACCCTATGTTCCCTTCTGGTGCTGCACACCAACAGCTAATGCAGGACCTAGTCTGCCTGACTGTACTTTGCAGGTAGCCTTCAACACTGTCAAGATCTTCAGTTTTCATCAATAACTAGGAGGATGGGTGGAAAGGGAGTTCACTTCTCTCTCATAAAACATAAGAATAAAATAAGACTGAAGCTGAAAGTTACATTTCATAAGGACCCAAGATATTTGATGGCTTTTTCAATCCCAGCAGTTAATATATTGCAGTACTATGAAGGTTTTAAGCAATGTAATTTATTTTTTCACAGTGTAACTTCAAGGTCTTTCTTACCGGCATCTCGACTTGCAGCAGATCTGAGCTTTGGCATTCCTGCTTGAAAAAGGCCTCCAAGTCCAGGTGGTCCACCACCACTGAAGCCGCCACCGCCGCCACCACCAAAACCCCCACCGCTGCCAGCGCCACCTCCTCCAAAGCCACCACCGCCACCTCCACCAAGTCCTTTGGGTTCTGTTGGAAACAAAAAATCCTCCACTTTAGTGAAGCAAGGCATCTCTGTCAGAGCAATGCTTGTAGCTGGGGTAAAATGGATGAGCTTTCAGAACACACAGGGTTTGGATGATCACAGCTACCATCACCACCATTATTGCACTGTGGAAGAGGTAGTGCAATAACCATAGCTCCTGTGTTTAAGTTTTCACTTCTCCTTAGTCTGATCTGGACTGAGAAGCAGAGAGAATTGCTGAGGAGAATTTGGAATTGAACATGCATGGGAACTGTGAGAGTATCATGTCTTTGTTATCATCTTAGTAGCCTCTTCCTGTTTCTTTGTATTTTTGCTCTCTTATCCTTGCCTGCCACTTCTCCATAAGAAGAGATGGGGCAATCTCATGGGAATTAAGGAAGGAAGGAGGAAGACAGAGGGTCCTTCGTCTTGAAGGTGCGTCTGGTGATCACTTCTGGGAATGCATAGAACTCTCATTATTGAGGATGTTGCAATACATATATCTACTTATTTAAACAAAGTCTATTAGGGAAGGAGATCCCATTTCTGATTACTTTTCTATAGGTTCAGAAATGCACTGACAGGATCATTAGCAGTTAATGTTTCCAATAGGAAGGAATTATTTCATTGACCCCCCTACTTTCTCTTCTGTTTCTCTCTAATGTCAGTATTTCTGCTGTGACAACACTGAATTGCCAACAGAAAAATCAAAGTGTTTCCATAACTACAAATACAGAGAAGAGCCCTATTCGGAGCATCACTGCATGTGAGCCGGCCCACAGGTTTGGGTATCTATGGAGATCAGCTCTCAGATGATGGGCTGCATGGGTGAGGATCAATTGCTTAATTTCTTAGAATCTTGACTTCCACAACTTTGAAGTAATTCACTGACTTTAAAGTAATTGAAACTCGCAGATGAAAAGCATTTCTAAAAATCCCCCTAAGAAAAAGGAGTCAGAGTGTGTCCGTAAGGGAATGTTTCATATTATCCTTCTCTCCCTTAAGCATGTCAGCTCAGTTCAGCTCTGACTCACAGAGGGTGTGAACCTCTGGAGAAATGCTGCTACTATGGTTTAGTCTTTCATCATGATTTGTTAATTCATGTAAACAAGATAATAGGCTGCATCATTTTTATCTTGCTGTTTATCCCCATCCTTTAATCCCCTTCCAGCTCATTACAATAGCCAGAATATGTAACTTCTCATTCAGAGATAATAAGCGTTTAAAAACTGTACCTGGCTGATTGCAGGACTGTATCTATTTTTTTTTTTTAATTACTGGTTACACTCCTCTGTGCATTTCCTTCTTTCCTCATCATCTTCCTAATACAGTCCAGCAATTAACTGCACAGCCAAACCTAGACTGAGGTATCACATTTGCTAAGCAGTCTCTGGAAAAGTCTTCTCTCCTTAGGCAATACATTAATCCTGTTCCTCTGTCACAGCAGGACTGTGTTCCTCACTCTTCTCCTGTTTCTGTTCTGTCTTCCCAATACATTTGCTGCATGGGCTTTTCCAGCCTCCTCTCAGCATCTACCAAGATATTCTGTGAGACACAGCAGCAACATAGCTGAATGGAGACCTTATTTACATTCAGGTAAGTGCAGCCACTGCCTTGTGTCAGAGTACTGCTAGCCAGGCTGGGCAGCAAGGGTCTGCCAAGAAGATAACACCCCTGAGTGACTCCAGGAGTCACAAAACTGCATGCAGCAGTGACACAGGCAGAGCTGTGGGTTCTTGCTTTGGTGTTGCTTCAAGTGGCCTTTAATGAGCCAATGGTGTCATGCCAGGCATGCATTTATTCTTCTGTTGTTTATGCAAAAGTAGAGTCTGAAATGCCACTTCATAGTTTTCTGATAGAAACAAATAAGAAAATAAACTGCTTTATGAGGACAAGCAAGCCAATTAACATTCACATTTCACAAGCAGTACTTGGTTTTTCAGCTGTTTGTCCACAGTCAACAGATTTTATGTATGCCAACTTCTGGCACTTTATCTTACCAACTTCTCTCATGACAGTGCATCTGATGATAATTTTCTACATTCCACATATAGAACCACTCATGCCTACAAAAACTACAAGATGGAGAATCACACTTACTGTCTAGAATCGGAGCACTTCTGTCGTTAGTAACAGTCTTCTTCAGCTTTTTTCCTTTGGTAATATCAGATAATAGAGCATTTCTCCCTGCTTGTTCTGACCTGCTTAGGGATGGCTTTTCAGTATTTGCCTGCAAAAAAAAAAAAAAAAAAAAAAAAAAAAAAAAAAAAAAAAAAAAAAAAAAAAAGCATGAGGAGGCAAAATGTACCTCAATTTCTACATAAAAGTTCTGCTCACATATGGTAGTTTTACTTGAGAGTTCAGTTTCTTTTTGAGTAGCACTGGAGTGGGTAGCAAGCCACGTCTGCTTTTGTGAATGATGTTAAAGGTAGTTGGCCTTCTTACTGACTCAGGGTTCCAAACACTGCTGCTATTCTAACCCACAATAATCCCTGGAAACTGAATCCTTATGAATTCACATTTTTTAAACATGAGATTTAGAGTCCCTGATATTTTAAAGCCAAGGCATATCTGTGGCAAATTGCCATTTTGGAGACTGTACAAGAACAGACTACATACATAATCTAATTACACAAGAAAGTAGACATTCTTGAAAGTTGTAGTGAAATACAAATTCTAGATAAATCAGAATTTGATCAGAAGAGAGACAGACCTTTATCTACTATTTCAGTTTTGCTAGAAACCCTTCAAAATGGCAACTGGCACTTCAACAATATAGACCTCTTCCTCTAGACCAAACAAAACCTCTAGATGCATATTTGTCTCAATGGTCCTCTTTTCAGTTTATATTTTGTTGACACAGTTTTTCAAGGAAGAATAAAAAATCCCAAGCCACACACATACATGCACATACATGTATATATGGCTCTTTCTTACAGGAAATACTGTTTCTGAAAAACCTTCTAACTTATCTGATCAGTGTTTTGGAGACTTCCTGAAAAGTGGTGAGAAATGCTATTAAGGGACCAAGCACAGAGTCCATATCTGAAGAGTAAAGACTTCAGAAGCACAGCCCATTCTATCTGTGTAACCAGCTAGGGTTTTGCTCAGAAAATACATCTCTGAGTACTTCACAGAATCACAGAATATTATGAGTTGGAAGGGACCCACAAGGATCATCTAGTCCAACTCAAAATGGTATTTCAAGAAGCCTCTTCTTTCTTGTCAGTGAGGTGACTGACTGTTGGGAGGGCAAACACAGCACAAGATCTATTTCACCTTAGGCTTAAACTTAGGTCCGATTTGGTTTCACCCACTACTGTCAGCAGTGGATCCCGTGCCCTGATATCACAGGTTGGCCGAGGGAGCTGTGCTAGCCAAGAGCTATCTGTACCAAATTTAAAAAATAAAATTGATTTTTTCCAGGTCAGGTCACATAAGTACTAGAGTAGAACAAGGGAGAAGGTGGGAGTACATGTCTGGAGAAAGGCAAAGTGGTAGATAGCAAGACTTTAATTCCCCTGACTTAGACAAGCTGTTGTCTCTCCACCAGGTCAAACAACCAGCATGGGAGGAAGAAAAGGACAGAGTCAGAGTAGATAGTGACATTCATATGAGCACTGGAAGGGAGTGGAAGTGATGGTCCTTCTTGTAGGATCAATAATCAACCAAAACAAAAATGTTGAAGAGCTTTCCCCAAATATCAGTGCATACCCTCATCCACACCTCAGTACCTCTGGACATCCTATGCAATGTGACAAGCAGCAATAGAGAATAGTGCATTTACCTCCTATAAAACTTACCAAGGCCAGTGTTGGGGGTGGGGGGGGAGCTGGAGGGGGAGGCACAGGCATGGTGGAAAGCTGAGCTCTGTCTGCTCTTGCCAAGAAACCTGCACAGCAAAACACAAAAACAAAAAGCCTAGAGATTAACATCTTATAAATTAATTTCTACTCAGCTGAAAGTACTCTTGCAACTAACATGTTTTATCTTCTACATTTTCTAAGTCTAAATAATCTGTAAAAAGCACTTCATATTTAGTTGTATGGAAACCAGCTGCATCTTTAAACAGGGGCTCCCAACATAATCTCCATTGTCGCATAGGCATACACAACCAGTTCTGCACACTTACACAATCCATCCATTGCTACAGCAATGCATAAAATGCAGTTTCAAAATTGAACTCTGTTAAATACAACAGTCTTGTTCCCATGAAGTGGTTCAGGATAGTCTCGTGGCTAAACCATCAACCCTTGCTTCAAGAAGGCATGCTTTAAGATTGAACTCAGCAAGAGATGCTGACTTGTTAAATCCCTTCAGTTGCTAAAAAATTCTCACACATACATGGTTATGGGTAGGATGGAACAGCAGAGCTCTAGGACAGACTCATGCTTCTTCCTTTCTCCCTGTTTGCTCAGAAGTTTCCAAGCTCCATCATCATGTCTGAATGCACCTTCCTCCTCCTTAGAAGCTGCACACACAGTCATGTTCTGTGTATTTCCCTGAGGAGGAAGAGCAAGCAGGCAGCCCTGCCTCTTAGCTACAGGGTGCTGCAGAGGGGGAAGTCTGGTTGCTAAAGCTAAGCCTTTCACAAGATTCCCTGTGAGAGACCAGGCTCCCACTTTTCCACATCCTAAGAAGAACTTTCAACCTAGGACAATCCTAGGAAGGTCACACCTGAGATGTAGAACTTCATCGCAACAAAAGTATAAAATATAAAAGAAGAAAGGCCAAGTGTCGAGGACTGTTTTTTCAAGTTACAAGGGCTTTTTGTGGCATCTTGGCACACAGCTCTCTGCAGCTGTGCCTGTCAGGGGCTTCAGGGTTTTTCTGATGGTGCTGTGGCATTTCAGCATGTGCTTTACTCCTTCACCTGAGTTTTCACCTTCTGCTGGCCCATTCACCTCAGCCAGCTTTAGTAACAAGATTTGCCACCATTTATAGGATGTTTGCACAAGACAGGTAAACATAATAGGAATAGAAATAAGGGTTATTCTTCAGACAACCCCAGGCTGATGGCTGAGGTCTCTAGGGAAGTTATTTACACAAATATCCAGCTCTTACTTTTTTATGTAACTTATTTAATTTTGATGAAACCAAGGGAAAATGTAATAGCACAGTATCAACATCATGCTAAGTACAGTACCCTTTACTGTTTAAATGAACATTAGGAAAAAGTGCTGAATGAAAGAAAATGGCATTTGCAGTCAGGGTTTGAGGTGAGTCACCTCCTACATTGTCTGTAATAGCTCCAACATGATCCATGATGTGACAGAAAAAAACAGAAGTACAGAGTTACCAGATTTTCATGCTTCAGAAGAATTAGAACACAGCTGTAACCAAAATAATTGCTGACCTACCTTCCTCAGAAGAAAGCTTTTCTGAAATAAGACTTTAATGGATTTTGGTGTAAAATCTTTAGGGAGGAGAGGGCTTGGAAAGGAGTTAGACACATCACCCTTAGCTCTGGCTGGATATCTAGAAAAACCATGGAATTTAAAGTGGTGTGAGGCACCACTACTGTCTCTGGTGTTCGCAGGTTTTCTTCTCCCCTACTGCAGAAACTGCTTTTCTTTCTGGTTACTGTAAAAGAGCGAGCAGAGCAGAGGGGAAGCTGGTGGATGGACAGACAGACTGACAAAGAGGAAACTGCGTGAAGCCAAGCCTACGCACTGCTCTGCAAATACTGTGCGTTCTCCAAGTCCTGCAAACAGACCAGACAGCTCTCACCAGTCCTCTGGTGCATTAACAAGCATCTCCAGAGAAACAACAGCTTCATATTCAGAGGATCTGCTTGAATTCAGTTTTATTCCTATCTTCTGTATTTCTAGCTCTCAGTTGTTCCACAAAACTTTGCACAAAGCCCTATCCTTTCCCGATCTGCATATTCTTAATGCAATATTTGAAATCTGAAGCCTATTAAAAGCACCAAGACTAATGCTGCTTTGTTCTTCAGCTTCCTGTTTAAAAAAATAGTCAACAGGAAAATTGTTTCTTACAGCAGACCACAACCATCCTGTTTCTTAACACAGTTTTTTCACAGCTGCAGTTGTCTCTAGCTTAACTGTGCCATGAGGGTATTTCGCCAAGGTTTTAACTGCTACAACTGATTAAAAAGATAAAGCCTTCTCTCTGCACTGCTTTCCTAGGAGGCCAAAACAGTCTGGATAATGTACTCTGAGTCTCCTTGGCTCTCCATGCGCCACAGAAAGGCAGAATATAGTTTGGTTTGATATCAGACTTTTAAATGAATCCCTTAAGGCAGCTGAGACCTGAATGGAGCAAGCAAGGTGGTCTATGAAGCACTTTTTGTGCAATACCATAACTTGTCTACTTCCCTGTCAGTTAGAGATTGCTTCCTCCATGCTTGTGCTGCTCTGCTCTTCTTTTTTCTTTTTAACTTGTTGGTTTAGATCAGCTTCTCAAGGAATTGGTGGAGATAAAGGGGAAGTAAGGTGATGCCTGAAGCCTAAGTTCTCTAAGGAGAAGCCACTACCCACATACACATCCAGCTTGTCCAAAACCCTCCCTGCACAGATGATTTGCAAGGAGGTAGTGGGGGGAAAAGCACTAGGTGTTCCCTCCTTCCCTATCCCATCTTACATGTACTGCCAGCCACCAGCTGCACAGTAGCTAGTTCTTCTGGTACTGAAGGGCTTTCCCAACAGAACTAGAGTGGAAATTAGGTACACGGCTACACACTGGTTAGCATTAGCTAAGCAAGCCCTACAGCCTTCAGAAGTAGGCTGGAAAAAGGCATTTTGGAAGCACAGGACAAGCTTCTAAAAGTTAAATTCAGGCAGAATTACATTGAAGTTTAATGCAAGTATCATGCTAGGTTGTTTACTCACAATGTTCTAGAGCACACACTTCCTTTAGGAGCCATCAGAAAAGAGAATACATGATGTGACTAAGAAACCTGCAGGCCTAACAAAAATGTATACTGCATACACTTACAGAGCCAGGAAAACACCCCACACTGTCAAATTTTAGTTTAAAACCAAAGTGACGACACTGCTTCACTCTTACTTTTGTCACTCGGACTCTGCTCCTGCTGATGAGTTTCAGAAACTCAAGCTGAAATGTTGCAGAAAGAAATGACACTTCTGTCTTTGAAGTTCTAACTCACCCTTGCTGTTCGGTTGCCAGATTTTGAACAGTCTATGTCTTTGTCTGACTTACTCTAAAAACAACAACAACAACAAAGGCACTCTCTGGACTTTAAAATTCAATCACTGTAAGCCTGTAGGAGGAATAATAATGTTCTGAAGAGATACAGCAACTTGGTGACTTACAGCATGGTACAGTGCTGGGGCTGGCTCTCAGGATGACCAGCACCTCTTGGGCTGCAGATCAACACTGAACTCGAATTATGCAGCTGCTTTGTTCATTACTAATTCACAGGAGCATACAGATGTCCTGCGATGTTGAGCATAACTATGGTTAGAGGAAAGCTTTGGTTACTGTCCTACACTTCAACAGTGGACTCAGGTCATTATTTGATCTTGGGCAGTGGGAAAGAGCTGAATTTAAGAAGTGGTCATTATGTTCAATTGTTGACAGCTGACAGCATAAAATAGTAACCGGTAATAGTAACCAATTCACCCAGTGAAATTTTACCCACCAAATCTGCTAACAACCAAGTTGCTTATACGTAACACTCGGTGTTGGATGGTGTTGAAAAGGAATCAGTTTCAAAAGACTGAGACTGATGGTGTAGTTGTACTTGAAAACTCTGGACTCATGTCCCAACATACTTTCTGGCAGCAACGTAAATCATCACTGCTTCTGAGCAGCTGCATGTTAATGTTATACCTGGATGAACATCGGAGGTGCAGCAGAAAGGATTCTGTTAACTAACCCACATACGTACACTGACATAAAGGTCTGTATTGTCAGCAAGGAAGAAGGATTTGCACAGCGGGCAGCAGCTGCTGTGCCGCAGCGCAGCAGGCGCCGGCAGCACCGCGCACACCGCCAGTGCCTGCGCAGGGACAGACCGCGCTGCCATCGCCTGCGCAGGGACAGACCGCGCTGCCATCGCCTGTGCAGGGACAGACCGCGCTGCCATCGCACGTCCCCAGGGCCACACTCCCGCCCCGCCCCGCACACACCCGCTGAGGGGGTAGGGAGTGCTGGGAGCCCGCCCCTGCTGCTCGGGAGAGAACCACTCCAGCCGCTGGAAAGGGAGATGCTCCAGAGCTGCCTATGGAAAGAACACCTGCCTAAGAAAGACCTCGTATTTGCGAACTACAAGGCACAGTCGGCAACCACTACCAGGAATGATATAAAAATACTATGATATGCAATATGTCACAATAAAAACTATTTTCACTTATAAACCAAAACAGAGAAGAGAGAAAGCATACGCTGCATTCAGCAAAGAGTCCCTTGCTCCACAGAGTAAACCATGAAAAGCAATAAGCAAAAATGTCACTACACGGAACTCCACGAAATACAAATCCTGAGCATTTCAGATTTACTTTGGTATTTCAGAAATCATTTCAGGAGCATTAAAAATGTGAACCACCAGTCTGCAAGTGCAGTTTGTATCTGGTCAGGCATTTAGAGCTGCTTGAAGGTCCTCCCTGTGCTAAACATATTGAGTCACAGGCAGACAGACAGCTCACTGTGGTTAATCATTTCCTGCATGATTAATTTCCAAGCGAAAAAAAAAGAGGAAGGAACAAACAACTGTAGAAATAAAATAGAATTGATAAATTTAAGGGGAAAACCCCCTGAAGTTGCCAATTCAGGGGCAAATGATTGTTTCCCTATGCAGAAGGACCAACTACTGCAAGTGTTGATTTGGTACTTTCGAAACGCATTACTTTTGCCTAATAAAAGAAGAGAATTTTTTTAAAAAAATCTGATTTTGAGGAAATTGGGCTATATTACCATAAACTTTAGTAAGGAAGCTCTCAAAATAAAAAGGATAACTAAACTGTAAACACATTACAAAGCAGTGGGAAACCCACCCAGAATCAGTTTTATAGACCAGAGTATTTTTTCATGAGGAATTTTTTAACAGAATACAGAACTATTACACCTTTGTGATAAAAAATGTTACAGTGATGTCACCAAATTTGGCACTCCTACTTTCCTTGGCAGACCTGAGTCATTAGTTAAGTCTACAAGTCTCACATTCCATCACCATATCCTCCCAAGTCCAGCGAGGCTACCAGCACTGTGTGAATGAGAACTTCAGAGGATGCTGAAGATGCTCCTCCCATGCAACACCATGCCAGTAAAGCCCACCTGAAAAAAAAAGGTACTTTTCTTCTATTTTTTATTAAAGTTTCTAAATCTATCACAACCTATAAATAAATACACAGATAGACGATTTTAAGCCCCTAAATAGTTCAACAAGCGCATGAAACTGAATTCAGTAGAGCATGAAGCTACCGGAATACACTGAAGAGGAATTCCCTTACAAGGTGAAAAAGAGAGTATTTAGGAGACTCTCTGGCATCAATCACTCACAGAGGAGTGAAAAGCCTGTCAGGCACCCAAGTAGCCTGATAAAAGTTTTAATTGAGACACAGGGTATTGACATATAACACCCCCATACTCACTGGGAGAGCCGGTATTTTCATTCTATTAACTAGGATAAAACCTTTGAAGCTGAGGAACTTCAGATGAAGAAAGCGACAGATAAAATGTTACTATACTATCAGTATTTTTGAGTCCTTAACATCAGCGACTGGTCTTTTAAGGATGGTTTCTGGGTGAAATTACAATCCTTCTGGTGCAGGGATAAGACTTTGTGGCCTGAGAAAGGGCATTACAAGGGTGCAAGAATGCAAATTGTCCTATCCTGTATGGAGGAAGCTGTGGTAGGAAAAGGAGGCACTAACTTTTCACCCTTAAAACCATTTGCAGAGAACCGAACAGCCCAAAGAGATACCAGCAGAGAAGTTACTTTGGATGTCTGAGACCCAGGGAAATTCTGGGGAGCTGCTACTGCCAGAGAGAGGAAGCCTACTTGACTGGGGACTTTTTGCGCTTCAAAGAAACTCTCCGCGGTATCTGAAATGAGTGGTTTGACTATGACTTTCCAGACTGAAATTGCCACCTCTTACACAAAATGCCAAGGCAAAGTAGGTGTACCCATGATGGAGAGCTCTTTAGACACCATGCCAGAGCTTCCTGTCTCTTTCCACCAACTGCCATCGGAGGAGTAATGGATGATAAGCTTTATTCATAGGCATGTGTACAAAGTGGATGAGGTCAGTGTGGCCCCAAAGTACAATTTGGCCCAAGCTACATGACATACAGGGGAGTGTCCCATAGGGAGCTTTGCCTTTACAAACTCAGCAGTGATCAATGTGGGGGATGCAACATCATCCTGCTGAAGGCAGGGACCAGGAAGGAGAGAACAAAAAAGCAACAGCCTGGAGGTCTCTGGCAGAAGTGCATGAGGTAGTTCTTGGGGAAGAAACAAATGTCAAGCCAGTATTACAGTGAGCATTTTTTTCAGCCTTATTGAGGCTGCAGAGAGATGATATCTTTTTTGTTTTGGACATATCCTTTTTAATAAATTGCAGAGTTCTGAGCTATGTGAAGGTGCTGGGGAGCTAGTGAGGAGTGTTAAAGATAAATAACAACAATAGCAAACAAAAGACATGACTAGTTAGGGGGAAAAATGTGAGGATGCTGTGAGGTACTTTCACATCTCTGTGCATCATATCCCCAGGCACCTGTGCCCTGTCAACCCTATGGCATCTCCATCTTCCTCCACACCCCTCATGCTCACCTCCCACATCCCAGAGGATCCAGACAAGTGTAGTGATCCTCCAGGCAGCACTGTCTGCAGCTCACTCTGGGCAATTCCCCAGAGACCTAAAACCCCCTAAACACTTTTGATCTACCTCTTACCATCCCAAGAATACACAAACAAAGCAGGTCACTGTGGGATGTCAATGACAAGCGAGCCAACAGATCACTGAACAAGAACATGACTGCAGGGTGCCAAGCAGTAATAGTCAGGTGCACCTATGGCCCATGGCAAGCTGCATCCAGCAAACCTCATCTGTCAAATGCAATTGAGAGTTATATGACAAAAATCCAGTGGTGCTGCATCCATGGAAAACTATAGCTAAGAAATAGGCCGGTACGATGTCGGAATGTTCTTTTAATCCAAGTTACTTAGAAAAGATTTTTCTTTTCAGAGACATATTTTTCAAGATACGCAAAGGATTATAGGCAATGGCTAGTTTTGGAGGACTGCCCTTAGTCACCAATATAGTCCCTATTTGGAAGAATCACCAAAGCTTTTGGTCAGTTTAAGTGTTGGGATGTTGACTTGAGAAAAGCTGATAATACACTGTAAGCGCTATATGCAAATACACTATAGCAGAAAGTATCAGACTTACTGAACACAGAAATTACTTTAATGAAATAAACATTCATACTCCTATAATTTCTTTCACCAATGTTTTCAGAGCAGATGTACAAAAATAATCCTGTCTGCTCAGACCTGGAGAATCAGCTCACATTCCCCACCACAGTGACCAAGCCCTGTGGAGCAGGACCTCAACCCTACAAATGATGCTTGGAGCAAAGCCCTTGCACCAGGCACTGTGGGAGGGAATCTCCACAGTGTTTAAAACAGGCATATGTGTGTTATTCTCAGGAGGAGACCAGGGCAAATCCAGCAGTTACTGTCCTTGGGACAGGAGGACACATCTTGAGATACTGTAACCTCCTAGAGTTCCCTCCCCAGTCCTGCCTCCATGTCAAAAAAATAAAGAGTCCTTCCCCTAGCCACTCTGCAAAAAGCCCTATGGCAAGAGGCTTGGCCTGGCCCTTGGAATTCCCAGCTTGTTACCATGGGAAAACAACTATTGTTCATATCAGCATAATAGCCTCTTGCTTTTCCCCCTATTAATCCACTTTTACTTTTAGGATGTTACAAGCAACACTTGTTTGCCCTGTGTAACATGAAAGCAATTCTGTTATTTGAATCAAATTGACAAACATCTGGAGAATTTTTCCCCCCTCTCCACTGTTCACAGATTACAGATTCACAGATTATTGTGAGTTGGAAGGGACCCACAAGGATCATTGAGTCCAACTCTTAAACCACACCACTGCCTACCCGGCAGGAATCGAACCCTGGTCTCCCGCATGGCAGGCAGGGACACTCACCACTGTACTAAAGTGGATTTTGTTCTCTGGCATAACAGATATTAGTCTGGATTTTTTTTTTTTTGGACGCTTGAGCTGTTGCAACTTTCAAAAACTCAAAAAGATTAATCAAGAATGGAGAGCAAGTCTTACTATTTTGCTGGTGGACTTCTGCCCACAGCAGAAGGGCGTGCTGCGGTCCCCTTTGCAGCAGTAGTTATAAGGAGAAGGGCTTCTCTCTGCAAATCCTGAGGCTGGGATGAAAAGAGCCTGTCTGGAGCCACAGGTAACATCGTGGGAGCCCTGGGACACCCCACACCAAATACTCTCTGTGCCCAGGGCACTAAATTAATAATGGTGTGACCTGTGTAACATCACTGATAAAGCTGTGTCTTCATTCACCTTTGTCTTATGAACAAGATGACACAAAGCTGCAGTTGAAAACATTCTGCTATAATGAATACTTAAAGAAAAGGATCATTGATGTCCCACACTGACAGATTATTTTACTTCTCAGTATGTGTAGGTTTAGAACACAAATGGCTTCAGCATTCAAATAAGTTTTTCTAACGTGAAGCATTTTCTTCATCACAATTACCTAAATCTTACTAAACGTGCAGTGAACTGTGACTGGTCTACTAAAGGCAGTATCTATAAAATAATATCAAAATAGCAACTGCCTCTAAAGGGGAAATCTGAGGCGTGTAAGGGCCAGACATGTGGAATGAATTTGAAGCACTGTTTCTCTTACAAATATTGTGATATTCCTATAAGAATGTTGAAAAACTACAGTGTACAGAGATTAGTTCAGATTTCACATCAAAAGCCCAAACAAAAAGTTAAGTGGCCTGAGCAGTCAGCAGGGAAAGAGCAACTGAACAAGCAGAAGTTGCATCTGTTTTTACAGCACAGGTGTTGACATAAATTAGAGTAACCTGAATACCTGTCATCAGAACAGCAATCAAAGACTGATCTGCCTGGAGTGGGGGAAAAACAAAACACAACCCAGCCCCAGATCTGGATAATGTAAGGTAGTCTGCTCTGCCAAAGACAGTGGAGAAAAATGAACACCACCTCAGAGCCAGATTACTGTCAATAAAAGCCTTGCTTCAGTGCAGCAAGCCCCATAAATAAGTTTTGTGAGAAACAGGCAACCAGGTATGGTAGCAATTTTTAATTAAAAAGAAAAAAAAAATCTAATTTTCCACTCCAAAGGTTATTTTAAATGATCTGAGGCTGCAAAGTGCTGACACTACAAACTTCCACTAAACTGGGTGGAGATGGACAGCCAGATTTTACTCTCATTAGAATTCATTGAAAGACTCAGGCCAGTTTTCAGAGGTGGCTGGATGAGACCTTTTGTACCTCTGGACTTTGATGAAATCATTTGAATTATCTGAGATCAGACTTGGCGATTAAGAAGAGTGCATCCCATGAAGTCCCTTGATGTTCTCTGCTGTGCACTGCAGCTTGGACTTAGTCATTAAACCTGATCATTTGTGAGGCATCAAATGATATTTGCATAAAGTTGTGGCTCTGAAAAGTGTCACAGTCAGCAAGCAAAGTTGGCCTTGGCTCCCACAACACTGTCCCTTGGATGCAGAAAGCTGGTGAAGCAAGGACCACAGCCATAATCTTCACAGAGATGCCATTGCTTGTGTTCAGCACTGCTGGCATCTTGCTTCATGAACTTAGGGAGAGCAGCCATTAATATACATACTGCCATCTGTATCAAAGGACCACAACCTATTGAAAAATTCCCTGTAAATTACCCTCTGTGCCCTGCTTACAGACCACAAACTAAATAGAAACTCATGTCACATCTTACAAACTGACTAGATAATAAATGAGGACTTACTCTGCATATGACTTGTAACCCCTGTGTTCACAAACCTGCTCTAACTTCCCATCCAAAAAGGTAGGAACCAGCATTTGATGCGCCATTTAAATGCTTATTTCAGAAACACGGCCAGGAAAAGTTAAATTCTTTGTAGACTCTGCCGGGCTGCTAAAAACCAGTTACTTTTTTATAATTTGCATTCCCAAAGGAATTAATGAAAGTTTGCAAATAAACCAATTGAAAATTTTCCATTTACTGAGGTATAAATGAATATACACAAGATATACCATCACTTTACATATTGAAAATACCAATCATGGTAAATTCTGAGAATTCTTTATCTTAGGTCCCCTCCTCTGAGAACAGCTGCAAAATAAAACCCTCTTTTCCAAATTTTATGTGACTAACTTACAGTAATTAAAAATTAGTATCACTTTCCACCTCCAAAATGTTGACGCACAAGAAGCTGGGCAATGTATGCTCGGCATCTGCACTCAGGGAGTTGGACAACAAAGCAACCATTTGCACAAGCATTCAGAGAACCTCACAACATCCGTTCTTGCTTGCTTGGAAGAGAGCCTCTGCCCTCGGAGGTTTGGCCTGCTCTGCAGTTCATACTGTGTCTCAGAAAACTTTCAGATGGGCTGCTATGGTTTCAGTAATTATTTTTAAAGGTTCTCAGCAATATAAAAACAAATCTGTGGAAGAGACTTTAAAATCAGGCTGAAAATAATAAAGGGCAGGGAAAAGAGGAGGCAAAAAATAATCTGAAACCAAGAGAAGGTTTCCTTGATCAAACAACCCCTCCCCAAACTCTAGAACTTCAATCTCCCCTTCCTCATGTTGGAGCCAACCTTAGCTCACTCCCAGCTAACCAGATACCATGGCCAAAAGTTGACTATCTGTACTAAAGCGACTACAAACATTGGAAACTGCAACAAAAGCAAATAAAAACCCCAAGGTAAATTATGAATAAGAGATTAATTTTGATCTTAAATATTTTACCATACGTATTTTGATTTGAAATGGATTAATTTAGAAACAACAAAGAAAAGCAATAATATTACTCAAACCACATTATTATACATGTGAAATTACATGATCATCTAATATTCTGGCCGTACTGGCAAATGATGTCTTGTTCTAACCCGTATTAAAATCCGTATCAAAACCAAATCCAGAATGTTATGTCCTTGTGCCACCAGATTATTTGCCTGGTTGGAATCTAGCAGTAAAGTGCAACTTGCTTCAGAGATATAGATAGAGGAAGCAATACATTAAATTATCCAGTAAGACAACTCAAAAACTATCCTTAGATGGCTCGTACAAAACTAACAGACCAGATAACCATTAAGTAACCACTAAGGAAAACAAACTAAAGGTTGCCATTATCTTTATATTGTTTGGTTCTTTGTATCATATATAAGATCTACTAAATCTGCCCATCTTTTTCTCTATTTCAAAAAACACAGATTTTATAACATACTCATATTAACCTACTGGAGCTGCCACTTTTATTACTACAACAAAAAAAGTTTAGAAGTCTTAATTCTTAATGCAAGTTTTAAAAAAAAAAAGTATCAGTTATCCTTAGTTGATAGGAACTGCTATAATTTCACTCCAGACTTAAGAAGTCTTCTACCAGAGGAATATATGATTCAAAGGTAGTAATGCAAACGAGTATGATAAATGATGAGAAATGCCAGTGGAAGCTTAAGGTCTAAAGCAGATTATCAGTAGAGAAGAGAAAGGATTGTCTTTTCCTCCCGCAATACTGAACCATTGAATCCATCCCATGCTTTATTCTGAACTGATCAGCATTTCCTTGCCTGCAACAGCAGTGAGTCAACAAAACAAACTGCTACCTAATGGAAATATGTACAGAACCTCTGCAGAGGATCCCCTGCCCTAGATTCCCTACTTGGGAAGAGCAGCTTCAGTGCAAATTCGTGGTTTGGTTGACTGCCCTGCAGCTGGTCACCTCCAAGCCAGTGGCTTGTGGAACCAGTGGACTGGTGTTTAGAGAGATTGCCAGGCAAGGAGCCTGATGCCCTCGTGGCTGCTATCTCAGACTCCCAGTCACAGCTGGAGCAGTGAGGGACAAACCTGGAATTCCTCCTCCTCTGTCTGAATTTAGTTTGGCTCTTTGTGAAGCAGTGCATTGAATACCTCTCCACATGTAATAGAAGAGACCTTAGCCTTCAGCTTCTGAGTTTGCATGTGTTCAAGTCACCAGCAATACTCACGTGCTGTTCCTAACACTGGCAATTTCCATTTGGTCCAATTTGGAAAACAGCCTGAGTAATACAAGGATGAATTTTTCTGTTAAGTATTTCCAACACTGTCTTTCGGCAAGAAAAAATGTCAAAAGTCACTTGGAAAAGAAAGGTACAGCTAAGAGATATTTCAATTATTTCATAAATAAGCTGCCAAAATGCAAAGAGCAAAATCCAGGCAATACTAGTATTTTTCATATTTATACCATTTTAAGCCAACCTAGCACAGGGCTCTCTGACTCATTCCTGATGCCTTGATTATCCCTGGTCCCAGGATGGACATGAGGCAAGTCAGTGCTACTAGAGCTAAGACAGGGAGGACCCAGATGCAGACAACCAGGGGGGGCTACAGTCCTAGTAAAGGGCACTAGTTTAATGCATGGCACAAATCAAATAAAAAGCAACCAAGGACACCAAACTGAAAACGCCCTTCTGCTTTCTTCCGCATCACTGATTACATAAGTTTTTGCTCCAATTTGTTGCTCTTTGGAAACAACTTTTTACAGCTGCACATGGCAAGTACTTAGCTAGTGAGCAAAAAAGAGAGGATGGAAAGAATGATTATTAAAGGATTCTGCCAAAAAAATAGGCAGGGCAAAGTCCTTCACAGCTTAAGACAAGAACTAGTCGAGCTACCCCTAAACAAAAAGGACACACGTCCTGTGTTGCCTTCTGAGAAGGAAAACAGCACAGCCACACTGCCTACTGGAGCCACCCAGCCTGGAAACATATAGCACCTCTCTACTTTCTACTTGTGAAACTGCTTGAGTCAACACACATTAAAAGAGAGCGTTTGCCCAACACATCGTGACTAAAAACTAAGCAATTCCATTCAGTTATCTGCATTTTATTTTAAATATTTATATCTCTGTTTTCAACAGCCTTTGACAATCAAATATTTCCATGCAGCAAGCGTAGTGAAAGGCAGGGTGCCGTGTGGGTGCCTGCCCTGGAGGACATGGGTTTACCAGAGGGCCCAGGCCGCTGCAGTGACATCCCACATGAGGTCATACCTAGCTGACTGAGCAGGTCAGACCCAGGCAAACGTGACAGGCACACACATCTTGCCTGAACTCCATAGGATCTGCAAGCCTCTGCTTGGAGACACACAAGGTGCCCGAGACAGCTGCTCTGGGGTCAGCAACAGCTCCTGGTTCTTACCAGTTTTTTGGACGTGGTGTCCAGCCAGGATTGCACCTTTGTGTTAGCTGGCAGCTCTGAGGCAGCCTGCCACACCCTGTGCAGGACTCCATTGGAAGCCCAGGAAGCTGCTGGGTTTGGAGGTTATTTCCCTCCATTCAAGACAGCAGGTCTAGATTGGCTCCTGTGGGTTTTCCAAATGCAACTTTTTGCATAAAAGTAGTAGTTTGGTGTAGTTCAAGCTAAAAAAAAAAAGGTATGTATGGCATACTACTGCCACAAAAACATACCCACAAAACCAAACGCAGCCACATGACATCATTCAACACTTGCATTTCCTCTTTAGGACATTCAACAAGTCCTCTTACTCCATAGGACTGCTCAAATTTGTGCTTGCTAATGCCAGTCTACCAGAAGCTCAGAGGAGAAAACAAATTGGTCACAGCAGGCTAGAGTGCTCGTGCAGGTGCCCTGAAATAGCAGGTATTGGAGGGTGGCAACCAATTTCCCCTTTAATTTATTTGTAATAAGAGTGAGTGACAGTTGTTTAGCCCTAGCTGAAGTTAGCATCACATCTGCCAAATCCTGTAAATATGGCCAAACCCCTGATCAGACTGGCTGAATGATTTGGTTAGCTTGCATCGGCAAAACCAAACTGGGTTTCTTTTCAGAAAACTTGAAGGCTAAGTTTAGCATATGGCAGACTGAAATATGACTCCCAACACTTCTTCTTTCAAAACCAGAATTTGTAATCAAATGGAGAGTCAAGAGCCACTTAAAATCTAAGGCCACAAGCCCTCCAGATAAAAAGAAAACTTTTTCCAGACTCAAGAGTTGTAATATCTGGATCAAACCCACAGCTAAAAGTTTTGTATTGATTTATTGGGTCATAAGTCATTGTTGTCATGAAGTCTACTTTCTCTCAAACTGCAGCCCTGATGACTGGTAGTCCTCTAACAAATGATCAGGCAAGGATCATTGTTTTCTTCTGTATCTGCCAGGGCCCTTGTAGGCAGGCAGACTCACAACAGGCCAAGTTACAGGAAGTGCCAGTCCAGGCATCAACACACAGAAAAAGCCCCACTTCTGAAGATAAGGGGTACAGAAACACCAGGGCTGCTGTGTCAACAAAGCATGAACTCTGCAGCCAAATGCTTCTTCAGGTGAGCCCTGATCCATCAAAACTTGCTGTTAGGAAATGCTGTTCAATTCAGACCAAGCTGGTTTTGCGCAGCCAGTGTGAATTTGAAGTGTGCCATTAGTACCAGAGATTTGAGATCTGTGCTAAAAACGAACAGTTTTCTGGCTTCCACAACTATTCTCCTGAGAAAGTAGCAGGATCTACCTTTTCAGGTCTCCCTCTTTGACCAGGAGCAGACCTGATTGTTACCTTGCCAGCTGCTAACAGCAACTCAATACTTTCCCACAGTGCAGAGTATAATGCACTCATTTTATCTGTTCACTCCCAAATTACAAGAGCAAAATCTCAGGAAACTCAGGAACAGTATTTTACCTTCCCTCCTTGAAAAGTGAAGGATGAGATATGCTGTGCTGTACATATGAAAATGTTAATTTCAAAGGCAGTAACTATTTGGCTTTCATCAACAACCAGAAAAATTCAGTCACTGTAAACAAGGAGACTGAAATACTGAACAAAAGACAGAAGGGCTGGAAGAAGGCATCTACTCTTCCACTGAGTCACTATGGATTATATCATTCCTGGCAGGTATTTATCTCTCTTTTCTCTAAAAGTCTCCACTGATGGAAATTCTGCAATATCCCTCAGTCATCCACCTGATTAGCCTAACAGCTAATGAAGCTTTCCCCAGTACTTAATTTAGAGATCCACTGCTCTTATTTACTATTTCTCATCCTATTTACAACTGACATGTGGAAGAATTTGTTCCTTTCCTCTTCATGGCTATTTAAAAACTGTTTATATGTCTCTTTGATCCTCTCCTCTTTAGGCTAAGCAATCATATTTCCTTTACTCTTTCTTCACAAGCTACATTTGTGCTGTCTGTCATCATTACTGCTGTTCCTAGGACATTCCAGAATCCTATATCATATGTGAAATGGGTGAGGGTGATATAACTCATCATCTTTATCTCACTATTGTGTTGTAAGTTTTTTTGCAGCATCCAATTTACTAATTTGAAATAAAATGTAAATGTCAATTAAAAAAATACTCATACATTCCCTATTTCCATGTCTCCTTCCTTCAAACAGGCCATCCTTTCCTACCAGTGATGTCCAAACAGGTATGTTGGACTACTGATCACACAGTAGGTACCCTCTTTTTGGTCCTGTGGAAATAACTTTCCAAATAGGAGTCTTTGCACCAATGCTGATCAGGTAGCAGTCCATCATGCCTGATAAGAGTTGTGGATCCACAAATTAAGTGAAACATTTCTCTTCCTAGGGCGAACTCTGCTCTCTCTCATCTCTCAAACTTGGCATCCAGACTTCTTCAGACTGTGGTTTCCAAAGCAAGTTCACTGCTGAAATTACACCAAAGCATCAATCTACACGGACCAGCTAGAGACCTTATAAAGGAGAAACTCTGAATGGTTTTGGGCTCATGTCTACAGAGAACCAAAATCCCAGGTGCCTCTGCGATGCTTCCAGCAGCAGTTTCTACCTGGCCCACCAATGACAGATGCCACAGTTTGGGCTTACAGCACAGGGCATTTGAGAAACAATACTTGATCTGCTGGATTGTACCAGCTCTAGGTCAGCACATTGCAGCCTATCTACAGCACTTACTTTCGGATGGAGCTTCTCCTTCAGTGAAAAAGAAAAAAAGTAAACTCACTGTTCTTTCTTATTAACTATATGTCTCACTGAACCTTTTCATACTACAGATTATGTACTACTCATCAGCACCTCACTGTAAACAGTGCAGTTTTCAAGTGTAAGGTCACCTGCTCTAGGTCAGGACATCATACCTAAGGTCTCCTGACTTATTTGCCTTCACTGTTGGTCTTGTGCTACTGGAATGGAAAAAACCCAAACCCAACAACTCACTGCACATGTTAAAAGCTTGTGGTTTGGGCATAAAATTTAATGTAACCTAAGGCACCCAAATCTGTCATTAGGAAAGATGTGCCACATCAGAGCATGTCAGCAAACTGGTACCGCCATTAATCCTGCCCTGGAAAAGAATGACTCCTATATTGTGACACCACAATCTAAGACATGAGATGGCTCTGTGCCTTCTGACTTTTACAGGCCAAGAATGACACACACAAGAGATGTTTCCTGTGCTGCTGCTCACACCATAATTTCTACCCACTCCCATCCCTCTCTCAGTGTAAACACCTTTGATTCGGTACCTGGTCACCAGCAGGAGAGATGCTTTCATAGAACAGGAGGTCTGGTCAGTTCAGTCCAGAATACAGTTTCTGAAGACAATTCAATTGCAATAACATTTCCCAGGTTGCACACTTCTGCAAGGAAGAAAAGAACTATTAATTGTGAACCATTTGGGATCACAGAATCTGGGTACATATCTATTACATATTTCCTTGCATACGTTGAAATTCTGCCTGAGAAACTGGCAGCATGTGAAGAAGAGTTCCCCTCCTTCTAAAGAGGAATCAGAACAGGAAAACACACTGGCTGTGCTCTCCATATCAGTCTTGAGGCCAACTCCAGCAAAGCATAGTAAAAGCCAATATAAATGATGAAGGGAAAACAGGAAAGCATAAAACCCCTGTAGATGGATGTGATGGTAAGACTGAACAGAGTTATCCACTACTACAGTGATTCCTTGTAAGACACAAGGTTCAATGACTAGCTTTGTGAAAAGGTTTCTATAGTTTAGGCTAGAGAAAAATGCATGCAAAAGCCGAAACAAATCAATTAAACAAAAGTAAAATTCACCTCTTTCAATGTCTAGATGTTTTTAACAGCTAATTACAGAAATTATTTTCAGAACTTGCATTCACGTGGGGGGGAAGGAAGGGAGAGGGAACAGCCAGGAAGATGTGGCTGATGAGCTGCAAATAATGTGCCACCAAAAGATTCACTAAATACATCAAGTAGACAAGTGTAAGAACAACAAAATGCCTTTAACAACCCAGATATTTTAAAATAAAATATAAGAACAGTAACCATTCAGCATTTTACAGATTTGCTTCTATTTAGAAATCAGTCTCAAGACTCCAGTCCCTCACTGCCATGAAACCTTTGCATACACAACATGGAGAAATGAAACCCACAAGGGGATCCTGCTAATACGTAACTCTCTGAAGCTGGCCTATGCAGTTCCGGCTTGCATTAATTGGTGTGGCCAATTAAGTTAACCCCTACTTTTTCCCTTACAGAGAGTAAAATACTGTAGATGTGGATCCAAGTGCACAGTGGACACAAGGTCAACAGAGCAATGCAGCTGAGTAGTTTCAGGGGACCAAAGCTGGCTAGTAATTCAGGTGGCGTTGAGTGATTTATTCTGCTAACTTGCAGAATTAAGGATTCTTTAATGTGCTTTCATTTAACTTTGAAGTTCTCTCAAATCTATAAACTTCTACACTAACACTGCCCAAGGGAAAGAAATCAACATGAACAATTAAAAACCCCAGAAAAATGAATTTTTCTTCCATAGAATAAAAGCATAGACGCTATCTCTCCCTTCTGAAGTTCAGCAGAAGATAAGCATTTCCCTGAGCACAGAATTTGTCCCCATCTGGTTCCATTTTTTACTATTTTCTTTTTTTTTTGTTTCCTTCTCTCTCATTCCAATGCATATTTATTTCATTTTGTTTAGTCTGTACTCTTTATTAATTTTCCTCTTTTTACAGATTTCCTTTTTAATTTGTTAGAGAAAGAAACATTCTTTCTCTGGTTTTCATAATACAAGCTGGTGGAAAGGGCCCATTCAGAAATCCCCCCTCTCCAACAACCTCTCCTGCTCTTTCAATCCTGGTTCCCTGTCTTCATAGCAGACTAGAAGTGTTAGGGTTTATTTATTTAGGGAAGTGTATCACTTTAGTTTTTAATTCAATTTCAAATACCTGGCACAAGCCACTCAGTAGAGGCTCAAATATGTTATTTACAAGCCGTTATATTTAGCTTAAAACAACTCCTAATCTATTTGAGATGAGCCATCATAAGACAGGATTAGGCTGAAATGAAAATGTCTGCACTGGGATTTTACTAAATTGCTTTTAAATCACATTGCTAGTTAAACAGTGCTCTGGTAAAGGCTATAAACCCCTCATACATCAGAAAGGCTGATCTGGGGCAGAACTTTGGCTCTCTGAAAACTTGCTGGTTTTACAGAAGCAGGAGCTCAGCTAAGGCCAAAGTGTTCTCTGCATGTAAAACTCCAGAGCTTGAAACATGAGAGCAAGCTTTGCAAGGCTGAGCCATAGAGCTGTTAACTGCCCCAAAAGAGAACCCCACTATGCCCAAGATTTTCAGTGCCCTGCAGCAGGGCCAGACAGCATCCACCTCCATGCACAGGAGGTGGCGAGTACTTCCCTGCTCGTGCAGCGTGGTCTGTCTTGAGCCACTGTGTTCATCTTACAAAGATGTTTTGATGCTGACACCAGGATAAATGCTACAGGTGGTACGAGGAGGGTGAGAGAGCTGAGCAACTTAGTTTTCTATATAATTAGGGAAATATTCTTAAAAATACTTGCGAAGAAGTATGGGCAGTTTTAGGAATACATGCCCGACACAAATCTCTGATTTTAATGTCTGTCCTGCCCATCTGTCATCCCCAGCAGCTGCAGTTTGTGCTATCCAAGCCCCTCTGCCTGGTGAGCCGGGGGGGCCCTCTGCACCTTTGCCTCCAGCCACTGCCCGAGCCCTGGGTGGCTGTCACGTCCTCTGCTCCCCACGCTCTCCCAGCACCACGTGGGCCCCATTCTGGCATTTCGTTTTAGTTCAGATTCTGTGCCTTGTTACTACTATATTCTACATTTTATCATCATGAAGGTTTTTTTCTTTGTAACTTTCACTCCATCTTTGCATTTAAGAGTTTTAATGAAACACAATTATCTAGTAATTTAAAAGCATGTAACACTTCTATTTTTGTGCAGGAGCACAAAACATGAACAGACTCTGAGAGCTCCCAAGTTCTCCAGCACCAACCTAGTGCCATTTTATTCCTGACAACTGTGTGTTCCAAGTTAAAACCCTCCAGCACAGAAATGCCCTGATGCAATTCCTCAACAGGAATCACCAAGAATGAGAGAAAACCTTAACCAGAGACTACACCAGTAAAATCATAGGGAACATCTACTTGGTAGAGCAAAAACAAACAAACTGAACTTTTTGCTACAGTAAATGGCTTTAACCTGTATTTGGAAACGCACTTTCCGATATTTATTAGCACTGCACACTTCCATTAAAAATACAGATTTTTTACTTACTACACGAAAATCTTAACAAGATAGAGAAGATTTCATTCACACTTCTAACATCAATCACGTCCACATTTATGTCGTACTGCAAGGCACGCTCTAAGCTTCTCACAAATCAAGCTAACTCACAGAGTAGCTTCCTATTTTTGCCCAGTTCTGCTCTGAAAGCCTACATTGCTTACTACCTGCAAACAAAACTGCCACATGGACCACTCCTTATCCACTGCTGTCAAAAAATAATTGAAAACACTGATGAAAAACCCTTGTAGGACAGTTAAAGAGATGTTTTAAGAGAACTAACCTGGGCAATTATCCGTTGGAGGTCACTCAGTTCTGAACTTCCCCAGCAACTTCAGTCTCGTTTCCTGTAAAGCGGCATGTGACACCACACTTCCTCACCGCACCTTGCTAGACTCACTTTGCTTGTTTTAAAAGCAGATGAAACAACTAACTATCCCTCACAACATGTTTAAGAAATTTCTGATCTAATGTTGAACCACTGACATTTTTGGATAGCTAGAGAGCCTTCCTCTACTGCCTTCTGAGTCACTCCATGATTCAATGACCCTTTTTATTCTATTCCTTTATATTAGCAATACCCAATACTGAATGTGATTCTGTTACAGTATGCTCAGTGTTCCCCCTCCTTCTTTTAAATAGGAAAAAAATGCAGCAGTGGAGAATGCAGTTACACTGCAGGCATGGGACATTTTACTTAAAGGATATGTGTTTATCATATTTTCATAGTGGTAATGAATTGATGAAAGACAATCTAATCTGAAATGGTACCAACACAGAAGTACTGACACAGGCTGGAGATAAAGTTTGAAGACTACTATGTTAGAAGAGAGGCAGAATTGTCTGGCCAGGGTCAGCAAGGAGATACAAGGAGATACTACTGCTGTGCTGGAAGATGCTTTGTGGAACACATTAAACGCTCTTCAATTCGGTTGAAGGGAGGCGTGAAGATAAATTAAACACCCCTTTATTTAGTGAGAGCTGAAATAGCAACAGCCAGTACCCCGGTAACTGATCAACCTGGCAAGGACTCTGTGAAGGCAGTGGGTTACAAAGTCAGAGAGGTTCCCTCACAGACTGACCACAAACATCTGTGCTGGGGCACACATTGGGTTTAGTTGCACATAAGTGTGAACGTGAAGACCCTGTAAGTAGGAAGAGAGGGAACAGACAGTGATGCTGCATACTTAGGATGCAAAGCTTTTGGCAGCAACACTCATCCATGGCTGTTCTGCCACCACCATTCAGTTCTCCCACTACACCGCACAGCTGTCTCAGGTGTGCTGGCACAGCGGTTCCACAGCCTGTGCCATGGATCACATTGAGAAACTGATTTAGTGGCCAAAAGATGGTTACGTTGGGTTTTTTTTCCCTTTTCCTCACTCTCAGGCATGAGGCGATAAGTGCCAGCAGGGAGCCACTACCCAGGCTGTAACACAAAACTACAGCTAGTGTGAGACACAGAGCAAGCCAATGGCAGCTGCTTATTTGCCCATGACATGATGCATTCTATGTAATTTCTACATAAATTAAGAGGTTTCCACTAAAACGTCATCTTTTAAATTAAACTGTGCCAGATGAAGACATCAGTGTTGTGAGCAGCCTCCTGGTGACCACCAGCCAGGGATTACATTTCCACATCCTTGCTACCACTGCTTGCAAGTTTACTACTATCAAACTAGCCAGACTAGCTCCAGTAATTTTTATTAATGCGTTAAAATAACCTGTCTAATCCCACTGGAAATGGAGTGGCAATGGTTTTGAGGATCCCAGAGATGTGGGAGTAGTGACCTCTGACAAAGAGGCAGCAACAACAGGATTACACAGAGCAGCAGCTAAGTCCTGAACAAATCACACCCAGCTAGTAAAAGATGTATTTTATGTGTAAACATGCAAAGGATACCCACACAAAAGGAAGTATATGCATGACTGAACCCCCCCCACAAACTAGTCCACAAAATGGATGCTTTTGCATAAGACACGTTTAGAGCACACCCCTACACACACACACATTTGTGCATGCTCATCTGAGCTGCTGCAGCTGTAGTAGGAGCGCATGTGCAAACACGTCTGCAGATGCACCTGCTCTGCCCCCACTGAAGATTTTGGGCCAAACGACCAAGGTATTATTTACACTGGAAGACACTTGACAGCACTGTGAGGCTCACGCAGCTTAAGCATTTTCCCCTTGGTAAGTGTACAGAGACACAATACGCCAGACCCTGAGCTTCAGAAGCATTGAGGGGAAGTTGAAGAGTTCAGGAAGTGGCCATGTTTGCTCTCAGCACACTGCCTCTTTGTCCTCGCCCAGCTGCTCCCACAGGGGCTTCCAGACAGCCGGGATCCCTCACAAGAGACGGGTTATTTCTCTCCATTTTCAGAAGGGGCTACGTTTACAAAGTCACTTTTAATGTGTCAACCTCTGTTTGAAGATGTAGTCACATATATTGGACTGTGCCAAATCTGTGCTTGGAGTTGCTGGTGGGGCAAATGTACTTTTATATCCCCCCCAGATACTCAGGGTTGTTCAGGATGGGAAGAATTTGTTCGCCCAGCAGGTAACTCGCAGCAGTCTCCAAGTCACTTCTAATCTGTGCCCAAGGAAAACAACCTCCCTTCATCCAAGTTCAGAGTGCACCAGCACCTCAGCATGCCTTTCACTGGGGCCATGGAGAAAACACTGCAGGGATAGCAGAGGCAGCTGTGTGACACCAGGGAGATCCACCATGTCTACAGAGGTCTCACACAGCAGGGTTTTGCTGAGTCACCACAGACACCAGAGAATCTGTCAGCTCTGACTATGGACCGTTAAGACACAAAGAATTTATCAGGCTTCGGATATCTCCCTATCCCCTGTGAGCAAACAACTTATTTCTCCATCCTTGTCGCAGATGAGGAATCTGTTGGCTGGCACGTTCCAGAGTAGCAAAGCTTTAATGGGGATTTTTGGCAGTAATCTTGTGTAAACCAACAACTTGCAACTATGTAATGCTATGTCTTATATACACAAGACAAAACCCTCTCTCCTGCTCCTGAGTGGAAAGCATACCTGAAGCTCTCCTTTATGTGCATCTGGGTACTTAATGGAGACGTGCTAGTAACCGTGCAGATGGCCCAAATTGGTTTTAAAACCGTAGATTGACTTCTCTCACTTGCCATGAAATCAAATATCTTTGATTTATGAATTAAGGACCACCCTAGCAGCAATAACAAGTTGCACAATGGCCTTACAGACAAGGGTACACAGGGATGTTAATAGACACTGCTGTAAAGCTATTTACACAAATGATATGCTTGTCCTGTGCTGTGGGGATAAAAAGACAATTACAGGCTCTGAGTTATCTGGTTTAGATTAGAAACTTGCACTACCCTACATCCACACATCTGAGTATGCTGGACATGGTGACCCACACTAACAGAGCATGCTGAAACCCCGGCATTCAAAACATGCCTCTTGCCCTATAAAAATGCACTATTTATTAATTACATGGAAATTCACCCCTTCACTAATACAGCTATGACCATACACACAGAGAGAGAATAGTAGAAAACAGTTCCCATCATATCCATTTGTTACATAGCACCAGGAAATATGAAAAATTAGCACATCAGTGCTCAGGCAAAACAATCTGTACTGCTCCTGACTTTGAGCAGGCACTCGTGAGTGCAAGAGTAAGCATTCCATTCTGTGGAACTGCTAATGTGCAACTACAAATAAATCAACCAACACCAAATCTGTTAGCCAAATCACCAGAGCCAAGCACTAATGCCGAGGTGTTCAAACTTCAAAGCAGGAGCACAATCGGCAAGTTTGTTGAAAGAATTACAACCAGGCATGGAAACTGGGACTTCTCAGTAGCATGTAATCCCTGCTGTTTCCATTTCCTCTCTCTCATTATCAGCACAGATGGAGGCTGAAGATTAGTAAACAGTGGGTGTTTGGGGTGAATTAGAGCATGTGTGATGGAGAGCTAGGTATCCTGGTGGCATCCGTGTGACTTTGGAGTGATGTAAATATTTAATACTGCCCACTACATTTCTTCAAAATGATGAAATATTAACACATTCCTTGGGGACAGGAAAATCATACCAGACAAAATAGAGAATTTTGTCCTTCATCCAGGATGTGAACAAAATCTGATGGACAAAAATATTCTGGCAGATTTCCCCTCTGTAATGATCTGGATATGGAAAATGAAGACTTTTCACACTGTCCCAGTCCTGTCTGAAACCAGGGGAAAGAGCTTCCAAAATCCAACAAACTCTAGGACAAAACTCTTTACAGAACAATATATGTATGAGACACAGCATTTTCAGCTCTCCCCCTTGGTTTTAGTCACAAATTATCCTTTCAGGGGACAGCCACAAATAAAAGCCATAGTTAAGAAAATGTACTATGTAGAAAGGCCTACATATTGCTTGATTTGAGTGAAAACTACAGAACTGATAAACCTTGCTCTCAAAATTACTTGTCCTCCCTGCTCCTATAATACACCAACAGACTCCTGAAGAAGAGTTCTGCACTGCATATATCTCTATATATAAAATAATATGTATATGTATATTGTAAGAAACAGATTTTTAAAATGAGAACTCCATCTTTGTGGAAGCCACTTCATATCATTACAGATCTTTTTAATAATTTTAATATGTCCTCAAGAACAAAAAAGGAGGTTGTACTAAAAGGAATAGCACTAATTGTTGTTTCCATTATGTATTTTCACATAAAACCTAATTTCTTAGTTCGTTGCTTTTTTATACAGTAAGCTTGAAATATAGTTTCTCTTGAACACTAACAAAGTACGTAAGATTACTCAGCAGGTCCACCAACATAAGGAACGTGTGATATCCTTCCAAAGGGTATTTTCAGTACTTTTTGCCCAGTAAAACCTGCCTAGATGTTTTTCTAGAGCAGCTTTTGTTATACTTGTCTAATGGCACGCTTCAGCTTCAAGTACCCTTTTCCAATAAATAAGCATGCTATGATGGCAAAATTAAAAGGTATTTATTATTGAGCAACTTGTCTTCAGCTATCCACATGAGTCTGAAAGTTTTCAATTCAATATTTCAATTTCAATATTCAGATATGAATATTTGATGAAGAATTTTTATATACTTGGTTATTTCAATAGAAAACATCAACTGTTTTTGAGAGATCACACTTGAAAGATCACTTGAATCTGAGCAATATTTTATATTCAGATTTCCCATCAGCATTTGTGTACATATATATGCAAACAGATACATATGTGTACATGCAAAGAAAGCTAAACAAATCTACACCTTAGAAATCATGACCTACCACACCATTTAAAGCTACACAGATATTGTGAATGTGTATGTACTAAAACTGCACAAACAATAGTCACTGGCAAGAGCAAGTTTTCATCTGACACAAGCTGTTACTGCTGCTCAGTTTATTTCCCCCTTACTTTCTCAATTTTCTGTCTAAAGCTTTTAATTTTTTTTCAAAGGGAAAGCAAGTCCCAATCTTTGGGAACTTCAGGCGATTTCTTGCATTCTTCCCATGGGTGGTATAGTTCAGATCAAGAATAACTGGATGCCAAATATAGTCTGTATATACTTGCTGGGTGATTATAAAAGAATCAGTTACTCTGCTGTGTAACAGATGAGACCTTTTAGTCTTTGCTTAGGTATGAGTGCCAGCAACCCCATACTGATTTGAACTATGTCCAAGTAAAGTGAGCAAGATCAAATTATGTGGGTTTGTTTCATTAATATTTATCGACAACTTTGTTCTCCCCAGAATATACAGGAGAAAGAGAGACTTAGCACATGAATGTCTATGTATACTGCATACCACATTCTCATTTAATTATCTATGCAATTACTACAAACTACAAGAGCAGTAGCCAAAAAAGTGACAGAGAATTGCAGAGTTCATGAAAAGCATCCACATCAACCTTGGAGACTAATGTTCTCTGTTCCATTAGATAGTGGAAAAAAAATCCAGCCCTATTGTGAAATCCTACAGCTCATTCACCATAAGGGACATGGGACACATCCAAGTGAGACTGCTCACGCCGCTATGCCAAGCGTTGGCCCCAGTCTGAAAGGATCACTCATTAGCCATCAGGGAACAGTTTCCAACTTTGTTTATAATCTGATTACTTCATGATGGCTTTCAACATGGAAGTAATTCCATGCCATTTTGAGCAGGAATTTCAGTCTTGCCGTCCTGGCATTACCAACTCATTGCACCTAAGACTACACTAAGCCTGACAGAAAGTAATGTTTAGTTGCAGCTCACCTGGCTTAGAGATAAACTGCTGATTTAGAAATCAAATGCCCTATATTGCCATTCATCAAAACCTAGTTTAATCAGCTCCTGAAACAGAGTCAGTCATCAGGAGACTGCACTCACAAGACAAAGCAACACCTCTACCTCAAAAGGCTATGGGAATATCCTGCTGTTCCCCCAGCTAGACAAATTAAAGGAACTGTGCTTCTCATGCCTTCGGTATGCAAATTCCCATAACATGCTTGGGAACTGACAATCAGGATAACCCAAATGTGCAGGTTTGAAAGTGGAGTAGTATGATATTCAGGCTCAAAACAACTTGGCAACACATCTCCCTCATTAGCGTAAGTTCAACACACGACTATGTATAACTAAACTTCCAATCACCTTGTCTGCATCCCACCCTGTATGTGTTTTGTTTCCTCTTTCCTCTCCCATGAGCAAAAGGCCAAGTACCTAGTAGAGAACAGAAACATTAGATGTATATGTCTCATGGCTCCAAAAGTGTTATCTATGCACAGCAGAAACCCCTGACTGTAGTTTGAAGCAAGGGCTGCTAACAGAGTAGAAACAGCTTGTAGTCCAATTTCTAGACCTATTTAGCAAAGCTGGCTGGCTCTCCTGAGAGGATCCACCACAGCAGTGGCCTAAAAGAACAGCATGGAGCAAAACAGCAAGGACCTCCAAAAACCCTCCTGCTTGGCCTGAAGAATTACAGCTGCCCCAGAGTAAGGGGAAGACTACAAGCACAGGCCTCTTGGGGTAGCAGAGAAAATTAGTCATACGCATTTTGGTAGAGCCCAACAGTTCCAGCTGGCCCGTGGGCCAAGTCCCAGTAGACCCAGCACAGCTCCTCAAGGAGGATGATTTGAGAGCTGATACCCCCCAGCTCTCATCAGCAATGCCTCAAAACATCCCCACACACTGCAGGAGTCCAAAGGTGTTTCTTCACCTGCTTCCCTCTCACTACATGGTGCCAGCAGGGGCTTGGCTTCACCAGCTGTGATACAGGCTGTATATACCTATTTGTTGTTTCATGATGTTACTAGTTTGGATTTAAGTAAACTTTGTGACATTTAACTTTGGGCTTTTTGCTGCTAAATGGGACAAAGACTGTTCTTTCAACTTCTAATGCCAAAGCTGGCACCTTACATCACTTTGGGGAATTCTGGTTTTGAAGACCCTTGATTGTCCATGAGTCTAATTCCCATAATTATACTCTTAAGAACTACTTAAAACTTCCCTCATTTTACACTTGTCTTATACCAGACAGTATTGCTTAGCGACAGGGTCTGAGATCCTGAACCAATGCACCTTACAGAATATGACAGTGATACTAGGAGTCATATGCTCCACTGAGAAATGAAGAAACCAGGACCTAGACATACCAGAATTAAATACAGAAACTGAGATTGCAATTTATGACAGTGTCACTAGACAGAACGGAGGTTTATACACCAAACATGCCTGCAGATAATCTGGGGTTTTTTGCTCCACAGTGCAATCACATCACAGTGACCTTGCAAATCTTTAAAAGAAAGATGTAAAAAGCACTGGAGATTTAGAGCTGAAGAGAGAGTGATCATGCCTTCAGGATGCTAATTTCCAAAAATTATCAGGAGTATCTACCAGAGAACGGAGGGAGCACCTTCAGAAGCCTAACAGAAAACAGCCCAGAGCAAGGCCCTGGGAAACACTGTCCTGACCTTATCTGGAGCAATCCTGCTCCACTGGTCTCATCTCCACACTAATCTCACACCAATCTTACCTCGAAGGTAGGACTCGACCCAGGGTCGCACTACCAGACTTTTTCCTAGTTCAGAGTGATTTTTTTATGGATCTCTGTTCTCACATCCTAGGGCACAAAGCTTTGCCTCAGTATGAAATAGCAGTGGGATATTTCTTTATATAAAGGGAAGAAAGTGAAAACACACTTCGTAGGTTTTTCAATTCTGTTTTCATTTGCTTCTATCCGCATTTCACAATGGGTGGCCTGGAGCACAGGCCTTGGAATCTGCAAATGCTATGGTATTATATATCATGTGGTATAATTACCATGGTTTCTTTAATGCCTCCTCAGTCTTGCCCATTAGCAAGCAGATAGTGAACAAACGTATTTTTGAGAAGAATAAAAGCTTTCAGTCTTAAAAAAAAAAGTAGTCATATACCACTCTTACTATAAGCAACTATAAACCTCCATTATTCTCCTAAGATGAAACTTTCTTGGGGAGCTTCTAAAGTAACACAAACCACAAGACAACAATGACAGTTCTTCCCCTTGGAAGCACAAAATCCCTCAGTGTTCTCATTTAAGTACCACACATGATGACATCCAACTGGGTTTTACCCTGCAATTCACTCACATTATCAGAGTGTTCTGCTAAACAACTAGCACATTCTGGATGAATAAAGAGGGAACTTGTCCAGTCATCTCAAGCTGTTTGTCAGTTATGGAACACTTCATTTTCTAGTTCCCTATAGCAGCTCAAGTTAATTTGTCTTCCTCTTGACACCAGTCAGCATGCACACTTTAAGGACGCACAAATGAAAAAAAGAAAAAGCAATAATAAAACTTGAAGACACTGATCCTGCAGAGAGCTGCTAGGAAAAGGATAACCAATAAATGAGGAAATAAATATTGCTCTAGTTCCACACCTAAGGGTACAAGTAAGTTTAAGTATGCAGCAACTCCTCAGAGGAAGATGCTTCACTTTGAAAAGCATGATCATCTTTAGTTTTAATTTCAAAGGAGATAAGAACATGAGCTGTTCATTTACACCCAAGGAACACCAGTTAATTCAATTAAAATAATCTATTTCAACTAAATTGGGCCACGAAATAATTTTTCTGTCCCTTCTTAAACCTAAGATCAAATGCAGAACTTTTATTTGAAAATGCAGGAAGTTCCAAAGAATTACTTCTTTATAGTTTGCTTCTGCCTACTATTAAAACAAAATTCTGGAGCTGTCTGCTGCTATTTGAGAGTTTCAGGTTCCAAGATATCATGCAAGAACTACTGATAGCAAAAGCTGTACTTTGAAGGAGTATCTTTCTCTCAGTTTCAAAGAAGTATTAGTCTGACATGGTTTAAAAGTGCAAACTGCAGACAGAAAAGATAATATAATGGTAGGTGTTGTCTTTGTGGCCTCACCTTTGTGAATGGTGTTTTCCCTGAAACTGAAGTGATGATAGTTACATATTCCTTCCTTACCACCGCATTGCTCTCATTTGATTTTTCATTTAATCCTATTGGAACAGAAAATGTATTCTACTGGGAATTGCTCAAATGTGTTTCCTATGTCAGCAGTCTTACAATCAAAGACAAGACATGAAAATCACAAATGACCATCTGACTGAAAAGAGACACATTTAAAGAGACCATTACATTGAGTCATGCAAACTCATATATGGTAAGCAAGTGGTTTCTTTACTCACAACATACACAAGGCACCTTTTATGGTTTACATTTAATATCACAGAAAATTCTGACTTGGAAGGGACCCACAAGGGTCATCGAGTCCAACTCCCAAGCAAACTTCCACACAGGGATCAAACTGACAACCCTGAAGCCCTGGGCACCACGCTCTCTCCATCTGACCCAATCTCAGACTCGTGTCATCATCGTATTTGTTTCTTTTTTTATTATACACAGTCTTAATTGAGTCCCATGAAGCCCTACTTCCATGTTGAATGGCAGCTTATTAATATGCAACTTTGCCCCGCACCCTCATGTGGCCCCTGGCACTGTTTCAGTACTGTGTTGCTGTGTATCAGTGTTTGTGTTGGCCCTTCACGGCGCCTGCAGCCACCCCACACTGGGAAAAAACCCTTTACAGCTCGGCTAGGGACACAGTTTCATAACTGCACGGCAGCAGCTCCTGGGGAGTGGCCCTGCGGGCGTGGGGGCGCAGGCACCACCGCTGCTGCCGATCGCGCATGCACAGTTGCGAAAAGGGGTCTCCTTCATCGCTAAAAAATCATGCCGCTAGGATCTGAAGCTGCAGTATAGGGGGCGCGAAGTGCAAGTGGGCCAACTGTAGCCTGATTCCCTGTCCCATCGTCCCATTATCTAGACCATGTCAATGAGTTCCTCATCCAGTCTTCTTAAACACCTCCAGGGATGGTGACTCCACCACCTCCCTCGGCAGACCATTCCATGGAGGGATCACTCTCTCTGTGAAAAAGCTCTTCCCAACATCCAGCCTAAACCTCCCCTGGCACAGCTTAAGGCCGTGTCCTCTTGTTCTGGTGCTGACAGCCTGAGAGCCTGTAAAAACTGCTTTCACTAGCTTCAAATGTGAAAGTAAGAACGAAAATTCTGTCTTGCATTTCCATACCAGAAAAATATTTTTGGAAATATGTTAAGCAAAGTATGTGACTCAATGCTGGGTAAATCAGGACATGAGGAGAACAGTGATTGATGTGATGGCCATAGGAGGACTTATGAGTTGGGGTAAATTGCAGACAAGACTGTAGAGCTTAGCACTGCATGGCTGATGCTGTCTATGTTGGCCAAACTGCCAGTCAAATTGATCCAAAAGAGCACCCAAGTAAGTATCCTTGAATTACTAGCTAAGGAACTTTTCCTTAGGCACAAAGTGAGGGAGAAAATAATCAATCCTTCCCTTCCTCTCCAAACTTTTTGTCCTTTGTGTCTTTCTGTTAAAGAGCAACCCAGCCGATGCTAGTTACGAACATGGTTACTATCCAGTTTAGGCTACTCATAAAAGGAAGGTTCCTGACTAATGCCACACTTACAGCTCTGGAGTGCTACTTCAGCTGGAGCTGCAAGTTGCCTCCAAGCACCTACAGCTTTCCTCAGGGACCAGGATAATCTGAGGGCAGCTAAAGGTCCCACCATTTTCAGAGGCTGGCAGGGAGGCGAACTAATGAGGCACTGTCTGTTGCTCCCAGCAGAAATAGCAGAGACACCAGTAATCTAATTTAAGACAGCAGCTCTCACTTAACTATCCATATAATTGCTCTAAACAGGGAGGGGTGGAAGGGAAAAGAACACAGGGGAAAAAAAGAGTTGGGGGAAAAAACGAAAGCTCAGGCAAACTCCTCTTTCAGTTCCTGAGAAAGAGGCCTGGGCACATGTCCGAGTCACTGGGTGCACAGACCAGTCTAGAGAGAGATACTATCTCCTGAAACTTATATTACTTTCTTAATTCCTGAGAACCAATATTTTAAGGATCGTATTTTGCACATTTGATCACATTATACTCACCCTTTCACAGTATCTCTTCTCTATGGAGTTCTTTCAACCAGCAAAAGAGAAGAAAAGACCAAAAAACCCACCTTGGAACAAGACCAGAGAACCATAGTCTGGACCAGAAAATCCATTACATATTCTATAATTTAAAAGTCAGAACCACAGGAGATTAAGTTCTCTATACCCTCAGGTTCAGTGTGAAGAAACACACACTGCTAACCAAACCCTGAGGTGTGCCAAGCCAGTATCCTAAACCTGGGGGCAGAGGCTGGACCTGCCAGCACATATGTCCAAGTTCTCAGCTCTGCACATGTCCCAATTGTAAAGAGGCTGCTGTACTCAGCCATATCACTGAGCATGGCTAATTTGGGATACACTTGCGAGCACTCACACTTGTCTTGCTTCCACTACAGCTGGGCATACCACCCATACCTATCTTCCAAACAAAGCTGCCCAGACAAATCAGCTTTATGTAGCTGGCAGGCTCAGCTGTTACATGGCATTACTGCAACACACAGCTCTCTTCACAGAACAGCAATGCACATATATAACCAGACAACAGGTTGTGGGAACAATAAAATAATGCATTATCCTATCTGATTTCTGTGACAAAGTATTTCCCAACTTGCCATTCCTGCTGATGCCCTCTTAACATTTAGAGACTCGTGTCAAGTGAGCTACAAAGCTGATCTGTTATTGTGGAGAATAAGCAATGGATAGATCTGCTGAATGATGCAAGGCTCCACTGACTTTTAGTTATGCTTATGCAACCCCGTGGTTCCACAGCTGCTAACAATTAGCAGATGACCTGCATAAATGCTAGACAAAAAAAAGAGAATCCTACTTCACCACTTAAAAAACAAGCAACCTAAACAAGAGTAATTATTTTTTTCCTCATCTGACATGATTTCCTTTCTCCTCTCAACAAAATTCAAACACAGCATAATGAATTCAGCATAACTTATAACTGAGTATCTGAATGGTGCCTTGTTCATAGCATTTGGATTTGAAGCACAGATGCAGTTAACTCCCAGTTTAACTCCTTCCATTATACTCTTAAAATGCTGATCTATGTTCTTTCCAGCTTACCAAATTTTAAAAGCTTTCAAATTATTTTTCTTTTTTTAAAAAAAGAAGATACTCAATCTTGGATTCAGGGTACAGCTTTCTCTGCTCTTTTCCTCTCTTAAAAGAGATAAATTAATGTGCAACTAACTGGGAATAACATCACTTTCCAGAAATTTCCTTTGCAGCTTTATTTCACCAAATTCTTTTCCAGATCTGATTTTCTAGGTTTTCCACAATAAATAGATAAATGCAGTAGATTGTTCTTTAGTGCTAAAGCTCCCTATGAATATGACAGAAAAAGCAAAAACAGAAAAAAAGGGAATATGATCCATCAGCAGGTAAGAGTCTGTTGCCAAGTGATCTGAAGACAGTTGAGTATGGAAAGGAGATAGCTTTATGTTTAAAACAAAGTCTTTTAGCTACAGTCGAGTCTCCTATAACGCAGACCCACGGTCTCATTTAGGACCCGCGCAGCCCGACTCCCACGTTAAAAGGTGGCCGCGCCACCGCAGTCGCCACAGCCACCCCGCTGCCCATGCCGCCACCACCACCCGTTCCACTGCCCAGGCGGACGCTGTGGCAGGTCGCGCATGTGCAGTTGCGAAACAGGTCTGCTACATCACTAAAAAATCCTGCCCCTAGGATCTGAAGCTGCAATATGGGGGGTGTGAAGCGCAAGAGGGCCGACTGTATTAAGGCACTAGTCTGCCAGTCAGGAGATTTATGATCCTCTCTCAGCACTATTACTGACCTGCTGCTATGAGACTTTGAGCAAAATTACTTCCTTACAATATGCTTTTCTATGTACTCCAATTTTTGAAGTCTTGACTCAGACTTCTCAAGGCCATTTTCAGAGGTTTTGAGACCTCTTTAATTCACACATGTTCTGGGGACAGAAAAAAGCAGCCATGCTCTTCCAGTAATGCAAAAACGTAGCATACAGCCAGTTGGAAGGAACTGCTGGATCTCATCTAGTTCAAAGAAAGGCTAACCTGATTTATTCTTAAACCTGGTCTGGATAAGGCTCAAGCAATTTGCTCTATCTCCAACAACAGACACTCCACAATCTCTCTGGACAACCAGTGCCAGTGGTTAGCCACTCTGACTACCAAGGGCCTTACTGGCAATTTTTGTAGTAAGCAAGACAACGTGCTGAGGAATGCAATTTCTTCTTAGGGCTTCCTTCTAGTCCTGTTAAGCCGGGGTCCAGGAAAACACGGAGAAACCTGCTCCACACTGTCTGTTCCTCATGGCAAAAGGATTTCAGCACTCAAGCACAGCATTCACCGAAAATATTAAAGAGGAGGAGGAAAAGGGACTCATCCCACTTCCTGAAGTTATCACAAAAGAAACATGTACAATCTATTTTGGGCTCTCTGAACTGCTATGAGCATTTATTTTAACCTCTGTATTACTTCCCATTCCAGAATATCCTGTAGTCTTCAGCAGGAGATATGCACTCAAGCACAAATGAGAAAGAGCTCTCTTATAAAAGCATGCACTAGTGGACAGGAAGGCCCTTCTCATGGACTTTGTCCCAAGAAGGAAATGGCAGGAGCTACACACATACACAAACTGTGCAAAGTAAAGATGAGTAGTGCCATGTGAACAGATTACATCTTAGAAACTTCTCCTCCTGCAACATTAGTAGTTTAAGGAGTTACAAAACTATTTTAACTCCAAAGCACACTTAAGTGTAATTTGATCCAAACGAAGCACATTAATGGGGTTGTGGCTGAGTTAAGAGTTACAAAACAGACTCTTAAATTACTCCATGTGCTTCCCGTTTATCTCCTTCCAGGAATTAGCAAAAACTTTCTATTCTGAACTCCTTTGATCTCTCAGATTTAGACAAAACTGCTCCCCTGCCACTTGCATCTCCAGCCTTAAAGACACTCTTGACTGATCCCTGTGAACTGTGTTGGATGAGGCCCAAGGACAGCTGCTCTTGCAGATATGTGTGCTTGCAAAGCTGAAGATGAATTCCCGTATCTTTCGGGGCCCTAATGCTCAGGGTTATTTCCACTGAAAAAAAAAATAAATCTCACCATTCAGACTTCACTCTCAGCTCAGCAGCAGTGACAGAGTTCTCACAGAGGATCACAACAGAGTACTAACATAGTAAACAGTTCATTATTTTCTTCCTCCTCCTCTTCAGATACCCAGACATATGTGTACATGAGTCTGGCACTACATGAGGGTACTACTCTATCATACTGGTCACCACAAGCACACAAAATACTTTAATGAAGCCTTCTACTAAAGCATGAGTCTAGACAACTTTATTAAGTTTATTTTTTAATAATGCCTTTCTTGGGCTATTTGCCAACTAACAGTTCAGCAGTTATTTTTCAATACATAACAGATTTTCACATGTACCTTTGAAGTAAAGAGCTAAACAAGTAGGTGTTAATTGCACACAGGACAAGCAGGTGCCTTGATTTGTGACTACTTCCAGTATCCTCTCCTTTGCTATTACCAAAATCTGTTCTGCCATCCTAGAACTTAACAATCTCATCATATAAAGACTGGTCTTCCCAGCCCTACTCAAGTACAGCTACCACCATGGATTTTGAACCAAGACAGTCAACAGTCTCTTTTTATAATGGATCCCACAGACCAAGTGTTAGAGTGCTCTACATGGAGAAAAGGAGAAAAAGCGTTCATAACAGAGCCAAGAATAAGACAAATCAGTAGAAAGAAGGTAAAAGCATTTAATTAGATCTGAATTTTGATAACACTTCATTGTTGTGAAGAAGGCACAATTAAATTTTTTTTACTTTGGCAAAAGCATAAACTTTAAAGAAATCCTCCCCTCTGTTGCATCACTATTTCTTATGGTTTCTATACAGAAGTCCATTAACCAGATAGAGATCCAATGTAGTTAAAAAGCACAGAACATTTCTCAAGGCTCCTGCATAAAGACATTTTACTAAATTGTACACATACATCAAGAACACTACACGTCTCCAAAGGAAGCCTATGGATTCCTGTCCTCATGTCAGGACTTCATCCACTGCAGGTAACAGCAATACTGCAGCATGCTCCCTTCACAAAGGGAATAGCACTGCTCATCCTCCTCAGTGGCCTTCTCAGGGTCTGGAGATCATTAGATGGAAAAATCATACCTGTTGTCACAGGTGGAAAATGTCTCCTTCTATAGCCAGTATCTTTTTAAAGATGCACACTTTCAATT
The DNA here is from genome assembly GCA_013390025.1 of Pitta sordida. Taxonomy (NCBI): domain Eukaryota; kingdom Metazoa; phylum Chordata; class Aves; order Passeriformes; family Pittidae; genus Pitta; species Pitta sordida. The sequence goes on along the minus strand of WEKX01009330.1, from coordinate 11,230 downwards.
CTGACTGTACTACACAAGTAAAAGCACTGAAGCCCTACTGCAATTTTGTGGTAACTATTTTTTTTTTTCTTAAGAAAAAAAGAAAGGTTTAGCAGTCTTTTAGCAGTGCAGTCCCCAAACGCAGCACCTTGTTACCTGATGCCATTCAGAGAGTAAGCTAATGCTGAAGAAAGTTAAATGGGCAATTTCAGTAGAAATAACAGGCAGCAGCACTAGTTCGGACTCAGCTAGAGGGCTTCAACTGTTTTAATTCCCATTTATCAGGGTGAGAGATCTCAGAGAAGGAGGCAGAGGACAGTCAGCACAGTGCTGAGAGGGGACTTCTATATACCTACCAGATAGAGCAGCAGGTAGCTGCTCTTTCCTTTTCTCCTTTCTCAGATTTCTGAGCTTTTTAGTAATTCAGTTTACAGTACAACCTCACAGATAACCGGGAGAGGCTGAAGCAGATGCAGTACAGTGGAAAGAACATGTGAGCAGCAGTAAGATGTCAGAGAAGGGCAGGAGGAACAGAGGCAGGAATCCCTAAAGCTGCCAAGGGTAATATGGAGAGTAACCACAGCCTCCAAGGCACAGACTCCTGCCCCCAAAAGTTCACACTCCAGTCAAGGGCAGCCGGAAGGACTAGCATGCCTCTTGCTTCATATTCCTCAGAAACATGCCTTAACCAACTACAGAAATAATAATTTCATGTACAACACGGAGAACGACACATTTGACAGGCAGATGCTAAGGGCAACATCCTGCTCGCTGGAGGTCAAAGGATGCTGAAGAGCCTAGAAGAGTAAGGCAGAAAGATACACACAACACTTGAGGAATGAAAAGGCACACTTTCTGGATGAACAACAACAGAGTCAAGAGATAGAATTTCAGTTTTAGGATATCTGCTCCTGCCCTAGCTAAACAGATCTTTAAATAACCTTGGTGCACATATAAAAAGCTCTTCCTCTCAATTTGTAGCTTTCCTCCCCCCTGCCCCCCCCCCCATTCTCTCTCATACTCCCTTCCTGCCTCTGTCCTCCCCTCACGTGCTCCCACTGCACATGGGGCAGAAGCACTGTGCAACAGCTGTATTTCCTCCTCAGATGCTCCTTCCCCTCACAGCAGAGGGGAAAGTACATGCCAGCTCAGCTTGCCTCGTGCTTCACAGCACATTGAAAGGTACACGGCCAGAGCAGGTCCCTCCAGCAGGGCACTGCCATCCCTCTTGCCTTCAGTGAAGGCAAGGACCACAAGCAGGGCACACTGTGGGTAACACGCAGGGCTAAACAGACCCTGAGAGGACTTCTTCTTTTTCACATGGCCTCTTGGGTCTCTGCACTGTCCTCCCAAACTGGGCTTGGAAGAGCGAATGGACAGAGGAGAAAGCAGAAAGACAGAGTTAAAAAGGGTGTGAACAAGGAGCAAAACACACTGCCCACCCTCTGGAGGTCAAGACAATTGAGAACAGCTGCTTATTACAGTATGTCTTTGAGAAAGCACTTCAAAAGTAAAGGAGCAATTTAGAAGTACCTCATGGGGGGGTTCCTGAACAAGCACGTCTTAGTGCCAAAGACAAGTGCTGTACTGCTTTTATTTTAAAGAGAAGGCTCAAACACAGTACATGGCAGCTGCTGAGGAACACCTCCTCTTCAGGAAGGCATACAGTCCTGCTCTGCAGAAGGTGTTCATTACAATATGAACCACTTAGAGCAGCAGAGGCAAACACAGAGGAAGACAAGCTAAAACTTGAAAACTGTTTACCAGAGCTTCCCAAAATCGGTTCCTTCCAAAAAGCCCCCAAGAGCTGGTTTTCAGGGCAGAGACCTTTGTTTACTCCACCAGAAAGCCTAACTACAAGATCCACCCCAACATTCGCTGCAGATGAAATCACTTCATCACTTCGGACAGTGTGACCAAACGATGCCCTGCGTGGGCAGCGGTGTGTGCCACGGCTCCGGTGTGTGCCACAGCCTCAGTGTGGCTCTCCCCACCCTGCCATGCCAGCCGGGATTCCACAGGCGTGGCTGCACCACAGTAGAGACGAGCAAAGATGCCACAGTCGCCCTCCTTGGCGGCCCGGGCAGAGACACGGTCCGAGCTGCCAAGAGGGGCCGGGGGCCGCGCCCGGAGCCAACGCCACTGGCCGCGGCGGGCACGCACCCAACCCCGGGGGAAGCAGGAATGCGAGGGGAAGCAGGGAGGGATCCCAGCCTGCCAGCACGGCTTCGGGAAGCAGGAGGAACGCGTCCAGCCCAAGACAGAGCAGTCTAGAAGAAAAGAGAGAAAGAGCAGACAGGCACGAAGCGAGGCGAGGCGCCCAACCCTTGTACCCGGAGGGCGCTCGTCCCGCGGGGCCGGGGGAGCTGAGCCACNCCCCGTGGGACGGTCCTTCCCGGGCAGTGCCCGGTTCTGGCGGTGGCTGTGGCCGCAGTCGCGGTCCTGCTGTGCCCCCTGCTCAGTGGGAAGGTCACACAGTCGGAGTGTCACACAGTCCTTACAGGGAGGTGGGTTCAGGACCCCAAGTGCCAACGGCCTGAACCGCTTTGGTAGCTCTTCTGGGGGCTCATCCTTTTCAAACCCTCACCGGTTCCCCGGCCATGGCATCACCCGCAGGGTGCTTTCCGTGCCCCCTTGGTGGGGAGGGCCGGAGGGCCGAGGTGCGGTGGCTGTCCCTGCTCGGCACTGCCCGGCCATCGGGCTGGGCACAGGGGCTGCTCTCACCCCATGTCCCGGGGCTCCGTTCGGCCGCAGTGCTCTCAACACTCCCGACCTGCCTCCGATGGCCTTGACAGCCAGCAGGGAAGGGGTATTGGAGCCTGGGGAATGGCAAGGCAGCAGGCAAAGACACGCACAGTAGAGTAGGAACGTAATTAAACAGTGGGAAAGAGGTAGTATTTGTTTTTTCCCTGTTAAGGTTTGCAGTATACCGAGGTGTGGGGAAGGTCAATTATGCCTCTCTGCATGATGCCCCAGAAGGTATTTGTGCTTCATACCTCAATTAAGTTACACAGAAATTGCTTTAGCAGACAAGCAATAGATTCTGCTCCCTTTTCGGTCTCAGCTTGACTAAGGTTTCTAGAAACAAAATCTCTGTTAATGGTGTTAGGTCTAACACTGAGGTTTTACACTGAAAGATGCTCAAAGTGTATGTAATGAAGTAGCTTGTGCGAATAGGAGCACGGGTTGAAGGGCAAGAGCTGTGTCCTGAGTATCTATTTGAGCCAACGCATTGTTCTCACATGCTTTTTGTCTCCATAGGATTTCATTTTTGAAGTCTTGGGATGCTGCTTGTTTACTCCATGCACGGACATGGTCCAGCCCAGCAGCTACATAACACTGTTATCTAAAATACATGAAAGTTAGGGACAGGTGTCCTAAAGAAGTTAAATATGATCTTGGTTCACTTGCAGCAACGTGTCCCAGCAAGGTCAGAGGCTGAGTAATCTGTGTGCTAAGCCAACCTGCTGCAACTTACTTTCAGGTTTTCACCAGGAGATGAGCAGTTGCCTAAAGGCACAGCATTATGGTGAGACGTGCTGACATAAGAGCAATGGCATTACTGATCTGCCTTCAGTGTAAGGTTGGAAAACTTGCCAGGCTTATGTAGGTCATTTCTCTGTTTCTGTGTCATTGCATGGTTGGAGCATTACAAGATGAACACAAAAACTGGTACAGTTTTTTATGTCTACCTCTTTCTGACCTATGCATACAATGATTAGCTTGCAAGTAGCAATTATGGTGCTCACAAACAGTAAAACTGCAGGTAATCTGTGTTTACTGTCTTGACAGTCCCAAAGCTCTCTAAAGAGGGTCACAAATCCACATGAGGTTCCTAAGCATGTCATACTGCATTTGGGTCATTGGTTAGCTGAAAGTCACGCAGAGGCAAACAGCTTCCTCTTGTCTACATACTGGGGAAATACCATGTGATGTGCTCTTTGCAGGCTCTGTATGGGACAAGAAGCAAACATTGATACAGATCTCTTGGCTGTTAGAAGTTGGGATGATGTGCTGGAATGACAGGAAATGGTGACAATCCTTACTAGGAAACAGTTGTCCCTTTATGGGGAATCCACCGAATGGCCCATCACAACTGTGCTGCAGTGGCCTGCAAACTCCTTTTGACTCTTGCCTGCTGGTCATGCTGGTCTCTTGCCTCATAACAAGTGAAATTGTCCTGTTCTTGCTGTAGATAACCAATCAACAGCCTGTAGGACTCAATAGGGCTCTCACAATGAGCACGGAAATCCTTGCCTGCAGGTTGGCTACTTTCATAGCTGCATAAGTCTTTTATACGTTATCAAGGACTGAAGTACAGTTATTTGAGAAAATCTTTAGCAAAGCAATGCATGATTGCCCTTTCTGTAGTTGGGATTTGATTTCCAGAACGAGAGAAAGTACTCCAGGGCTTTGTTAGAAGTCAGTGCTGTGCGACATTCACCTCAGAGAAGCTTTGAACACTTTGGATTGGTTTTACAATTTTTAAGAAGAGAGGAGGTAATTTATACCCAGGAGCATGCCTAGAGGCCTGGAGAGCGAATGAGATTTTATCTAGCACTAGTAAACATATGAAAACATGAGGTCTTGTGACTGGATCCAAGGACAGCAACCTTCTGAAAGTGTCCAAAGCCAAAAGGTTGTCTGATGTGCTAAACTGTCATTGACCTTAAAGGTGCCATCTTGCATGCCATCATACCAGAAATAAAACCTTTCAGGGGTGTAATGTGCTCCCTTTCTCCACTAGCAGCACAGTGTTCATGTACTTTGCAGGTCCTGTGTTACACACACACACTCTCTTGCCCTGCTGTCCCTGCCCACTGTGGTTTGCTTCAGCTGTGGAAACAGGAACTGCTGAATCAGCAAGCTGATGAAACTCACACTGCTCTCACACATCTCTGGAGACACAGCCACAGCAAGGAGGTTGACAGTCACTTATATCCTGGAGAAAAAAATTACTACTTAAATTGTCTTAAAATTGCCTGAAACAGTAATAATAATAATAAAAAAACCCCCCTCAAACTGAAGGAAGCTTAAGGACTTTAGCACCAGTGGCAGGTGAATGATCACACCTGGCATACTCAAGTTCATAATTAAGCATTTGGAGTTCATTGAGTGTCATTGTTCTCTCTCTTGATCAGCTAAACTACATTTTACGAAGTCAAGATCCAACTGGATGAATAGACAGAATAAGGACATTGAGTTCGTTACAGCTGTCTGGTGACAGTGGAGTGCAGCATCCTGTTCTGATTACAGACTCACGGAGAGGTAAAACTCTGCTGGTACAAGGTAATGGACTTCAAAAATTCAAATAACCTCCTCATAAGGGTCAGGTCTTGAAGAGCACAAGTACAAGGGGGAAAGAGATTTGAGGGTAACTGCATCTCTGAGAGCAGCATATCCATGGCACAGTAGAGATGAGCTGAAGGTCAGCTAAAGGGATGGGAAGAGGAAAGTTAACTGCCAAATGGTTTAAAAATTGGAAAGAAAATCAGACTGGAAAAGATGGCAATGTTCCAGGGAGCTATTCTAGGGAGGGCAAATATAGGGCATTATCAACAAGCTCAAAGTGAATAAAAGCAGCTTTAGTAGCAAGAAGGTGGCACTGAAAAGAGGGACAAGTTAACTGCTCAAGGGATTGTCACTGTAAAAACAACACCTTTTCCCACCCAGAGGCCTCTGATTTACCTTCATTTAAATGAAGTCTGCTTACTTCAGCGCCCTGGTATTTAAATGTCATTATTTTTTCCACTTATTACCAAAATTTAACAATGAATGTGTGAGGCCTGCTTCTTGTTTTACTTATCATGATGAGGATTTTAACTTGAAGCTCAGAGCTGAAATGTGCCTGTTTAAGGCAATGAGGCAGCAGAGATGCATGTGTAGGTTGGACAAGTATCACCAGGGTCATCTACCTGGGGCTGCTGGTTCTACCCATGTAGAGAGAGATGAGTTTGGTGTTAAGATCGTAGGGAGAAACTCTAGTGCTGTAAATGAGAAATCATTAGACAATATATACTTACACATTGACAGCAAATTATCTGTGACAGTGACAGAACATTTACAACTTCAAAAGGTATTATTTCAGCCTGAAATCTGCATCTTCTACGGGAAGTTAGTAGCATTTATTTTTGCTTGGTGTCACATCTTTTGAAACACAAGTGGTTCATAAAGACTCAGTGATAGGAAAGCATAAGATTTGCTGTGCCTGTAAGACAAATCAGACCATCACAAATGGAAAAATTTTAAAAATAATTTCAAAACCTTTCCTGAAGAAATGGAGGGAAAACTTTGGTAGCTAGGTGTGTATGAAGAGAGCTGGAGAAGCAAGGAGGCAGGCACACGTGTGCTCGCATGCACCCTGGAGCACAAGTAGAGGGAATCAGGAGGCCAAGCTTAGCCCGTCGTGGGCCGAGACCTGCGTGACTCCCGAGAAGGGCTCAGAACTGGGAACTCACACTGGAGATAAAGTGAGCTGCAGCAAACACTCCTGTCAGCAGAGGTTTCACCCAGTATACATCTTCGGCAATCGTTTACAGGGTTAATGATCATCCAGGGAGGCAAAGATTACGATCGTTTAAACCGTAGGAGCTGACAGAGTGCTACAAGTGGTCGATTGCCCCAGACAAACTGCTTAGGGCTGCAGCTCACCCAAACATTGTCCAGAAAACACACGCAATGATGGGAGCGTTGCCCAAGTGCCTGATTTTCCCTATAATGTCTCAAATGCCGGTTTTCTGCAGGCGTGACACATTGCTGTAGAACATTAACACAATGCAATTATTTTATTAAACTCACAGCAAATTATTTACAGCTGTTAGCAGAGTAGTCCTCTTGACTTGGACAACCAGCTGAGAAAGATGAGTAACTTGTCGCAGTTGCCCCACCTCTCCTTATTTATTTTTGAGCAGAATAGGCAGCACTGCTAGTATTGCCACACTGTGTTATTGAAATACACAGAGGCTTCTTGCTTACGTTCAATACTGAGTAAAGCCCAGCGGCCTTTGGCCAAAAGCAGCACTACATTACTGTAGCCACCAGAGCGAGCTGCTGCTCAACTTTTGAATAAAGTTCGGGCGAATCTGTGTTACTGGCAAGAGGCGGTGTCTAGTCATTTTGTCATACCTAAGTGCAGCTGAGATCCGCATCTCCCGGGGAATCATCTTGGTGAACCTGTGTCTCACTTTGATGCTCACGATCTATTTCAGCAGGGAAGGGGACAGTTCTCAGGAAATAAAGAGAATTGTGTTTAAGATAAACACACCCAAGTTGGAAGGTGCCCCCACATTAGTCATCACTTCAAATGAAGAATGGAAAGCAACAGTCCAAGAGCAGAGCAGGTTGAATATAGAGATTGTTCTAGGATTCACAGTAAGGACCAAGTAAGTCTCTTGTCTTTGCTGCAGCAAGAGGTTCTACAGGTAGAGTCAAGCATGACAGTCAGTTCAGATTTGTGCATGAAAATGAAGTGCTTAAGCAGGGAGTTTAAGATTTTTCTGATGGTTACAGCTAGTGTAGGAAGTCGTTAGGATACGATAATGATAGGAACGATAGGAGTCGTTCATGACCCTGCTAATACAAAAACCACAGAGCAGATATTGAAATCAGATTGAATGCTAAAGTTGGATACAGATTTACAGCTCAACTAAGGTTTATTACGCTGCTGTTGTCTTCAGTGGAATGGTATCTGTGGCTTACAAAATCAGATCGTCTTATTAATATATTAACATTTTTAATAAATGGGTCAAAACGTGGCTGACAGCCATTCAAGTTTACCAGTAAAGCAAATGTTTCTTTTTAGCAATGAAATGCCACGGAGCAGCATCTCAAAAGTGCTAAGTATGGATTCATCCTTGCTGATTTAATTCAATAAGGCGACCAGCAAATACAGCTAATGTTCCTATAAAACAAACTAGCATAAATATGCCAAGGAGAAGATGATCAAGAACCATCGCAACAAACTTCCATTCTTCTGCAGCCTGGGAAAGAAAGAAAGGAGATGGTAAAATCTCTGCAGAATCATGTTTGTTATAGGCATTCTTGCAATTTACTGTCTTGAAAAATGGAAAGGCTCTTCCATAAGTCCCATTATTATTGTACAAAAACCCCTCTGGTTTTTTTCTCAAAAGCAGGTCAGTGGTTAAGAAAGCCTAAGCAAACTAGAAATTCAAATTTCAATGCTAAACTGACCTTTCTGGCATGTTGCTGAACAGTTTAGTTTAAAAAATGTTGAAAATCATAATTTTTAGGCCAATAGTTTCTTTCAAAAGATAAATTAAAATATTGAAAGCAAAACATGTAGTTTGGCCCAACTGATTTTGGTTTTTTTCCATTGCATTTTCCTGCTCATGGGGTATCCAGGCAATTTCCATTGTGATTTAACTCTGAGCCCTGCTTTCTGTGCATAATTCTATATACTCTAAGGTCTGGTAAGACCTTCTTGGTAGCTCCCTTTGTCTTTTTTCCAGTTGTGGGGCACTTGTTTGGTGACTGACTTTTCATGTGTGTGCTTTTTGTGGGAACCCAGCACTGTAAGACTGAACAGAGTGCAAGGCTTTATTTAACTACAGCAGGGTTCAGGAGTTCCACCCTGTAGCTCTGCTTTAAGGAGAGATATGCTGGCCTAGAGCTTCTTTACTTTTGCCTTGGTTGTCTCCCACAGGTAGAACAGGCTGTTGTAATTCATCTAGAGGACACTGATAATTAATACTGTTGTGAGGTCGCTCATAAGTGAATGCAATGAAGTGACAGCCTTCTGGTGCAACAACTTTCAGTATTTTTGGGGAACTTGGCTTTTGAAACCCCCTGGAAGTGATATCAACAGTGCCCAAATGACACAAGCTGCTGGGCTCCACTTCCGAAGGAGGCACTTGCTGGTAACCTGAAGATCCTCCTTGTAAGCCTAGAAGGAAGTGAAGCCCAGAGATGTTGAAACCACGCCAGCCCTGTTGAGAATAACACTGTGTCTGCAGAGGGGCATAGGAGTCATGGGGAACATGAGACTACAGTCAGAGCCATTCCACATGCTCCAAGAATTTTGTCACAGGAAGAAACACCGTGGTGTAAATCCTGTCCATGGGAAGGAAGCGCCTCCTTTTCAAGAGCATGGGCCAAATTATTTTCTCAGAGAATTCCTTCTATCTTCAGGCTAGCCTGGAGCCCAACAAGAAAGGACTATGACCATTTAGAAGGGTGAAGTAACAACACTGAATTACCCCTGCAAAAGCTGTGTGAGCTCTGAAAACTGAAATAAAGGAGGGGTTAATTGCGTGGAGTATGCTAGAAGGAGGCAGAACTAGGTTTTCCTGTGGAACACTGCCATGGTGACTCTATATGCTTTTATCCTTTCTTTGGCTTGCTATGTGGAAAAAGTCTGTCATCAGAGTAGCTCATGACACGCTTCATTTGGAGGGACTACTTGTTGCAATCAGGAATAAACCAAAACCTTATCAAAATTGGAATTATCATTTGTAAGTTACATTTAACACTTCTCAGATAAAGCCACTAGTCTTTTGGAGTTTGGCTTGCTTCCTGGCTTTTCAAAAGCAAAAGGGTCTCCCTTACTGCAGGGGGAAGATGCCCGAGTGGGAGACAGGAGGAATGTGTTATGGAACTTGCTTACAGTTCTTGAAACTGCTTTCCTACTCCATCTCTGTGGCTTCACATAGCACATGTAGAATTAGCACTGACACTTTTTTCTTTTCCATTATTTTGAGGGGAACAATATTTGATTACCGTCTGTGTCAATTATCTGTCTCTCCTTGTTAACTGCAGGAAGGGGAGAAGACTGTCCACTGCTAAAGCCACACCAGGGCTTGGAGTGTTTTTGTAAGGCAGGGATATTTTTCCAAAAAAGTAAGCTGTAGCAATTTGAAAGCTAGAAATGAATCATGCACAAAAAATGCCTTACATTACTGGCTTCTTGGTCTGATTTCATCGTTTCCGCGATGTATTTGATTCCCTCTATAGCATTTCTCACATCTGGATTTTTGGTAAGTGGGGAGTAGAAGTTGACAGGAACAGAGCCTGACTTCCCAGAAATGTCAGAAATATCAATATCTTCTGCAAAAATATTTTTGTCTTGTTTGTCCCTGGATGGTCGTTTCATTGTAGAGAAAAACATGATGTTTGGAATTGTGTCAATAAAGATCTGAAAACAAAGAGGGAGAAGATGACAGTTTCTGGTCTGTGGGGCTGTGTTACAGATGCAGCTGTGTGCTGAACAAAGACAAGCCTCTCTGCTCCCAGATCACTTCCCGTGCTGGATCTGCTACAGATTCCCTCTCAGAGTATGTCACAGCTCACGCCTCAGTTATACTGGTGCTTTTGTCAGCCTTATGTCCTGGGGCAGAGGGAGTCACCCGCAGGCCGGTTACACATTTTCCTTAAGCCGTTTCCCCCTGCCATACGCCCAACATCCACACATGAAGAGGGAAGCAGTGCTCTGGAGCAGATCCTTAGCTAGCATGAGCTGACAGAGCTTTATCCATCTCATCTAATTTGAAACATATTGCTTACAAATCTGACTTGAGGAATAGACTACAGAGAACCTCTTTTGGTTACTTACGTTTGACTTAGCTATTATGAATGTTTTCTATACGTGCATATAAGCTTACAAGAAATCTTTTGGAGTGAAAGGAAATTGGAGTAACAGAGGCTTGCTACCAGAGCAATGTTAAGCACATGCAGTGTTTGCCTGTTGAAACGTCCCTTCTGCAGGGATTATTTGTGCTGCAGAGGGATCTGATATAAGCTGTAGCCTTAGAAGTCTAACTAGAGATACACAGAGCCATCTCCCTTCATGTCATGGTTTAGTATGAACTGAGACAGGCTTCAAAAAGGCAAGAATTACTGAATGGATCAGATCCTCTTTGGTATTGTCTCCCTAGCAAAGAACTTGTAATGACAGGCAACCAATTTTTATTACAACTTCTGGTTACCATTTAGACTCCTGCGCAAGGATCTCCTCTCTTCCCAAGGGCTGCAAAGCAACTGTATACTGGAAAAGTACAGAGAATATCTGTAGCTTTTGCTAAACTGCCTTTTGCAAAATGGAATGCTGAACTCAGATATTCTCAATGGCCTTTTTGCTCTGCACTCACACAGGTGGGGGGACTTGGCCACTGGCAGGCAGCAGTGCCTTGCAGTCACATGGAGAATTAGATGATGAAATGTAACTTGAGTGCAGATGGACATTTTCTTCTCCCTTCAGCTGCGCTTGTTCTCTCTCTACCCTGCAAGACCCTACCCC
>WEKX01009327.1:13865-52131 GCA_013390025.1 Pitta sordida | reverse complement strand
TTCTGTGTGTGATTCTGTGTGAATGTGCTATGCTTAAAAGTGCTTAAGCAAACAAGTGTCTGTTTGCTGGTTACCAGGTACTGCTGCAGTTATTAGCTTTCCACTCCCCAGCTAGACCCTAGTCCCCCAAATTCTTGTAACACAGACACTTAGAAATAGCTGTTGGAATCTTGACTGTAACAGCAAATATCACACACATCTTTATTGCCCTAGGCTTTGTGTATGTCTCCCAGGAATAAACATATTACCCATCATTTTATAAATTCTAGCTTATTTTTTTTCAGAAGCAGGAATAGAAGGAAGCCCTGAAGCAGTTCAGGTTATTTTGTTCAGTAACAGGCATGGAAGATAGGAAACCAGAATTAGCAGCATGGCAGAATCACACAAGACACTGGGTAAAACCCTCACGGGCCTCTGTCATATCCTGAGACTGCATCTGTGTTCCTGAAATCACACTGATTTTGTCTTCTCTGAACCTTATTAGACTGCTTCAACAGAACCATCCATATGTCAATGAGAACTTCGAAATGCTTCCCGTTGTTTTGTTATTTTTACTTCCTAACAAACACCAGGAACGCCAAAGTTCTCCATTATTATTTTACCTCCCCTTAAAAGAAACAAGAAATAGTAGCCTGGAATTCAGAATAAGTGGATTAAAAAATCAGTGTACTGTTAATGACTCAATACAAAGCCTTTTTCTTGGCTTTTTGTTTTTGCCATTTTTTTGGACAGAGGTAATCTCTATTTCATCTCTGCTACAAGCAGTGCTTTTGGCCTATTTTTAACTGCAGCTGCCTGGAGAAAGCCTGAAGGAGATGTTATCAAACCAGACTGTACAGCAAAATATATTATATAAACATGCAGCATGTATCAAGAAATAATTTGAAGTATGAGGGGGAAATGTCAAGTATGATGTCTGAAAACCAATTTGGCTTAAGATTCAAGGCAGTATGCATACGTGGCATTTGCCAGCTTTCCATTTATCCTTGGAGGGAAGGCAGACATCAATCATACCTGCATGTCAACTACTGTCAACAATACTAAACTTCTTTAGTGGATTTTCTCCCCTGGCACAAATTAATTTTGAATGTATTAATGTAAGAACTCTTGCTGTGATTTTTCTTTATAGGCAGACCAAAACTATTTCACCTCAAATACGTGTTACAAAACTAATTACCTCCTAAGTTGGTATTCATACAAACTTGACTCCATTCAAATGTTCCTGATATTAGGAATGACTTTTCTTTCTTTGGTTAGCACTCTTTGAAAGGTTGAGCTAGAAGAGTTTTCAAAAGACAAACTTATGTGTCTATGCATTCTGAAACAAATATCCTGACAGCAGCTCTCACAGGCCTTAGAGGTCTTAAATCTTAGAGGTCTTCTCCAACCTAAATGATTCTATGATACTAGGTGTGTCTGCTGTACTATAGTAAAAAATATCCTTCCCTCCTCTCAAATATACAATATTCCCTGGTAGAGTTCTATTACTTACTATCACTTAATAATAAAATTTACGTATTTGGGAATCTATTGTCATGTGATTTGGTCTTACATTTTTCTGAACTTAGTAAACTGATTTCTTTCTGCATGGGTCAGATTTTGTAGCCTTACTCCAACTGATACTCTTAATACAGTATTTAAGCACAAACGGGTTCACACGTGGTCCTGGCTTTAAGGGGGGAGCACAGGACAATACTAAAGTGTGAAACATACAGTTACATCTAGTTTATGGTATGTATCTGTAATGTTAAGTGTACATTTAAATAAATGTTCAGTGGATTTGCTACTTACTCATTTTCAGATTTTCACTGTTTATAGTCAGGTTTGGAGCAGACTTTGATAAATGAAACTATAACAGTTATTTCAAATTCCTTTAGTCACATAACTACAGCCTATTGAGCCTTCATATGCTCTGAGTGCTTTTAAAAAATATGTAGTCTGTTTTAATAGCCTGTACTATAAAATCTGTGATGCTGTGAGTTGTTATGTCCTCTGATGTTTTCTGAAGGGCAGAGTATGAATGTTTGCAAAATCCACTGTACCTATTGAAACTCCGAGGAATAATACTGTTGAAGCACACCCATCAGAATTTGGGCAAATGTGTAAAAAGAAAACAAAGTTTTGCAACTTTGGTTCTTCTAAAGAAAGTGTTTGATGCTGGGGTTTTTTTGCTTTGTTTTGTTTTGTTTTTCTTCTGGATCTGAACTCTCCTTCCTTTGTTTAATAGTGATCTACTACATTTCTCTAGAGTTAGCACACTTCCTCTGGCATTCCATCATTGTGTCAAGGCGCGACTTTACAATATTTTTCACATTTTCTGCCTCATACATCAAGCTATAGAATGCTATCCATAAGGCATAGCTGTCACTCTGTAAATTTTTTAGCAATGCTCTCTTTTTTTTCTGACAGCTAGAAATACCTAAAGTAATAAAAAATCGTTTCTGCTTCATATTTGCTTTGGTGCTCATTCTGTCCCTGTCAGTGTCTATATGTTATAGGAGGAGAAATGTATGCATCCTCTTGCTTGGCATTCTGTGAAAGCCATGCACAGAACTCAAGACTATGAAATTATTCTTGTTTCCAGGATTAAAAAAAAATAAAAATAAAAATTTCAACTTACAAAACCTTCCATTCAATGTATTATATATGCTCTGTTTGAATATAAATCAACACCTCACTGAATTGTTTCTGTTCTCTGCTTGCTCTTTTTTTCTGTACACAGATTCTCACATTCTCATCTTTCTACTGTTCTGAAGATCATTAAGGTTTTCAGTGTATTTACAGAGAATTATTTTCTTCAGGAGAGGACAAAATGACAAATCTCCACTTTATTTATTCTTCAGTTGAATTGTGTTATTTATCTGCAAATTTCATCTTCTAAATACTTAAAATCACCCTCAGGAGAATACAAAATAAATCTGTCATATTTTAATGTAATAATTTGCAATAAAATCTAGATATGCTGTCATAATTGCTGGGAAAAAGGTCTTGAAATCTGAGTTCCAGAGCTTTTTACAACTTTTAACTGTTCTAGAGCTTTTAACTCAATGTTCAATGTTGCTTCCATGCAGCTGATACTTTTCTTTCACCACTAAGATGTCATATTCTCAGGGTCATCTTTTTAATATCTCACTGCATTCTTCACAAGCTGCGGGTAACTTTGAAAACCACAAAGGATTTGCATCTCTTTTGGTCTGAATCAGTAACTCATTTATTAAATCATGTCTGAAATATGAGAGGTATGATAGAAACACAATTATTCAGTTGTGGGATCATTAATAGAATTCCAATAGTATTGTACGATAATTGCATTTTCCCCCAAATGTTCCTACATTAACACTCCCATATTATTGACTCCCAAATATTGTCACAGATTGATAAAAAAGGCTTTGGAAAAGTTAATACAAATATTGGCAGGTTATCTCAGTGCCTCCTAGTCTGCAAAGGTATACAGGCTTAAATTTTGTGTTGTATGGAGGCACTCTGTCCAGTATTAGAAATTCAAATAAGGAGCTGTGCTTTATACCAGAGAGCAAGAACTGTCAGGGTTTAAAAGTTAATTAGACTAAACAGACAACTAATTACATCTTATTAAAATATAAAGGACCTATGACAAATTGCACTAATTGCATGTTCTTATATATCTGAAGAGGTCAGGCTACTTAAAAAATGTGTTGTTAATGGAAGACAAATGTACTTTTATATGCTCTATATGAATATTATAAACTGCATTATTTATGACTCTGGTAGAACACTTAATAATTTTAAGCTTTAAATCAAACTGTTCATTAAGCCAGGGAGTCAGCATACAGCCCTGAAAATAGTCTATAAAAACCTGCTGCCAATGTAATATTAATTTGAAGATCTGTTGGTTTTTTTGGTTTTTTTGTCCTCCTCTTGGCAACGCAGACATACTGTTATTTTAAAGTATGTTAACCCTAAGGGAGTTAGAGCTCTTTGAAGTTTTCCCTTACCCTCCCAATCAAATAGAGCAGAAACATGTTGTATTATTAGTATTTTGAAGAACTATGTAAAAATCAACCCCTCTCAGGTCTAAACTATTGCAATTCCATGTGACTATTACCAGTAAAATGGAGAATAACAAAATTGTGGATGATAGGACAAAGAATACAGAAAGGTGAGGAAATCTCCTAAAAGCTTTCTAGGTTTTGCTGTTAAATTGTAGAGTCACTATTGGATTTATCACTAAATACACTATTATTTAAAGTACTGATATCTTCAATTTAAATGCTTTAGAATAAGTGCAAAAGCTGCTGTATTTATGAATTGCAGATACACCAAGCCAAGACTAATGCAAGAAAGGTTTGCTGTGATGGAACAAAAGTGAGATGCCATTTCAAATTACAGCTAACACGGAAGAACACAGTATCACATTTATAAACTCTTTGTCACAGGCTTGGGTTAGGGTTAGGTTTCTTAGACTGCTCTATTAGGATAAAAATCACTGCTAAGAAATATATCTGGATTGAAAGCCAAGGATGCCGCAGTGATTTTAAATTTATAATGCTTGCACAGGGAGATAACTATACTTGCAAGGACAGACATTCAAAATCACAGACTTTCCCAGACACTTTCATGGTAGACAATGTTAGAGATTTTGTCATACTCTGAAAGCATTACAGATGACAATCTGCAAGAGTAGCTTTAATTTTAGGTAGCGTGAAGAGCAGTAATGTCCATGACATTCCAAGATTTTAGGGGGAAAGATGATGTACCTGAGTATGATGTCTAGGGGTGTTTAGATTTCCTTTGGATCTTAGAAGTTATGACTTTTCAAGTTGATTATTCTTGAATTCTTGCACCTTTCTCCACTAATAATTTCATGTATAAACCAAAATTATTCTTACTGCTTTGTAAGTCACAGGAATCCAACCTTTGTAATGCTTAATTTCTTTTCAGTTAGTGAAGCATAGAAGTGAGTCATAGGTTTGGTTTGTTTCTGGTAGTAAAACTGTGTAGTTCTTGATGAAACATATTGTTTTGGTTGAGGAGATACCAGTTTCAAATCTGAGTAAGCACTAGAGAAAAATTTTGAATAGGAGAGATATACTTTGATATGGAAATCCTTCGTACTCACTAAAAATAAAATAAATTAAACCCCACAAAGCCAAACAAAGAGAACAACATTTTGAGTGAAATTAATAAGGGGATTTAGATTCCATTCTTAATAAAAAGTATTCTACTTTACAAGAATAAAAAGGTGGTAATACAAAGCACTTATGTTTTCTTTTGAATTTAAAATAAAGGAATGGGTTTCCTATGACCCAGCCAAGTGGCTTAGGCACCATGGGTTACTCTGAAATGGATTTCTTTCTCATTCTTCTGCACCTATCCTAGTTTCCGTGGAATTTATTAATCATTTATTAGGAGAAGAATTGAGACCCTTGTGCTATCACTTTCTAGGGAATAATTACTAAATAAAAAGGTGGTGGTAGTTTTTTTTATTTCAGTGTGTTGGGGGTTTTTTTTGTTTGTTTTTGTTTGCTTGTTTGTTTGTTTGTTTGCTGCACAAAATATACCTGGTATATACCTATATATACCTATACCTGGTAAAAAAATGAAAAATATCTCATGAAGTTTCCTTGTTCAGCTCAGGCATGCTGAATTGTATGAGGTAGATACAGGACATGTTTAGGAGAGGATAATTCAAATGTATAGCCAATACATGGTTTGACTGCAACATACCGCTCTGAGAACTTGCTTTTTACTATGCTGTTTCACATGTTGTGTTCTGTGCATGAACTATTATACATAATAAGTCAGTACATTATATAAATTAGAACATTTACATCTTGATTACAACCCTTTCCTGAAGTTGATGAGAATCTTCTGCTTTACAAGACAGTTACACTTTTAAACCCATTCCATTTTGGCAGTTGTTTTGATTACTCTAGCTTTGAATCAAAAAAAGATTTTGGATTCAATGGATATTTCTTTCTGACTTGATAGACTGTGGTGCTGTTGGAATGAAATTTGTGTAATGCATCTAAAAGCTACTATCATTTATCTGTGTTTTCCTTGGCTTTGCACCAGTGGACTTATTTCTGAAATATATTTTTCTTCATTAAACAGAGAGGCTAAAATAATTTTTTTGATTAGCTGGAATAGGTAAGAGTAATGTCCTGATTTTATTTAAGGAATGAATCTATAGATATATTTCCTAATAGCTTGGCTGTACCGAAAAATAAATTATTGTTATTAGTAGCAAATACATTTATATAAAATGTGGAAGAATGACATAGTGGAGATGATTTAATATAGATGGATATATTTTGGTTACTGATAGAATAATTTAAGTGCTTTGAACGGTGTACCTAAATCATTCTTAACCTATCAACACAGGGTGAAAACACTTTGCTTCAGCAAGATAATGAAATATGAATATGAGATGAAATATGTAATTTTGTAGTGTCCTGACTTAAGAAAAGAATATTCAAATACATAAAGAGAAGATTTTCTTAGATATTCTCCTGAGTAGGGAGAGTAGAAAGCCCATGTGGGCGGACATTTTCCTTATATTTTAAGCCTCATAAATGGTGAATTGTTAATATATTGTTATACTGCTATAAACTCTCATACTTCTCCTTGTTATGAGAAATGCATTGGAAGAAAAAGTTATTGTTTTCACTTCTGACGCACATTTGTCCCTGAGGGCTACAATTTAATTGGCCTATGAACAACTTAACAATGTCTGACAAACCTTACAGGTACACACTAGTGACTCCAGACCAAATGCTCCAAGCTTGCTATTGACCATACTCCAGCTATATCCCTTGATGTTTATGAATTTTCACATCAATATCACCTTACCTGGCCTTTGGCACTTAATCATGGTACTGAGCTTACATTTGCTTTTAGTTAATAAGCTATCATGGAGCATTGTTAATTAGTCTGACTTTAACTACTTGTGAAAGCCATACAGACTCTGCTTTAATATAGATTTATGATAAAGTTCTTCTGCTATGAGACTGTCTCTCCTTAATTAACCTCTGCAGTAGCAAAGAAAAATTAGATGCCTCGGAAACAATTAATTTATGTATTAATAATCTTAATACAATACTGGTAGGAGCACCTTTTATCATTTGCCAAGAGATGGATTGCAGCATTAATCTAAACCTGAAATATTGGTATGCTCTGCACAGAAAATGTGTATAAAAATGACACCGGGGTAGATTGAAACTAAAGTAATTGGTAGAATGAAATCTTCTTCTGGAATGATCAGGTTATACTCCCCAATATGTAGAGCTTACAGATAGTTGCCAAAATAAATCCATACGAAGAGGAAGGAGGAAATTGCTGCTATGAATGACAGCCCCTGGCTGTGCTCCCCGGAGAATTCAGGACCAGTGATGATGAGTTTCAAGGTCTGACAGGGATAATAAATTGATCCAAAATAACCCCAGCCAGCTGAACCTTTGGGCATTCTAAACGATGTGTGTGTTTGACAGGATTTCTGAGTGTACCTTTCACATCCAGGGAGGGAGACAAAGTACTGCCTGTCTGGCTCAGCCTGTGGTGATGTTATAACAGGTTATTGAATTACAGTGCACCAGGAGCTGTGTAGTGCTTAGCCTGGTTACACATGGCTGCTGTGACCTGGGGATTGAGAAAGAATGAGGTCTTCTACACAGTAGAGATTATTTTGCCACATAGTTTTGAAATCCTTTCTATTAGCAAAGTTTGCCTTTAATTTCCCCCATGGCAGAAAACTCAAGATTTTTCTTCCCTCATCTTCTCAAGTAGCGGCTCTATTGGTTGTGAACTCACCTTCAATGAAGGTCACTGGTGACGTGTCTGTCTTCTCCCAACCTAGTATTTTTTTTTTCAGCACACATCTAGTGATTTTTGTCAAATAAGAGAAGAAGTAAAATGTATTAGTAGATACTTTTAGACTATTAGACATGGCAACAAAGCAAACTATGGAAAGATGGTTTGAGGGGGGAAGGAAATATCTAATTACTTTGAGTTAAATCTGGCTTCTTCAGATTGGATTGGAGAACAGAGAGAGCAAGTAAGGTACTGATATTGCTGATACGCATTTCTAAAAAATTGAACAGTTGTAATATAGACAGACATAGAACATTCATGATTTGTATGACATCTGTTGTAAATCCAGCAGTGTAAAATAATCCTGATGACAGTAAACCTGTCTTAATACCATATTTGCTAGTAACTGATTATGTAAGTTAAATGACAGCATTATATGGCGGAAATCACACTACCTGCATGATATGCAGTTTTGCTATACAACTTACTACAAAGTGGAATAGAGTTATTCAGGCATACTCAAAAAGTCAGACTTTTCATTCCAGTTATTTTCTCAGACAAACATTGCCTTTTCTTATGGACAGAATGGACTAGTTACTTATTTTTCTATCAAATCAGTTTGTGACCAGGTGGATCAATGCACTATTCCATAGACAAATTATTTTTTATGTAGCATGAAACAATTCTGTTCAGAGATAGCTGCTTCATTGTTCATAGTATTTAGCTTCACCAGAGTGTCGTAAATTTGAAATGAAATTCATAGACTTTTATGGGTTTTGTGATGTTCTCTAGAGTATCAATAGATTATGAATAGATAGTGAAAAGTAGGCAGATATAATTTTCTCCCATTTTGTAAGTCCATACCCTGCAGAATGTGTTCAGAAAGTCAGACTTATTCTGTGTTTGCCTCTGTATTTTCTTATTCCAGCAAATTTGAATTTTTCACTTTCTTTACAACAAAAACCATTACGTAATTTCCTCTTCTATTACAGTGAATCCTCTCTGTATCGCGATCTCTCCATTACGACCTCGCGCATTTGCCATGTGAATTTAGCGCAGTTTTGATTCCATCATTTGCAAAATTTTGCGGCTCATGCATGCGTACTGCCTCTGCTCCACTGAGGGGCGGTGTTGGAGCTCCCCGTGAGGCGGCGTTGGCCCAGCCCAACAGGGAGGCCAGGAGTCACACTGTCCCCTGCTACTCTAAGGGCAGCTGGGGAACTGAACCCCTCGCGGGTGCGTGTTACTGTTTCCATGGCTACAGGTGGGGAAGGGCAGTGCCCCAGGAAGGTGGGGCTGGGCTGGGTACAGTGGTCAGTGCGACATGCTCACTCCACAGTCGCAGCTGAACACCCCCGCACAACGTGACCCTGCTGGCGTGCGCGGGACCGCAGCTGAACCCTGCG
The DNA here is from genome assembly GCA_013390025.1 of Pitta sordida. Lineage (NCBI taxonomy): Eukaryota > Metazoa > Chordata > Aves > Passeriformes > Pittidae > Pitta > Pitta sordida. The sequence continues at coordinate 42,937 of WEKX01009327.1, read as the reverse complement.
CTGCCAGCGGGGCGCGGCACCGCAGCTGAACCCTGCACTGCCGGTGGGGCGCGGGGCCGGGGGACCGCAGCTGAACTGTCTGGCGTGGTCCTGCACTGGCAGCTCGCACCGGGACGGCTGGGGACGGGTCAGCGCGGGGCTGCTGTGCCGCGGGGCTGGGGGAGGGGGAAGTGGCACTGGGGTTTGCACTGTAAGCACACAGTCGCGGCAGCCTGGAGAGGCTGACAGATTCTCGGGGTGGCAGGGGTCTCTCGAGTCAGAGTGGGCTCAGAAACGGTTCCCTTTTCCTCCCTGTGCACAGAGAGTCCGAGAGGAGAAGCAAAAAAGTGCCCGGAGCCCTGCGGAGTTCTGGGGGGGTGGGCCAATGGACGTGGCCTGCATGCATATTAATGACCTGCAGTTCTTTGCGAGGTTAGGGTTTTGTGAGGGCTGTCGCCTGTCCCTTTCCTCGCGATGGAGGAGGTATAACTGTATATTAATCCTCATTCCAAAGTCACAGATGATTTGTAAATAATGTTGGTTTGTTATTTGTACGTTTAATTATGGGATAGCAGATGTTAAAAATTACTGCACCATTTGAAGTAACTGAATAAATGGAATATAACAATACATCTTGAGAGTGTTGTAACAATCTACATGCATTTCAGCGCTGGAGAGAAGTAGCTTTTTCCATATGTGTAGTAATTTAAATATTTATTTTCTACGGCCTTAGGCCAAATGTATAGGTTTTTTTAACTTCCTCATTTCTGCATTTGTAAAAATGGTCACTTGACTAATACACAGGTTGTCTTGAGATACTCTGTCTGGATAAGGTGCCCAGCATAACTACCAATGTATTTATTTGTCACTATAAGGGATAAAGAGTTTATTTGTGTTGCATGTATTCAAAATTAAACCATACATCAATTTCCCTGTCAGTGTCTTTTGGCAAATGGACTGAATACACGTGTGGGGAACTTGATTCCTTTTTCAATTTATTTGTTTATAAACCCTCTTATTTTCATCTCCAATTCTTTTCTGCCATTCTAGCTAAAGTTTTTCATGATAGTCTGAAATTGTTTCCTTAAATCTGTCAGATATTTGTAGCAGCAACATGCTGAAATTATAATTAAAATGAGGAGCTGTTATTATCCTTATCATCTGCATATGTCCCCACATTGTGAGCATTAATTCATTCTGGTTTGCTATCTTTGTAAGTTAAAACTGATTCATACTTTGTAAACATCATAAGAAAACCAGCTGCCTTCTTCTGTATTTGTAATGAAACTGAGTATTTTCATCAACATTTTTGTCTGGAAAAATTACTATTTTATTCTAAGACTAAATCTCTTCAGTGTCATATGGAATAAACCATTTGAGTCCACTTCCAGAATGTTGCTATTATAGAGGCATCAATAGGGGCTCCATCGCTTAAAATTGCATTTTGATTTCCAATAAAAGCAGGACTAAAATCTCTCCATTTGATATTTTTGTTGTTGAATTGAATCTCTAAATTTGGCACAATAGCTCTTCAAGGGATAGTTGAATTTTCTTTCTATTTTTCCAATAAAATATTTATAACATTCTTCAGAACAAACATTTCAGAAGGATCTTCTTAGAAATGCTGCTTTGATTCTAATCTCTCCTGCTTTCCCATAGCTAAGTGAATGGTAGTTCTCACATATTTTTAGTTGATGACATTCTGATGACTTTTTGGGCACTGATCTCTTCAGAAAAGTTGAATTCACATGTTTTGGAATAACCTGGCCAATTTTGGTGAAGATTAACCAATAAAACTTTCTCTGTCGACATTCTTGAGGCACAGTGCAACAGAGTCACAGGCAATTTCATGTGTGCCCAGGTTTCAGTACAGACTTTCATTAGTTTTATGACATTATGCATAGTAAAGGGTCTTTCTCTACTGAATGTAAAGAGAATTAGCTGTAAAATGGATGTAGAGAGTCTGTATGTACTTACATATACAGGGTGAAATTGACAGATAGAATAAAGTTCTCTCTTTCTTTAAGCCCTTTCCAATCTGTAGGTTTTATCTCTCCTTTGTTACTGCACTGCATCAAATGTTAGAAAGGTCAATAAAATCTTTCATCTATTGAAGCCAATGGTGAATAGAATTAATAGGACCGAAATCTCATTTAATGGAATGCCCCCCATTATTGTTTTTAAACAATTGTTATATTTATTTAGTGTATAATTATATATTTAGTGTATAATTATATATTTAGAAATTTAGTCCTGTAAGTCCTGGCTGCTTTTTATACTCTGAAGATACAAAATCTGATTTCTATAGGGAAATCTATAGGCTTGCTCTGAGCAAGAAAACACATGTTTGTTGATTTATATTTAGCATTTTCAAAACAATGTGATGGTACGGTAAGTTTCCTAAGATGGAAAGGTGCTATAAAACTGATAGGTTTCTCTACAGAGACTGTGAAATGGGCTTCCTCAAAATTATTTGTCAGTCTCAGAAAGCAAAATCTGTGCTTTTAACTGAAATGAGTGGTTTTTCATCTCAGAGATGAGTAAGACAGTATTTGGTGCAGAAACATTGACCACCCATCTAGAATATCCATTTTGGGATGGCTTTTATATTACCTTTTCTCCATCTCTATAACGTGCCGTTCATTGTTATCAGCAGGATAATAACTTCTGGCTCTGTTTCTCCTGGTATGTACTACACTAACTGTGAGGAAGTTGAAGTGATGTTCTGTGAATTCAGCAGGATTCAAGAGCTGTGAGAAACTGGCTCTTGCAATGTCCTGAGTCTAGGAGAGGGGAAATCTGGCTCCTGACAGGTGGGAAAGAGGAGTACCTAGGAGTTAGGTACTGCTGCCTCTGAAATCAATGTTGAGTGCCTTTTTTTACAAGTTTTTGCACTCTGTGGGCTGTTAAATCCTGGTGCAGGGTCTCCCGCACATTAACAAGTGACTTATAAAAAGCATGAAAGCTCCCATCTGACTGCAGGAGGTACATTATATAGTGTTCCTTTCACATGATAGGTGATGATGGAGAACGAATGTGATGGGGAACAGGTGCAGAAGGATGGGAAAGCTTCAACAGGGCAAGTTTAGGCTAGATATTAGGAAAAGGTTTTTTACTGAAAGAGTGATTTGAATGTGGAATGGGTTGCCCACAGAGGTGGTTGAGTCACCAACCCTGGATGTGTTCAAGGGGAGGCTGGATGAGGTGCTGAGTGATATGATCTAGATGTAGAGGATAGGTTAGTTGGATTATAGGTTGGACTAGATGGTCTTCAAGGTCCTTTCCAGCCTCATCTATACTGTGATACTGTCATACTGTAATGGGAAAGGAAAATAATGAGTTTCTTCTGGGTTGTTTATGCAAGCAAACATTTGAAATCTCATCTGTGAGCTGCCACTGAGATTTCTAAAAATCAAGCCAAGTTTGTCCTCCTCTTATTTTCCACTGACTCTTGTGGTACCTAGCCCAGACTTTGTAGGAAGGTGGGTTGTGTACTGGACAGGCAAAGAAGATTTGTTTATTAGACTTTGAAACAATATTTTTATATTTTTAACTGCATGGTTTCAAAGCTTTTAAGTATGCTTTCTACCACCAATACTGAAAAAAACCCAAAAATAGTGGGCTGTGTGGCCGGATGTTTGAGATTGTATTACTCTTTAAGCAGTCATTAAATAATGTATAAAACCACATTAACATAGTTTAAAACCCTTCAAAAGAAAAGCAATCCTCTAGTGCATGCCCCAAAGTACTGCCTCAATTATTAAATTGTTCTGTGAAATTGCTTCAGTCTTACTTGGTGGAAGTTCTCTGACTAGCTTCTGGTGATAATCCTCCTGTTGCCATCAGTTCTAAATGACTGTGAATGTAAATGGACAAGTTTGCCATTTATGGAGGTGGTGTACCTGTCTGTCTGGCAATTTATATTTGTAGGAGCCCTTCAGTAGGTGTTTCCAAGCATGTAATGCCCACATAGCACTTGGCTGCAAGGATTTAAATGTGACTTATCATATTGTAAACAGGTTGCCCCTCTTTGTTGGCCCTAGACCACACTTCAAAAGACTTTGATGAAAACTAAAAATATTTTTATATATATAAAGTTCTCTGAGTGACAGAGCGGTAAGAAAGTAATTAAAAAGGAAGTCTGAAGTGCTCTTTCAGACCATGGCTAATGAGGAACTTCAAGAACATTTGCTTGGAATCAATCAGTTGTATATTTCTCTTCAGTTGGTGTAATGCTCATGTCAGAGGTTCACAGGTTATTCTGAGTTGGAAGGGACACACAGGATCATCTAGTCCAATTCCCAAGCGAACGCTCACCCAGGGATCAGGCCCAGAAGTGTGGGACCATGGGCACCACGCTCCTTCCATCCAAGCCTCCCACCAACTAGACCATGTCACTGAGCTCCTCATCGAGTCTTCTCTTAAAAACCTCCAGGGATGGTGACTCCACCACCACCTTGGCCACACCATTCCAATGAGAGATCACTCTCTCTGGGGAAAACCTCTTCCTAACATCTAGTCTAAACTTCCCCTTGGTGTAGCTTAAGGCCATGTCCTCTTGTTCTGGTCTCATCAGTTTGAGAGAAGAGGTTCACACCCACCCAACTGCAACTTCCCCTCAGGTAGTTGTAAACAGCAATGAAGTCACTTCTGAGCCTCCTCTTCTCCAGGCAGTACAACCCCAGTTCCCGTAGCCGCTCCCCATAGGGCTTGTCCTCCAGTCCTTTCACCATCCTTGTTGCCCTTCTCTGGACCTTCTCAAGCAGCTCAACATCCTCCTTAAAATGAGGAGCCCAGAACTGGACACAGTATTCAAGGTGTGGTCTGACCAGTGCCGAATACACGGGAAGGATAACTTCCCTAGTCCGACTGACCACACTGTTCCTTATACAGTGTTGCTTAAAGAGCAAGTTCTGCCTCTTACTCCTGATCTGGTAGCCTGTTACACACTCTGAGCAGAATTTCAGCTTCATTGGGAATCCCTCTTACCTTGACCCATAGGCTCTCTACTTGATCATCCTTGATGTCAAGTTTTACAGTATCAAGGTTTGCTTTAATATATGGCAGCACCCCCCACCTCTACGTGCTCTCCTATCTCTTCTGACGAGTGTGTAGCCTGCCAATGTAGCACTCCAATCGTGCGTGTCATCCCATGTTTCCGTGATGGCAACTATACCGTATCACTCCTGATACACCCTATCCTCCAGTTCTTCCTATTTGTTACCCACGCTGCATGCGTTGGTGTGCATGCACTTCAACTGTGTTGCTGAATATGTTTTTTGCTCATTTTTACCAGTTTCAGTGCCCTGTCGAGTGACTGCCGGATCCCTTTCCCCCTCTGAACCTAGTTTAAATCCTTGTCAATGAGCCTTGCCAGCCCTTGGGCCAAAACCCTGTTGCCCCTATTTGATAGATTTGGCTCCCCAGGGTCTGTCAACCCTGGTTTAGTGAAGGACACTCCATGATCATAAAACCCAATGTTTTTCTGGTGGAACCAGCCCTTGAGCGATTTATTAAGAGCAGGAATCCTCCTGACAAGGTTTGAGGCAAATTTGGGGCTGAGCTAAAGAAAAACAAAATAAACCACCCCTCCCCCTCACCAGGTTCGGAAAAGAAAACAAGGAAAGTGTGAAAAGCATAAACTATTTACTTTAGTAAACAGACAAGATACAACAGTGTTAAACAACAAAACCTGAGATGTCTCACAAATCTGGTGATGAAAAGAGTCGTGTGATGTGGAAAGTCCTGTAAGTGAAGAGTCCTGTCGGTCTCGATGAGATTCCAGCAGACAGTCCCAGAAGAAATTCCTCGGGTCCCTATGTAGGCATTCCAGGGGAAACCAAGAGATGATGAGGAGGAACCCCTGGGGGCAGGGGAATGGAACTGCAGGCCCTCTTCCCCTCTTCTAGTGGCTGGAGTGCAGCAAGAAATATGTCCCAGGAAAAAAAAAGCAAAAAAAATAAAAAGGCAAAAAAAGGAAAAAGGAAAGAAAAAAGAAACAAGAAAAAAAATAAAAAATATGGGGCTCCCCCAAAAGCTGGAGAAAAACGCACCAGAGCAGCCCCTCTTCAGCCCCACACAACCGCGGCTGCCAGAGAGCTCCAACCAGTTCCCTGCCTCTGCCGCTGCTGTGTGAGCTACTCCAAAAATTTTTTTTTTTCCTTCAAATGTTGCTTCTCCGTTTTTGAATTTTTTTTTCTTGTCTTCTGGACAGAGAGAGAAAATGACCTTGGTGTTGCTAAGGACTAGTATCCACAAGCTAAAGCACAAAGATATGGAATATATACACACCACCCTAGGACACTCCTGTTGCTTTCAGTGTCCAACCCTGCCATTACAGGGACAGAGCAAAAGACTATCTGTGTTCCTGTCCCACTAATCAGTTGACCAAGTTCCTTAAACCCCTCCCTAATCTCTCTGGATCCCCTCTTGTTTATCTNCTCAGGCATTCCCTGCAGCCAGGAGTCTGGACAGCCATATCCACTGACAAAGGGGTAGTTTGGGTCTGAGCCTCCCTTGTAGCCTTGGCCCCGACTTTCATCTGTCTGGTTCTGGCCATGACTGGCGGCAGGGGGAAGGAGAAACAGCACCTGCCAAGACACCGTCTGCTACCCTGCCCGCTTGCCCTGCCCGTGCAAACTGCTGCCCCAACTGCTTCTTAATTGCTTATTTATGAGCCCCCCACAGTTGCCCAAGTCCCCCGCAGTTGCCCAAGTCCCTCGCAGTTAACGTCCCTGTTTGCCTTGCCCCTGTTCACCGTGCTCTGGTTCACCGTGCTCCCAGGAGAGGTAATGGTTTAAGTACCCACAGGTGGGAAGTCTTGGCTCCCTGGGTGCCATCCCCAAAGTCCTGCAAGTTCAAAACTGCCCCTTGTGGCCGGCTCCTCGCTGGCTGGTGCCTATCCAAGCCCTGGTGATGGCTGCCTGGCGTGGGCTCGTGTCCCACAGGTTCTAAAATATTACACGTACTTCCATTCACAACCCTACAATATGTTTTAGCAAAAAACTTGTACTGATTTGGAAATCAGTTGTCAGCTGTTAAACATTTCTCTTTTATGGCTAAGAAAAATAACAATAAAACATAATAAATGAAAAATTAATAGCTAAGTTTAATAGTGTCAGTGAAACACCTGTCTTGCCAATCTAATACAGTGTGTCTCCTCTGCATTGTGGCCCCTCCATTATGACCTCATGGATTTGTGAGGAAAATTTCTTGCAATTTTTCTTCAGCCATTTGCGAGGTTTCTAAGCCAACACATGTGCAGTGCCTCTGCTCTGCTGAGGGGTGGTGTTGGCGTTCACTGTGGGACGGCGACGCGGTGGGCAGGAGCACCAGGGCTGGGGAGGAGGGGTGAGGGGGGAGCAGCGTCACGGGGTTTGGGCTGTGAGCACTCATGGTTGCAGCAGTCCGGCCCTGACTGCAGAAGAGAAACCCAGGGATTCCTGGGGGTGTCTCCCGAGTCAAAGATGGCTCAGAAATGGTTCCCTTTGCTCCCCTGTGCTGAGAGAGTCCATGGGGTGGAGCAGAAAGGTGTCTGCAGTGCTCCCGAGTGCCGGGGGATGGAGCAATGGGCATGGCCTGCATGCATATTAATGACCTGCACGTGTTTGTGAATTTGACGTTCTGCGAGAGCCCTGGCATGACCCGTTCCTCTCAAATGAGGGGGTAAAACTTTATTAATTTTGATAACCAAGGTGTTTGTGAGAATGGTAGCTATAATTTCCTTGCATGAAGTCAGACGCCAAACCTTGAAAGAGAAATAAATGTAGATGTGTGTTAGACATTAGAAAAAATCCTCAAAAGCCTGTATGTAATTATATACATTGGTCAGTAAAATGACATAACTGCTATAGGAAAGCCTTGTTGCAGAGAGATGTCAGAGAGGTGTAAACTGGGTCTCCACACAAAGGAACATGATTTGCTCTTTTAGCTTCTTACGCTGCCTTTTTCTAGTATGCATGTGATTGTCAGTTGTACCTAAATATACACACCAAAATTGTTTTTATCTATATGTGCAAGCTATGTTTCACTAGCTCCAGGTTAAGCTGCCAGAATATAGTCTTAGCCCAGCAAAACTAATCCCTGATTTTCCACTGGCATCATTGTGAGGTTCCTCTGAGAGTCAGAGGAATGTTCCATCCTGTCTCAGGGCTTTGCCTTGTGCTGTTGAGCAGCTGACCATGCCTGTGGGAAAGAGGTGGAGGAAAGAAAGCAAGTATACAACTGCGGCACAAATCTGCAGTAAAAGTCAGATCTGATTTACATGTGAGATGGGAAGGATAAACAAAGCTTGAATGTGGCATTTTTGCATTAAGCCAAGTGGCACAAAACTTCTGAAGAGAGCAGGACTTAATTTCAGTGGTATCCTAAATTTTAGCAGTTATAGAAATGTACTTTCACACACTTATGGAGATGTTTGGAAAAGGTCTCTCTGGTTTTTGTGAATCAAAGAGTGAATTTCTGCTGTAAATGTTACTGCTTTGCATTTGTCTTTAGTTCTGTAACTACCCTTGCTGAGAGGAAAAGAAAATCATATGTATATACACCTAAAATGGACTTGAAAGAAGATCTTGAGACTGTGAATTATGTCTCTCTTTACAGTGAATAAAAATTATTTATGCACCCGAATAGTTCAATTTCTTTCAAAGAAATTCCTTGTTCCTTTCAACCGGATATTCTATGATTCATTTTATTTGGGGTCCATATCTATACTAAGATGGAAACTAGGGCTATATGGCAATAATCAAACACTGTTTTTTAAGCCTTTCTAGATCTTTGGTATACTTTTCTCCCCTCCAGCTCCAGCAGCATTGCTACATGCTTCCAAGCTTGCACAGAAAAATAAGAGAAAGAGCTGTGAATAACACTCAAGACAAGTCAGGTTTTTATTCACACGCTCACAGTATCTATGTAGCTAATCTTTGGGAACACCTATAGTTTTTTCTGTTCTTTTTAGCTCTACCTGAAGAAAGAGAATTTCAACTGACGGACCAATCTTTCTTTTTAATGACATGAAATATAGGGAGAGGGGAAATGACTGCTTCCATAAATTATGGCTGATGATTACAAAGCTCTTTTTAAAGTCTAGGCCTTCAGAGATACATTATCAAAAAATTGCAGTGCTAAGCTCTCAGATGCTAGGTATTATTTGATGTCTAGCATTTTATAAGTGCCATGAACTGTGATTTAAAGGATACAGCCAGGTAATTGTTCAGAGTTTTAAAACTTTTGTTTTAACTTTTCAGATTTTAATGCCTTCAAAATGTACTTTCTCCCCCTATTGATCTCGTCCTTTCCTATTTGGCAATATTGATTTGTTTTCCTGTCTCTTATATGTAATAGAATCCAGGCAAGACTTTTTATTTAACAACTTCCATTTAAATAGTACTTTAATATCTTCCTGCTGCAGTATCTTCAAATGATGTTAGCACAGCTCTGAAGATGATATTTGGCAATGTACTGTTGAAGTCAAAGAGGACACAATATATTATTTGTGTGCAAACCACTAAAAAGTAAGTTCTTTTTACCTTGATTCCATTTTCAATATGTAGGTTTTTCATGGGAGGTTTTGAAGTAGCTCTGAAAATAAGCAACTATTTAAACTAGTTTTAACTGGCATTATTTAACCTGGAAAAAGGAGGCTAGGAGGAGACCTTATCGCTCTCTACAACTAACTATCTGGAAGGAGGTTGTAGCCAGGTGGGTGTTGGCCTCTTCTCCCAAGCAACCAGAGTCAGGACAAGAAGACATGACCCTGAGCTATGCCAGGAGAGGTTCATTTTGGAAATTTCTTCTTCCTGGAAAGGGTTGTTAAGCACTGGAATGGGCTGCGAAGGGAGGTAGTCATGTCATTGTCCCTGGAGGTGTTCAAGAAATGACTGGATGTGACTGGATGTGACTGGATGGCAACAGGTTAGGTAACAGGTTTGGCTAGGTTAGGTAATAGGTGATAGGTTGGACTCGATGATCTCTAAGGTCTTTTCCAACCTTACTGATTCTGTGATTCTGTGATTCTGTGATTCTGTGACACTTAGTGCCATGGTCTAATTGAAAATGTGGTGGTCCATTAAAGGTTGGACTCAATGATCTTGAATGTCTTTTCCAACCTAAATATTTCTGTGATTGTGTAAACTAAAATTAGCGAAATTAGGAAAATTGCGATTAGTTTAGTAAACCCATATTGAGCTATGAAATCTACAGATAAGTAACACCTACTCAATTTTAAGCATATAAGCAAATCATCTTTATATCACTTTAAATTTTTACTTGCTTCCATGTCCATTTCTACATGCCCACAAAAATATCATACACATTTGTGTATATTTCTAAGTCTTTATGCTTTATTCAGCTTAGCTATTCTTCATACCACAAATGATTGCCACTTATATAACCCAAGGCTAAGAGACAATGCTGCTTTCCGAAGCTTGGAATTTATGCTTTTGGTGACTTGGCAGATGCATGTGAGATACTGCAACAAAGCGTGAAGCTCTGATAGTTCAGATTTACTCACCCTCTACAACTCGCAAGCCATTATTAGCACAGAATGTCCAGTTTAGGTGCTGAGATATCACTCATACACCTTGACACCCATGATGAAATATAAATTCCTTTCATCCTGCAAGTGGATATGAGGAAAGTTTGTCTCCTCAAAATGAAATCCATAATAGCATGAATTGTGTGCAAGGAATCACTTAAAATGGTTCAAATAATAGCTGAAGGTAGATGATACTGCCATGAACATACTTAAATATTTCTGATCATATCCACACTTTAAATATTGTTTATTTTTTTAAAACTAGTGAAGATAAGGATTTGTTTTAATATATATAAAAGACTCAAGTTTTTCTTTAAAATCCTGTCTGCAAGATGTTCTCTCAATATGCAGTAGTTGTTTTTTTTTATTTTAGAGCAGTTACATAGGAGGTCAAGACACGAATTCAGTTTCTTTTTCCCAAGTCAGTTCTACAACTCCAGGAAAGAATAATGTGTAGTTAGTCTTTGGTCACCCTCAGGAAAACATGGAATCAAAAAAGAGGACAAGTAAGACTCTGTCGGTATGATAGCAGAGTAGTTAAGGCAGTTAAATGATCAGAGAGCTCAGTGAGGAAGAGGAGTGTGGGTCAGTTTCTCTACTTTGTATTGTACCTGCCTATGGTTCATAGAATGTCTTTCCAAACCTGCTCATGCAACATACAATGCAATCCTGAGAGTGATATCCAGGCATTTTTTTGAGGAATAGAGTCCTGCTTTGACCTGAGAAAGTCTTCAAATCTTTAAGCAATTTATGTAGAGGATTTTCTGTATCCTCACTGGGAAGTTGTATTTTCAGATTTGTGAATGTTTTCATAGTTGGCAGTTCTTGGTTGAGCAAGGATACAATGCTATGTAGTCAGGAAAATCTGGATTTGTTGAAAAACTCAACATGAATCGGCAATGTTCACTTGCAGGCCAGAAAGCCAACCATGTCTTGGGTGGCATCAAAAGCAAGGTGGACAGCAGGTCAAGGGAGGTGATTCTGCCTTTCTACTCCGGTGAGATCCCACTTGGATTGCCTCATCCAGTTCTGGGGCCCCCAACATAAGGACATTGTTGGAGCAAGTCCAGAGGAGGCCACAAAGTTAGTAAGGGTACTAGGGAACCTCTCCTATGAGGACAGGCTGAGGAATTTGGGACGGTTCAGCCTGGAAAATACAAGATTGTGTAGAGACCCCATATGAGCCTCCCACTCCTCTGTAGGCCTACAAGAAAGCCAGACAGCAGCTCTTCATCAGGAGCTACTGTGAAAAGATGAGGGAGGATGGCTTCAAACTAAAAGAAAATGAGTTGAGATTAGATATTAGGAAGTAATTATTTTCTGTGAGGGTGGTGAGGAACCAGGTTGCCCAAAGAAGCTGTGGATGCCCCATTCCTAACAATGCTCAAGGCCAGATTGGATGGGGCATTGAGACACCTGGTCTAGTGGGAAGTGTCCCTGCCCGTGGCAGGGTATTTGGAAGGAGATAAACTTTGCCCATACAGGAATCGAATCCACAACCCTCGTGCCATGAACACCATACTTTATCTATCTGAAAGTCATGTCATCATAATTTTTTTTTAATATAACCTAACTCGCTAACCCATCATCCCATTATCTAGACCATGCCACTGAGCTCCTCATCCAGTCTTTTCTTAAACACCTCCAGGAATGGTGACTCCACCACCTCCCTGGGCAGATCATTCCACTCAGGGATCACTCTGTGAAAAAGCTCTTCCTAACATCCAGTCTAAACCTCCCCTGGCATAGCTTAAGGCCATGTTCTGGTGCTGGGAGTCTGAGAGGAGAGATTTACACCCACCTGACTGCGGCATCCCTTCAGGTAGTTGTAAACAGCAATGAGGTCACTTCTGAGCCTCCTCTTCTCCAGGCTGAACAACCCCAGCTCCTGCAGTCACTCCCCACAGGGCTTGTTCTCCAGTCCTTTCTCTAGTATAATTTTTACACTGTGGACTAAATTACAGTTAAATTTCAGAGTCAGGAATTTGTAATGATTTAGCTTCTCTTGGAAGAAATGTCAACCAAAGAGCAATATTGCTCCTAAACCCAAACTTTTTGTTCTTTTTGTGGTAACTTGCAAAGAAATAAACTTGCAAGTCTATATAATGCTATGTTATTACTTCCAGATGGCAGTGGTAAGGCTGGAAGGCAGCCTACTCTATACAGTGCAAGCATACCAACACCACATTGCCATGGAAAATCAATTTTCAGCCAACTGTACTTGGATTGGAAGGAGTTCAAGCGCAGTTAGTGTTCTGAGTCTTAAATTGCCACCATGATGTCTTTGCTCAAAGACAAATCTTGTGAAAGTATTGGAATAGGACTTGTTAAGACTGCGTGTGGGAATAATACTTCTATTAGGAGTAGTGCTAATGGCATTTCATTTGAAAATAGTGGCACAGAAAGAGAAACCAAGAAACACAGAAACAGATCTCAAAAAATTAGAGATCTCATTAGTGAGATGGTCACTGATGGTGTGTGTAAACAAAGGTGAAATTAAGGAAGAACATGATCACACTATTGTAAAATTAAAACAATGAACACACAACAAAGAAAAGAGTTAGGAGCAATAACAATTTTCTCATTGCATGTGTTTCCTGGACTGTCTCCACATTGAAAGCATTTTAGTAAAGTGTTTTTAGAATTTGCTCTCAGGTTGGTTTCACAACAACATGTTATTTATTGATGAAAATAACATGAATGTTATTACTGGCATTAACCCTCTCTTGTGTCTCATAATATTGCAATTGATATATCTTTTTTTTTTTTTTTTATATGAGAAGAAATCTCTTTCCTTTCCTAGCCATACTTGATTTGACAAGTGGTGGTGTAGCTCCTCTTTCTCCTGCTGTCCTAAGAATGCTGGGGGGAATTCCTTCTGTTTTAAGTTTGGAGAGCCTTGATTTAAATACCTGGTGTGCAGACTCGATGAGGAGCTTAGTGACATGGTCTAGCTGGGGGGTGTAGGGCTGGATGATCCTGGGTCCCTTCCGGCTCGGAGTGGCCGGCTAGACTGTGAGGGAACTAGACCGTGTTACCACTCTGGGATGTGCTTTCGGTCTCTGTACGGGTGTTAGGTGTTAGATGGTGAGTTGGAGTAGATGATCCTTGTGGGTCCCTTCCAACTCACAAAAAACCCCAAAAAACCAAAAAACCAAAAACCCCAAAAAACCCCCACCACAAAACCAACCAAAAAACAAAAAAAACCTTGATGGTGTCTACTAACCCTGGTCTGAATTGTCTTTTAGGTGTAGCGGACTTCTTTCAAACTTCTTTCATGTGATTCAATGCCATCCCAATAAAAAAACAGACTTGTTTTCTTTTTCACAGGTGAACATTTTATTTCACATTAGCACTAAACCAAAATGACTCAGTAAAGAAAAGATTTATACTTTAGTTAAATGGGTAAATATAATTAATGTACGATGCTGACGGCTAACAAGCACTAGTGGCAAAAAGGAACTACTGATGGTCTTAAAAAAAGGACTGCCTGTAATGACAGGCTTTAGGACACTGAATGGTGAATATGCTTTCTGCCTCTACTTAGAATTCCACTTGGAACACTCTTTTTTAGCCTGTTAATACGGTACCTAAATCATATCTTTGATGAAGTTATCTGATGCACACTACTTTTTCAAATTCTTCCCTACTTTCTTTGATTTGGGCAAAAGGACACAAATTTTGCATTTCTTGAGTTCTCCTCAAATACAATTTAAGCAGTGAAACAATCCTGTATTTATTCTGGTGTAAATGTATGTAGAAAAGTCCATTTCCCTGGAGAGACTTAATGAATGAAAGAAAAGCTTTTGTGCCCTTGAATATCTTCAAATGAAAACTTAATAACTGTTCTCAGTAATTAGTAAGCAGAGCAACACCAAATGAAAAAAAATAGCTGTTTTAAAAATTAAATAAATCATTTTAAATATGTTTAGAAGACAATTTTACCTTTAGCAGAGATATGATGTTCTTGCAGTGAGTCTCTGTGACTAATCCACTGGAAAGATTTACCGTTAAGGAACTCAAGGTCTACGTTTCAAAGGAAATATGGGTAAGGATTATTATTCCCTTGTCCCCAGCAGTTCTCATAATCCCCTTACACTCAGAGTAGGATTTACAAATATGAAATAGATGACAAAACTAGAATGCTCTGAGGCTCTCTGTTCACAGAACTAAAAAGGAAGAGTAGATGATTTAAACCTTATTTTGGGTTCATGATTAGGCACCTATATATTTTTTTCCCTGCTCTGCAATGTGGGTAAGAAAAGAGTCAAAAGGACCACTAATGAGTGGAAGCAACAAAAGGCTGCATAAAAAATATTTTAATAGCATACTTACAAGACACATATTGAATAAACTAAATTACAACTTTGTGATTTAGGATGTTTTGGCCAGTGCTAAAGGTTTTTACTAAGCAGGATGAAGCAAGGTTAGATAAATAATGACACATGGGTAAAGATAAATCAAACTGAGGGATAGTCAGGTAGCTCAACAATGTAGGATTCTTTCATGTGCATCTTCAAAATGAAAATTTTACAATGAAAATGTTAAATCTACAATATTAAATTGTTTTCCTGTTAACCATATCATAGGGAAACATGGATAGGTTTTCTGAGATTTTATATATATGCAGGGAAAGTTCCCCTCAGGAGCTGAAATGTAGATGAAATCTTTCATATCTGATGTTCATTTATGTAGCATGTATTTTCAAAACTAGTTTGCTACTGCAACCTGAATAAGAGCTTAATGGGTAGATGAGCTTTCCTATCCTATTTCTCTTAGTCCCAGCCTACCTTAAGGTAATACTTGACAACAGATAAATACATTCCTATATCTTCTGTTGAGAATAGTAATGATATATCATGTTTCATTTTCTTGAATGCAGACAAAGCCTGCTAGAGACTGCATATGTTTTAATCCACAGAAAATATCTGAGGTCTGCTTTTTCCTAACAATTACTCACACAAACGAAATATGCTAGACAGAGTGTGAGAAAAAGCTTTCTTGTGTTATTTCTGTCCGTTCCTATGACTTTAGACCATTCTTTGCCTTTTGAATTCTGAATTATAATGGGTTGCCTGGATTCCATCCAAGATTTTCTTTGATTTTGGTTTGTTTTTAGGGAAGTAGTCTTGGGGGCCTTTCAGGTGGAATTAAGACTTCACTTAAAGTTAACTCCCATGACAGACCCATATAAAATATTCAAACTAAGCCATATGTTGTTTGGACCATCAGTGATTTATGTAAGATGTACCTATGGCTGTGAACATTGTGTAATCTAACGGACAGGAAGAAGGGACATTTTCTTTAAGAAATAAATTCTACTTTTAAAAAGTGGTAATATATTTCCTATTCAATGACAACTACACAGCATTCTATCCTTACATTGCATTATTATTTATCCTGGAAAGTAATATCAGTTACAAGTGGAAGCCTTTTAATGTGAACTGAATGTGGTGTTAGAGCACTGTCTGTACCAAGCCAGTCAATGTGGGAATATATTTTCACCTGCAAATATCAATCTGCTGTTTTTACCTGACTACTAAGGAGAGTTCAAGGCCTCGATCAATCTGAAAAAAAATCTTAATGTCAGGAACCATTCTTATGTAAAATGTTTTGGGTGCTTTACTGAGCATTTCACAGGATAAAAGTGAAGTTAAGAATATGGCTACTTGATGATCAAAAAAAATCAAACTCAGTCTCAAGAATCACATACAATGGAAGTGAGAGGAAAGTAGAGCATTATTATGTGACTATTTAAAGCTGTGGTATGCTAGTAGTTCTTATTACCCCATTTCAAAATGACTTCAAATGTTTTACAAAGAACAGTAAAATGGAGAATAGATAGAGTATGAGAAACACCAACCCAGGCTGATGATCATACAAGGCATGTTGAAGCAAACGTTCATGTGCCAAGCATTTGTCAGTGGAACACATTAACTGTCAGTCAGAAATCAGAAAAATTCAGACAAGTAAAATGCGGAAAATGATCAGTTTTAAAAGAGAAAATTTCAGAGCGGATAGAAAATAAAAATGCTACTGTGGAAAACAGCTTGTGTGAATCATAGCAAGAAGGAACTTTGATAAAAAGATCATTCTCCTCTGCCTCAGCGGATATGTAACTACTTGAGGTAGAAGGAGTGAGATGAAGTTTTGTTACAGCATTGACACTTTTGTGTACCTTGACGTCTTGCAATCTGTATAACTACACATCTGCCAGCTACTGTCTCTCCTTGGGTGAATAACTTGATTTGCATTAATAACTTTGAACAACTGCCAATATATCGTACTCGACTTAAAGACTTGGTATACTTTTCTCTTAGTACCATGACGTTTCTTACCAAGTAAGTTTCTTATTTTGGGTTTAAAATGAAAAATATCCTTGCAGCCTGGAAACTGTTTTAGGCTTTGCTTCAGACCTCTCGTTCTGTGGTAAGGAAACACATGAAGGACAGAATAGTAAGAGTGACTTAGCGGAGAGAAGCTAGACTGTCACAGCATTTGAAGCCTCTGAAGAGGCATGTAAGACTTCTTGAAAATCCTATTAGGCACAGTCTATTTGGCCCATAGCTTGTCTGTGTCAGAATTTTTAATCCTTAAAATGGGTGTCACTATATCTGTTCTCTGCCAGACAGGGCTCTACAGGAATATGTGTATTAAAAATAGTCAGTTCATGTGAATCACAGACCATTTAAGTATGAAAGAGAGAGACTGATAGTTTACATAAGCTGTTGATGCACTGCTGCCTCCACAGGGTAAAATGATTTTAGTGGATTATGCTCATTTTAGTAAACTAGAATTTTGTCCATCAATGGACAATGAGAACAAGTTGTCTAAAGCAAATATATATTGTATTTGGCAATTTACTAGGACTTGGAGTGCAAAGAAAAACAGCTCTGACACAATTCACCATGAAATTAAACAGCAGCTTACCCCAGAAGCAAGCAGAAATCAGCCCTCTGCCAGAAACTGAAATACCTCTCACACACAGAGATATAATACCTATCTCCTACCACGCTGCACAGATACAGGCACCTTGCAATGTCCCCTGGCAGTAAATAGACTTGGCCTATTTCAGATTAGGAGGAAACTTATTCCTGGTAGAATACAACCATGGAAAAGAGCTTCTTACAAGATATCTCTGTCTTCACAGTTTCTCTGCATGTTGTTCATAACTTTTTGGTTTTCCTTGCATTGGTTAAAAAAATAAGTTTACCTTCTTTAATACTCCCATGTGTGCATGCAGTTATATTGGTATAAAAATGCTAATCTTCATTGTTTATACTCTTAAAGGAACTAAAAGTATGCTCCTTGCTCATCCACCCCCTCAGGCATGATATCTTCCATTGAGCTAGAGAATAAAATTGAAGAGTAATATTCATTAACAAGTCAAAACAAACCTGCAATGTGTGCATAAATGCTAGATTCTCAGCTCTTAGATGCCTAGAAGACAACTGGGAAACAAAGATCAAAAATGGCTTTGCAAATAGACTTTCTAAGTGAAAGATTAGGCAGCCCATACTCTCAACCCCTGGTTCTTCCTCTAAACCCTCAAACAGGAAGAAGGCTGGAACGTGAATTGGAGCAGAAACCCCTCTCTAGACCACTGTTGATTTAAACTGCTTATTTAGTGCCATGTGTAGGGAATTTGGTTTTACAAGAAAGATAGTAAAAATATAATCTTTTATTTTGTCAGCATAAGAAAGACATATGACATAGCCTCATATTTACATTTGAGTGTCTTTCTGTTTCTTGGACTACACTGTCATGTCTCTACTAAGGCCTCTTATTTAGCTAAATACCTAGAATGCAGATCTTGTTTAAAAAAAAAAGTACCATTATTATAGATTTGCTTCATTTTTTTTGCAGGAGAAAATGATGAGGTGAGGAAAGGCTAGACAAGTCTGCAGGACCATATCAATTCCTTAGTGATAGTCCATACAAAATTGTAATGGCATGTTATTTTACTTCATGGGATAAAGCCTATGAACCTACAATGATATATCTCTATATATTTACACACACTGATAATTAACCAGTGTGGAGAAATTAGCCAGCCAATACTAATGACAGGCAGAAAATGAGACCGATACCTCATTTGGAGGGCTAGTACAGAGCACTTTTTAAAATCAATTTCATCTTGAAAAAACCTCAGCAGCTAATATGACACTTTCTAGCAAGTCAAAGCACAAACTGTAGTGTCCTATGGTGATTCCATCATGTATATATATTCCGTATCTTTGTGCTTTGGCTTTGGTCTATGAGGAGATTTCCAGCAATATCCCCAGAATAACCAGGTGACAGCTGCAGAGCCTTTGGGCTTGTTAACACTCTCTCCCACAGCTGCAGTATATAAAGCTTGAGAAGGGCACCTCTGGGGGTGTGCATCAGTCCTGGGAGAGCCTCTGGTGGGGTTTTTTTGGCTCACCTGCTAATTTACCTCAAACCTTCACATATAGATTTCAAATTCAGACATCCTCCAGAACATGTAGGGGGTCTGTTGCACGCAGGTCCTGTGACTCATGGAATCTGTGAAGATAGTGAACCATGAATATTCAATTATGCCCCACCTGTAGCCACATCCCTTCCACTAATGGGCTCTAGAGGGCCGTCTCGCAAGCAGCGTGCACCAC
Organism: Pitta sordida; assembly: GCA_013390025.1. NCBI lineage: Eukaryota > Metazoa > Chordata > Aves > Passeriformes > Pittidae > Pitta > Pitta sordida. Next base: position 23,794 of record WEKX01009327.1, on the reverse strand, counting down.
GTTGCACCTCAGGAAAGCGAAGCAAGTACCTTTTGCCCCTTCCAAGCAGGAGAGTCACAGGGAATTGAGAGGAGGGCACTCCCTGCAGCTGTGCTGACCTGCAGCTAGTCCCAGGCTTCCACTGCTGCAATGGTGATGCCAGACTTCCGACCGACCACAGGGCTCTGCCAAACCTCTGCACAGCGGCGCTGGGCTGAGTACCCACCATTGGGCTGTGCATCCCTCCGGGTGGAATGCAGGGAGCTCATAGACGGTTTTCATGTTGTATCAGGTAGAGGGGAGAATTGGCAAAAAAAGGCAAACTGTGTTTGAACCTGAGGGGTGCAGTGCTTGCAGTGCTTGGGGCTTGGAGGAGGAATCCAACCGCCCATTTATCGCCGCTCCTCAAGTGCCAGGAGCTTGAGTTGTGGGCTATGCCAGGAAGGAGGTGCGTCCTGCACCGGGAGCTCAGCTGGGCTACGCGTTGCCAGCCCTGGCTCTGCTGCTCCCAGTGCAGTGCAGGCATGAACAGCAGCTGCTGTAGGCATTCTGGGACCTGCGTTAGGGTTAGCTGGTTAGGTAGTGTTACAGAGCCAGCGCTTCCTCTTCCAGTGGACACAATTGGTAGCTGCATTGCCTCCACAACACAACCGGGCTGTTCTGGTGCCAAGGGAGGCAAACGCTTGCTTTTAATCAGTGCCTACACAAAAACTTCCACTCCTCTTAGTTTAACTGTGTGATGTGTTTTACTGTGTGTGAAAGTTTTGAACCCAGCTACAGCCACACTCCCTGGGAAGCAGCCTTTGAAACTCCTCTTTAAACATGTGGGCTGCAGCAGCAGGGTAGCAGTAGAGCAGAGCATGGCTTTCACAGCACCTGCTCTGCCTTCTACATGTGTCAATCACTGTTTCTTTGTTTGGTTGACTGTGCTCTTTGAGAGTTTTCGTGGTGTTGTTTCACTTGAGTTTTTTTCCAGCAATGCAAGGAGATTGTCTGTCCCCGTTCCCTCCCCACACTGTGCAGTGGTGCCACTCAGCCTGCGTGGGCATCTGTGCTGCCTCTCCCCACACCGGGACCCTGCCGCAGCCCTGGGTGCACTCTGGTTGCCCCTTTGCAGGGGGGATGCTTCTTCACCCCAGCTGACAGGGACACAGCACAGCCCCTGATGCAGCCAGGAGCTGGGGCTTCTCAGGACGCACAGGCTATGACATAAGCAGACTGTGACACGGCATCTCAGGACACTCCACATACTGGTCTGCGGGCGCCCGCCCTGGCTTGGCTCAGCAGTGGAGTACAGGCAGGCTTCTGCCCGCCCTGGTTTGGCACAGGTGCCCTCCCTGGCTTGGCTCGGCAGCATGGGCGCCCAGCCGCACCGTCCCCAGGGGATGGGGGAAGGTGCTTCCCACTCCTGCTCTCATGCACATACATGATGACGGTGTCTGTCCCACAGCCCAGCAGAGAAAAATGCCAGCTGCACAAAACCACACATTTACATTAAACACACCCCAGAAGGGCCAGGTCACATATTGGTGAACTCATTACATATTCATGAGCTGACTGAGTTTGCAGAACATTCTGTACATGCGTGAGGTTGCACAACTCGCGGAAAAATGAACTGTGACTACTTGGATCTGCAAATATACGGCTTGTGAATATGTGGGGGATTAGTGTATTTGTGAGGACAGAGCTACAAGCTGAGAAGTGGGCTACTTATGGAAAACTTAATACAGTAATCCCTCACCTCTTCACACCTCAAGTTCTGCAGCTTCACTCTTTGCGAGGTTTTGTTCAGCAAACATGCCATAGACTTCCTTTGATTCTTCACGGGGTTTTTCCATGTGCACACGCAGAGTGCCTCTGCCACACTGTGAGGCGGGACCGGCCTGCGCTGGGGTGTGTGGGAGGGGGCACCACATCTCTGCTTCTGTCCAGCACAGCCCTGGGGCCACCCCTGCCTCTCCACTTGTACCCAGCACAGCCCTGGAGCCAGTCCTGCCTTGCCGCTATTGCTTGGCACACCTCCAGGAGGGTCCCGTCCTCCTGTCATCTCCCAAGCCAGGCTGGGGAGGAGCAGGGATGGTCCCCTTTGCTCCCTTGTCCCGTCACACAGTGCGGGAATGTGCCAGGTATACCCTCCAGCACTCCGGGCCTCAGGGTGCAGGGCAATGGGCATGGCTTATTTGCTTATATATGATCCACTGCTCTTCGCGGAATTCGGCTTTTGCAGCATTCCCCCAGTCTCAAACCTCCATAAAATTCAAGGGACTAATGTTATAGAAATCTGTTAGAGTTAATATGAAACTTGTTGTAGGATCCCCACTCCAAATATATTTACTGACGTGTGAAAACCATTAGTCTGAACCTGGCACAATATTGGCAATTAATTGCAGTGGAGGAAAACTTAGACATGGTTTGCCAGTCTTAGTTCTGGGTGAAAATAAAGTAAGAGATGGATTGGTTACATGAAACCTTGTGCAACTGTAGTTCTGAGGCTTTGACCAAGGGTTATTTCAGAACATATGTGATGTCAGTGTGGCTGCTGTCAGGTGGAGTATAATTTTGGTCTCATATGAGTTGACATGTATATTCTGTAGTACTAGCAATTTGCAAGGTGATACATACATTGAAGGCAAGTACTCTGGTTAATTACTTTAAATGCAGTCTCTTGAGTTTTTGAAGCATTCAGGGAGCTCAGGAGAGATTCCCATCCATATGCATGTGTCATCACTATGTTAGAAGATCCATTAGTAGGCTTAGAAAGGAGAATGAAACAGGCATGTGTGAAATTCTGCTCCAAAGCACTTAGAAAAGACATTTGCATCACCTTAAAAATTCACCATGTCCTTTGTTCATCCTTTTATTCTTTTAATCTCTGAAATCTCTTTTCACAGTTTCTTGGAAAAAAATGTTTCTCGGTTGCTAATGGAACTATGTGAAACAATACAAATCGCCTGAATGGAAAAAATAATCCATGTTTTTCTCATGGCATTAAATGACAAAACTGCATAGGAACTACTTGTACTAGTCATATTGGTTGTGCTGGTTAACTGTGTATGTAATTCAGAAAATCTGGCTGCAATGAACCTCAGTATTTATTATTGTTTATCATTATGATTTATAAGCAGCTTGGCCTTGGTTCTCCGTTACAGTATGCTCAGTTAAGAATTTCAGACTGAAAGGAGAGAGAAGGCAGCAAATGTCTTACTCTGCATATGGCAAAGCCACCTTAGACTCTTTTAAAGTATAGTGATCAGCTTGAGCTAGAAATGGCAGTAGTCTTCAGCTACTGAATGTACACTCTGATAGACATGTGTTGCTGGATTAAGCCTTTTTGTCAGGAGTCTAGCTTGTTCCAAATAGGAAGATGTAACTAGTGCCCAGTCCTGTCCTCATACATTAAGAAGAACTTGAACATAAAGGAATAATCTGTTCCAAATTTCTTGTGAGGAAGAGGACAAGGCCAGTCTGACAGAGCAGAGAGACTCAAAGCCTACTGTCCTTCACTCTTCACACACATTAAGGATATTTACTACTCTGCCTTTGATTGCAGTTCTGAAGATATTTCTTTTACTCTTTTGGCTTCACTGAATAACTATCTAGGTGTGCAGAATTTTGTCCCTCTGAAGGGACGAAATTTCCTATCTGGTCATTAAGATCTGAATAAAAGCCTAAATGACATTAGTATATGTTCGATGTAAACCTGCTTTTGTCATATGAGCCATAAAGAGAGCTTGAAGCTTAATTCCTGAGTTAAGTCATGTCTGAGAATTTTCTTAGTCTGACTATAAGAAACTGAATGGAAAACATCTGTTAATATTTACCTGGGAAAGAATATCATTAGTTTTGTAGGAAGGGGAAATATGTAAGTTAAAAGATGTCTAGAAGAACTTTAGGTGACGGAATTCGCTGATCCTCGGAGCCACTGTCCAGAAGAGAGGCTGTGCCTGGGCCTCACGGTATCAGAGGAGAGTGGTTTTCCAGATGTGAGTTTCATTCACAGAGAAGATGCCCCCTCTCCACCACTGACCCACACTCAGAACAGCTCCTTTTCACACACGCAACTTCCCTGAAGCCATACTGTATACTCTGCTGTAATTTTTCTCCCATTTATCCATACTTTGAAATAATCTCTCAGATTCTCTTGTCTGTAAATTAATATTCACAAGGAGTATTCACATTAAAGCCTGTATCTTCAGCAATGACCATGCTTCTGACTTAAATTTAGATACTTTCTTCTCTGTTCCATCTTTGGTAATTTCACAGCATCCTGGGTGGCCACATTAGGCAAAGATGCAGAGATAAATTTCCATCAAATAGCTGCTTTGAGGTTGATTGCACGGTTTTTGAGGAGTCATTCCTAGTGAATTGCTGAGATAGATTATGACAGGGGTGGGAGGTTTCCCATTTTCTCTCAATTTTGCTTGGTATTGGGGGATTTCAGTAGAATCTCATACTAAACCCCCCCAGCTAATCATAGCTTACACCCTCACGCTGTGCTTGGCATGGTGTCAATACTGAGCTGTTTTCTGAGAAAAAACTCAGAAGATTTTCCTGACTTCCGTGGCTTCTCCTTGAAAAAAATGAAATGACTGGTGAGGTCTGTGAAGCCTTTCAGCCAACATAGTCTGATTTTCAGTTTTGTAATTAAAATATTATCACTGTCAGACTCCATAGGCTGTGGGAGAAAATTTTAATATGGCTTCTGGCTCTCTATAGCATATCAGACTAATGTGCTTTCATGCTGTGAGGACATGGTTCTGCTAGCCACTTTAGATAATAAACATCATTTGTCAATACCTCCTTGTAGGATCATTTTCAAGTTCTGTGAATAAAAATAGAGAGGAAAATTTGGTAAGCAAAAGAAAAAACTACCATCCTTTGAAAATACTCTGTCAAAACACCTCCTAATGAGAATACATTCAAATCCTATTAAGCACTCTTGGTGGAATTATTAGAAAACATGATACCAAACTGGGAATTTCCTGTAGCTGTGATTCCATCCTACTGTGATTTTTTTTTCTGAGAAGTGGGTTTTGGCAAAGTGTTTAAGTCAGATTTTGAATACTTTTATTCCCACTCATTAACAAAACAGCCTGAGTGTCAAAGGTAATGGGTTAGTCTCCTTTTATTCCTTTTTTAAAAAAGTAAGGTAGATTACCTCATCAAACTTCTCTTTTTCTTTGTCTGTTTGCTGTCTCCTTTATTAAGTAACAACAAAATATTGGAAGTTTCTCTTTCTCAGATATATTTATAGGATGTCACAATTTAAAGTCTCATGTAGCAGAGAAATTATAGGGCTGCTATAACCAACACCAGTTTTCAAGTCCAAGAACATAAAATGAAATAATCTTGTAACAGAAATCTGGAGAATATCTAACACCATCTTATAATATATAGTTTTATAATTGCATTTGATTACAATTAAGTTCCTAAGATCATAAACTCATGGAGATTTCTTATTTGGTACTAAAACTGCAAATTCTTAGGTCATCTGATAAATTCTAAATTTATTACAGTCTATCCTGACTTGCAGGAGGACTTGTTCTTTGGGGACATAAATTTTTATTTGCTAAGCACAGTGTCATTCCAATGTATGTGACTATATCAGCTTCACAACAGAAAAACACAATTTGTTTAATTAAAGCAGAAACACACAGGGAAAGACATATTCATATTGGTTGTCTTCTAATGTTTAAAACTTTGTTTTAAATAAGCAATGGTCCTTCTCATATACAAATATTCATATCTGTGATTCATATCCATCTTGGAAGGCAGTGATGTAAGTGCTCAGGAGTGCTGTCCGTGTGAGAAGCACTAAAAACCAGCTGCAGTGCACTGTCCATTTATGGGGATCATAAACCTTCTCTCAGACATCTCTGAAGTGATTATTTGCAATTCACTGACCTTGAATTATCTGCTATTTCTCTGTATAGGACAAATACTTTTACAGTGCATCCCCTCTCCAACCCGAAATGTCATTGGTAGTTCTCTGTTCTCAGATTTAATATCAAGCTCTCTAGTCTCTCACTTGATACTGAATATATAGCAAACATCAGTGGTAGAACACATTCAACTTTTTCTTGTTTCCATGGGAATTTGTCCACACACACACTGTGCATGCAAAAACCAGTTACCTCATATAATCTATATAATTTCATAGTCATTACCCTTGTACCACTCCAAATGCAGGCTCTCATCCTTATATCTCTATGCAGAAACTTTTGGGTTTATTTTCCTATTATGTGCCTCAGACATCATCTGTGCCTCTGAAATGTCCCTGAACTCTGATGAGGAATGCACCATGAAGTTGCCTGCCAGCTCTGTTTGGCTACCACTGTGCCTCCTAGAAATAGGCATGGCATTGTCTTCTCCCACATATGAATCTTGTGTCATCCCTCCCCCTTCATCCTCGAAAATTAACTGTTACTGGCGGTTGAACACAAGCTGCTTTTGGCAGTAACTTGCTGTTTATACACCTCTGCTCTAAAGGTCAGGCCGTGCTAGTGTCTTGTGTTGATCCAGTCCTACATAATCTATTAATTTTTCTTTTTCACATGTTTTGCTCCAGTATTGTAATTCTTCTCTTATATTTCTCTAACCTTCCTGTGAATTATTTCTTTTTGTTGTTTTTTTTTTTTTGTTTTTTTTTATTCTTGTGCCTTGGGGGTGTTTTAGTATGTAAATTATTTTTGATCTGACTGCAGGCTGAGAGAAGTAAACTTTCATCTGGGCAAGAAAGGTTTTTAGTGAAAAATCCTCTGTACCTTGACATTTACTTCAAGGCCCCTGAGAAAATTTTTTCCTGCCTTGAAAATTAGACAGCAACAATTTTGTTTCATATCCCTTTAAATATGTGACCTTGTTTTAAGACTTAAGAGTGAGTCTTCCTAAAGGAGGGCTCTGACTTAAAGCTTGTGTGGGTTTAGCTGCTGCAATTTGAGGTCTTTTCCACAGGGGCCCTGCTGCCTGAAGAAGAAGATGCAGCTTTGCTGCTGCAGCAGTGTCTGGCAGAAACCATCTTCACCTGGTTTCTATCCCAGAGCAACCTGTTATGTACTGAAACAAATGAAATATCAATGGTGAGGGAATATGCCTTACGGCTTCTAGGGAGGTCTTTCCGCTTGCATCTGTGCAGATTTCCCAGAAGATAACCATGTAATAAGCATGAGTTCAAAAGCACACTGTACAGAAGCAGCCTCTATTAAAAATAACAGATGAAATAATAGTAGAAAGTAGCTTTTCAAAAACTATGGGTAATACAGAAATCGGATTTGAAGGATGGAACACCTATGAAGTCTAGGCATGCTTTCAGATAGTTTGAAATGCTTTGAGGGAAGAATACGAGCTGATGGATCATTAAAAAGAGAAAAATGTTAGCTGACAGCAGGTCTGATGATCCTCACTATCCAAAAAAAAACCCAAAAGAAAGAGAAACACACTCCAGGAAAACAAAATCCCTCCCCAAAAAGTCCTGGAGTTGTGTGAGTTTGAACATAAGAATGAACATAACAGACAGACCAAAGGTCCATATAGCTTAGTGTTACATTTCCTGCAGTGCTGTTGATAGAGGGAACAGAACGATACAGCCAAGGTGAACTTGTAGCCATATTTCCCCCAAAATGTTCCTCAACCCTTCAGAAACATGTGACTTCAGAAGTGGTATCTCTAAATCAGGCTCCATCATCTTTTGGAGAGCCAGGATTGAATTAGCTGCCAGNTCTTGTTCTGGTGTCATCAGTCTGAGAGAAGAGATTCACACCCACCCACTGCAACCTCCCCTCAGGTAGTTGTAAACATCAATGAGGTCACTTCTGAGCCTCCTCTTCTCCCGGCTGAACAACTCCAGTTCCAGTAGCCACTCCCCATAGGGCTTGTTCTCCAGTCCTTTCACCATCCTTGTCGCCCTTCTCTGGCCCTTCTCAAGCAGTTCCTAACCTGCAACCTCCCTTCAAGTAGTTGTAAACAGCAATCAGGTCACCTCTGAGTCTTCTCCAGGCTGAAAAACCCCAGCTCACGTAGCCGCTCCTCATAGGGCTTGTCCTCCAGTTCTTGCAGACTCCCTTTAGATACTGGAAGGCTGCAATTAGATCGCTCTGAAGCCTTGTCTTTTCCAGATTGGAGAAACCCAATTCTTTCAGCCTTTCTTCACAGGAGAGGAGCTTCATCCCTCTGACCAACTTGGTGGCCTCTTCTGTACTCGCTCCAACACCTTGATGTCCTTGCCGTGCTGGGGACCCCAGAGGTGAGTGCAGCACTGAAGGTGTGGCCTCATTGGAGTAGAGTAGAGGGGCAGATTCCCCTCCCTCAACGTGCTGCTCATATTGGTTTGGATGCAACCCAGGATACACTTGGCTTTCTGGGCTGAGTCATGTCCAGCCTCTCATCCACCAGCAACCCCAGCAGCCCCAAGTCCTTCTCAGCAGGGCTGCTCTTGATCTGTTCATACCCCAGCCTGGATTGACATCAGGGAGTGCCCCCATCCAGGTGCTGCACCTTGCAGTTAGTCTGATTAAATCTCATAAGATTCCCATGGGCCCACTTCTTGAGCTTGTCCAGGCCCCTCTGGATGGCATCCTGTCCTTCAGGTGTGGCAACCACACTACTCAGCTTGATGTCATCAGTCTGTTTGCTGAGGGTGCACTTGATCCCTCTATCTATATAATTAATGAAGATATTAAATAGCCTTGGTCTCAATATAGACCCTGGAGAGACACCACTTGTCACTGATATCCATTAAGACTTGGAAAAATTGACTATGACCCTCTGGATGCAATTGTCCAACCACTTTCTTATTTTTTTAACAGTCCATTCATCAAATCTCTCTCTCTCCAATTTAGAGAGAATGAAGTTGTGGGGTTCCATGTAAAGCTCTGATAGACTTAATTCAATTTAGAAAGAGTAAATGTGCCATATTGTCATAAGACCTAATTTTGGTGGCAGTGTTTGTGAAAAGCCCCTGGTCACTGAGAGCAGCCTCTGCCGACTCACAATATCTCAGGACAGCTCTGTGAACATAAATCTAAAAAGATCAATGATTAGTCTGCAAAATCATGTTGATCACAGTGCCCAAACAAATAAAATAAATCTTCTCATTTTGAATAATGATCTGAAAATTGGAATAAATGCCTTGGCCAGATGGCAAATGAGTTACAAAAGAGCAAGCTGGGGAGACTGTAAGAATATTCCCATACATTGTGTCAGCCTTATGCTCTTTCAAGTGTTTTAAATAAGTGTTCTGTGAAGGAATGTAATATTTTTGAGGGGGCTGCAATTCCCAAAGTGACTTTCTAGGATGTTCTTGGTGGGAAACTATTTAGACTTCCTGCTTTTTATGTCAAGAAGAACAAATATTTAAGAAAATGCCTTCTGTCAGTGTGCAGCTTTATAAACCTAAATATTTATTATTATTTATAACAACAAAAGGAAAAGCATACAATGCCAAAATTTCAATATTAATAACCAGATATTTTAATTAAAATGAATATATTAATATGCTTTTATTATGCCATTATTAGGTTTATTGCAAAATAGTGCTTTGCTGATGTCACACATCAGAGCAGCCTCTGACTTTCTGTAGCCAGCTAAAGTATCTGCAACACAGTTTAAGTTGCATGGCAGCAGAAGAGTTAGGGGCATCAGTGCATTTGGATTTTTCTGAATTCAGTCAGGACATTTGACACCTGGAAAATAAACCAAAATCAACAAAACCCAGATTCCATCACCGCATCAATGTACATGTCTCTTCAGCTGACATTTGGATCTTTAGTTTGTCTCTCTTTCAAAGTATTGAAAGAGAAGGGAATGGTCTATATCATACTTTAAGAACGAGCTCATGAAGGCACAGGAGCAGGTGGTCCCAATGCACCAAAAAACGAGTCGGAGGGGCAGATGGCCGGTCTGGATGAGCAAAGAGCTCCTGAAAGAGCTGGAGGAGAAAAAGAGGATGTACA